>PVLA01001802.1:0-319931 GCA_004027455.1 Hydrochoerus hydrochaeris | reverse complement strand
TAATAAAAGAAATGCTCTCAGGAAGCATCTCTCAGGATGATACAGATAGAAGAAGGGAGGAACACAAAAAAAGGAGAGAAACATTCGATAAAGAATATAAAGAAAATATAGAATACATGAAGCAGATTCAAAGAGACTATCAGGAAATTAAAAACTCCATTGAAAGCTGGCAAAACTCCTTAAAAGAAACTAAGGATAGACTATCAAAACTTGAAGACAAGTTTGCAATGTGTGATCATGAAAGGAAAGATCTCTTAAAAATAACAAGGAAACAGGCAGCAACAATACAAAGGCTAGAAGATGACAAGAGAATCTACAATTTAAGACTAAGAAATGTGAACGAAGAAGCAGGAATACAAACAGGTGAATTACAAAGGCTTTTCACAGAAATAATTAAAGAAAACTTCCCAAGCATGGGAAAAGAAAACGACATTTGGTTGTGTGAGGCATACAGAACTCCAGCCACCTACAACCAAAACAGATCTACACCCAGACATATAATAATCAAATTCAATATAAAAACAGAATATTAAAAGCCATCAGAGAAAATGAACAGATTACCTATAAAGTTAAGCCCATCAGAATCACGGCTGACTTCTCAACACAGACCATCAGATCAAGAGGACCTTGTAGTGAAGTGTTACAAGCCCTGAAAGAAAATAACCTCCAGCCCAGATTGATGTACCCTGCAAAACTGTCACTCGAAGTTGATGGAGAAACAAGATGCTTCCATGACAAAGAGGAACTGAGCAAGTTTGTGACCACCAATCCAACCCTACAGAGAATACTAAAGGACATTCTAGAGAGAGAGAAAAAAAATACCAGGATTTTAGGATCAGTGGCAGAAAGGCCTCAATGAGTGGGGCAGGCAGTAGAATGAAGGAGAAAACTAGACAAACAAAGGCAGGAAAATAGCGTAGCAGAAATGAGGCAGAGAAGAATAACCAGAAACTCTAACATAGATGGCCTTGATATGCTATATTGTTAATAGTATATCAGGATTTAAAACCCACATTACTCACACTACTCTGCTTAGATGTATTATATTCTGTTCCAGTCATTCTACCTGTACTTGATTTGAGGGCACAGACAGTAATCCCAAAGATAACAGGATGTAGTATGGTAATCATCCTTAATTTCCTATTAACTTAATCTAAAGCTCTGTAAAACCTACACTGTTTTAACATGATTGATCATAATCGAATATGGTTTGTTCGATCGTGGTTTTGTATTGATAGATTTTATTCAAAGCTGTTATGATTGATAGTATCAAGTCTAAGAGTATAGACAACTACACTTAAGATGACAAGATCCACTAGAATATCCACTCTGGTTTGATTATTACCTGCCTTTGAAGTTTCATACTGTCTACAATGTTTTATTTTTACTACTATTATTACTTACTGATGTACTCAATTATACTGCTATATTCAATTATTCCTGATGATGTAGACATTCTATTGAAGATAATAAGAAACAACAGTAATCATTGTAAATCACCTTGTACTATGGTTTTATACAACTTTTTGGTTTCATGTTTTTATAGGAATTTGTTTTGTTTTGTCTTGCTAAGTTTTGTTCTTCCCTCTGACACAGAAAGTATAGAAATACATGCAGAGATTCATGCATGCATAGCTGTTTACACTCTCACTGTTTGACTACCTACTTTGTATGCTTTAATTTTGTAACTTGAGCAACTATTTCTAAGAGGACAATATGTGATTTATCAACTAGTGATTTCTTATTGTTTATCTTTTTTTGGAATTCTGTATTACTTCTACCCTTTACATGCATTTGTTTCTCTTTTAATTAAAAAAATGAGTTTTTACATCCTCAGACATGTTATTTATTTAGGTATTATTTATTTTATCTCAGTAAGATTTTAAAGCTATAAATTTATAGAAATACATGTAGAGACTCATGCATGAGTAGCTGTTTACAGTCTCACTGTTTGAATATCTATTTTCTGTGCTTTAATTTTGTAACTTGAACAACTATTTCTAAGAGGACAATATGTAATTTATAAACTAGTGATTTCTTAGTGGTTTTTTTTCTTTTTCCTTTTTTTTCTTTTTCTTTCTTTCTTTCTTTTAGAATTCTGTATTGTTGCTACCCTTTTTCTGTTTTGCTTTTTTCTTTCTCTTTAAATAAAATTTTAAAAATGTACAATTGCTATTGTAAAAAAGAGGAAATCGGAAGTGCTATAAAAGATATAACTACATGTATATTTAAGTGTGTAGGACTGATAACCATATTTCTAAGTTCTTGTTGGATTGTTGAACAGATCTGTTTGCAATCTCACTGCTTGAGTGCCCACTTTGTGTGCTTTAATTTTGTAACTTGAAAAACTATTTCTAAAAGAACCTTATGTAATTTATCAACTAGTGATTTCTTACTGTTTATCTTTTTTTGAAATTCTGTAATATTTCTATCCTTTTTGGTTTTTTCCTCTTTAAATAAAAAAATAAAGACAACATCCCTGTTTCCAGAATTCGATTCCTAGAAATTTATTATGGTGCAAGAATCATAAATGTGCACAAAGATGCAAGAATGTTCACTGTAGTCACTTCCACTGTTCAAAAATTTGAAAGCAACTAAACATCCAGCAAAAGGGACTGTAAAAAGTGTAACAAATACCAAAACAGGTTTTCTGCATGAGCCTAAATTGTAATGGAATTACAATTCCTAATTGTATGGAATTTGTTTCAGGGATTAATATATTTAAAACCAAGTTACAAAAAAGCAACCATGGAGTGATCCCACTTTGAATATACAATACATAGATACATAAAAACCCAAAGAGCATTTGTTAAAATGGTGATATTTGCATAGGCTTGTAATTCCAGTACTCTGGGAGACAGAGGCAGGAGGATAACAGGCGCAAGCCCAGCCTGGGCAATCTAGCAATTTAGCAAAAATCCATCTCAAAATAAAAAATAAATAGGGCTGTGTATCTGCAAAGGCAGATCACCAGCACCACAATACAAATGAACAAGCAAAAAATGTGACTTTGGTAACCTTTGAATAGTGATTTTAATTTTCTTTTATTTGTATTTTCCCGTGTGTGTGTGTGTGTGTGTGTGTGTGTGTGTGCGTGTGTGTGTGTGTGTGTGTGTGTGTCTGTGTGTCTGCATTTGAGACAGGATATCACTATGTATTCCAGGCTGGCCTCAGACTTGTGTCAGTCCTTCCACATCATCCATCATCCTCCTAAATGTTGGGATAACAGGTGTGTACCACCATGCTTAGCTTCCCATTTTTGATAACGAATACTATTAATGAAATATCAGGGTCTTGGCCAAGCCCCAATCTCCTAAACAACTGGATAGTAAACAGTTTAAATAAAAGAGACAGTAGTATGAGAACTCTCTGGAGTAAAGACTCTGAGAGTAGAGGCAAACAGTTCTCTGGACAGTTCATATTTATTCCACAGATTTGGGGGGCTCAGGAAGAGGAGGGTATGAAAGTCCAAACTCTTTTGCCAATTAAGAGGACAGTTTGATCTCTAAGGTTGGCAGCTTTATTGCTCTGGAATAGGTGGTGTCAGCAGCCCATGTCCTTGACTGCCTCAGCTGTGGTTATCTTGACTTCAGAGCACTGTGTGTATGCTCTTTTCCAACATAGGCAGAGATCCCTATGTCCAGATGCTTAACCCTGTATAGTCCAGTCTCCAACAGTGAAATAAAATTTCAAAATTAAAAAACACCTGTTAGGGCCAGGAGTTTAGCTCAGCAGCATAAGTGCCTGCTTGGCAAAGTGAGGTCGTGAGTTCAATCCCTGGCACCAAAAAACAAAACAAAACAAAACACCTATTACTAGTGAGCCCTAGATATTAAAAGGCCACAATAAGGTGTGGATGACAGTGATCTTTTGATGTGGAATAGGAGAAGAGGACAGAGCAGGGATAAAAGGGCTGCAGATGACATTTGTGGAAGCAGCCAGGTTACAGACAAACAATATCAGTTCTATGTGGAGCTGGAAATGACTGTGCTTCCCTGAGGGTCTTCCACTCTTCACTGGTCCTCAGTTATGTTTTCGATTTAAAACATCCCCCAAAGGTCTCCTCTGTTTGGATGGATGCATCCAATGATGAGTTCAGTAGCTGAATGTGCTGCTAGGAGGTGGGACCTGGTTGGTAGTGGGTCACTGGTGGTGTGACCTGGAAAGGTGTATTCTGGTCTTCGACTCCCCCATTTGCTGTTTCCTGGGTACCATGGGGTGATCACTGTTTCTTCTGCCATGCCCTTTTACCATCCTGTTCCTGCCTGGAGATAGCTGAGCATGGACTGAAACTGTGAGCCCACTAAATTTCTCCTCTTTTTAAGTTGCAGGTGCCAGGTATTTTGCCCCCAAAATAGGAAAGTGACAAAAACACCTTCTCACCACCTTGTCCATGACCTATCTCTTCCTTCTTTCCCACCATCTGCATCTTAGTTACACTCTTCCTTACTTGATAGTTTTCAAAACAAAGCTTCAGCAAGAAGGTTGTACACAAAGGAATCATTGTAAACTACAATAATCACCACAACAGTAGTAGGACCAAGATATTCAAGGTCTACTCTAAGGAGAGAGGACAAATTCCTGGACCCTTATCCTGTTATTCATTAAAAGCACAATTTGTGGGTTTTTCTAAAACAATCAGGAACTTAAAAGAGGTTTTTTTTAAAACCTATGACTCTTCAAATGGGTCTCTATATGCCCAGTGCCAAGGTCCTGAAGAAAAAAAGCTTGGCCTCTATTTTATAAAACTCTGAGTGAAATTCTTCTCAGTTCTACAGATAAGCATGTTAATCATTCAGGGAATGTCTTTGTGAAAGTATATTAGCCCAAAATTTACCTAGGCTCTCTCATTCCCCTTCATGATAGAGAGCACCAAGATAAGAGTAGTTTTTGAGATTTGCAGGGACATCCAGTTATGAGTTTTGAGTTCCAGGGCCATTATACTTAGAGTGACATCTAAAAGTCTCCAGCCATTGTCCTACATCAGCAGTCACCAGTGTCCCACAAAAAATAGTCTTGCCAGACTGAAGTTGCCACAAAGATAATCCCTTTATGGAAAGAATTAATCCGCAAGCCATGAAGATTCCTCCAGAACTACACACAGGACTAAGACAATGATTATCCATACTCTGGTCAATTCATTTAATCTTTAAAAACTGGCCTCCTAGCTGGGTGTGGAGGTGCATGTCTGCAATCCCAGCACTTGGGAAGCTAAGGTAGGAGGATCACTGTGAGTTCCAGGTAAACCTGGGCTACATAGTGAATTCGAGGCCAGCCTGAACTACATAATGAGACCCTGTCTCAAAAAACCAAAACAAGACAAAACAAAATAACAACAAAAAACTGGCCTTCTGCCCTTGTCAGTGAGCCCATCTGAGACTCTTCATACGGGTGTGCCCTCTGCAGGTACTACCCAAGCTGCAGTCTTTTCCCTATCTTCTTTCTATTAAACCATTTCCACACAAATGCATTCTTTAGTTTTAATTTCCATTATCACTAAAAGCAATGACCCACACTAGCTCATGCCAGAACAACATGTTCTCAGGCCTAGTTGTAGAAAGCATCAAAAGGAGGGAACACCTAGATGCGAGCAAACCTCAGGACTATTCTGTAATTCCAAAGTCTAAGTCTATAAAATACAACTTTTTGCACTTTTATCAGGACAGAGGGAGGTCTAGAATGTGCTCTGGAGGCACGTGTAATGTTGATGCTAAGGACTGACTCAAATTCAGAAAAACCACTGGCAAGAGAAGGGAATATGATGCTGTGCATTCACATGGGCTAGGAGAGGAGAGAGTGGTCTGAGGCTGGATATGGCCCTTCCCAGCCTCATCCTGCCCTTGCAGCCACTGTGGGATGCAGTTGTCCCATTTATGTCTCCATCCACCTGACACTTTCACCTCTCTGTCCCAACACAGGAATCAAACGGCCCACTGGCACATGATACTTACAAGTGCCTACAATTCAGCCAGCCTTGCTCTTTCTCAGCTGATGGGAGGAACTGTGAGCCTCCTGCCTCTGCCCCAAGGATCTGGGCTGTGGGATAAGGCTTCTTCTATTTGCCTTAGAACTCTCTTGTCCCCATAGAGGATGGACCAAATGATTCAAGGACAAATGCACCTCACCTGTGATCACTGTTGCAGCACCAGATATCTGCATTCCACCCAGAGAACTTGGCCCCTGTGGCTACAGACTAGGGCTACTCAAGCTAACACAGGAAGCCTGAGTGCAGAAAGATTAGGGTCTGATGTTGGGTTACTCAGTGATCTGAATTATTCACTTTATCCTTGAAACACCAATAACCACAGAAGGTTCCATTAATAGCCACTTTTCTAGCCTCTGTGTGGTTTCCTAGGTCAGGGAACCTAAACAAGCCCTCTAGCTTCACTTGCTCTTAGTTTATTTAAAGAATATTACTTTTGGAGATCACATTGCTGGATAATACATGATTAATATCACATTAGCTTTACTTCAGGTGACACCTCTGATGTATGATAGCATTTGCTGAGGTTACTCTGCAGAAACTTGAAGGTCACTTTTGCTGAAAACACTGACCTCAGTTGAGCCTTTAGATATCTAATAGGCAACTAAAATGGGGTAAAATATTAGCATTTCCATCTTCATTTGTCTGTTCCCTTTGCTGTTTTAACCCTTGGCTCAAGGTGTATTCAGCTCTGTGTAAAGACATATTTATCACTTTAAAAAAGCTTTGTCCAAGACTGTCATATAAGATTAATGTGACTTTTTGCCCACTGGAGCTAGTATGTTTTCCTGTCTCCTTCTGCCCTTTACTCCCACCCTTGTACTTTTCAATAGTTGCAAGAGCCCCAGCACCTAAAAGCCCTTCAGTTATACCATAAGGCTTGAACCAAAAACAGGGCCTGATTATGTATAAAAGATGATGGCATCAACTGCACAACTCAGTAATTCCTAGTGTAGGGACAGACAACAGGGGTGTAGATGGGAATGATGTAGTGTATGATCTGGGTGGCTGACAGTTGTAAAATGGTCACATCCTTGTTATGCATTATGTATTTGATGAAGTAGTTCACATGCTGTGTACCCCTAGTCCACTGACCTTTTCCTCAACTCAGAAGCAAAGTCTAAGACCCTGACTAGCCTAGATTACACTGATCAGTGAAATAGTGTCAGAAACCAGCTTACCCCTATAACTACAAGTAAGGTGGTCCCCTCACCTTTGGATTTCTCATTTGAGTTCTCCCTACCTTTTGGAACCCTCTGTTGCAAGGGTTCCTGTCTCTCACATTCTCACCATAAACTTTTGCTTATCCTTACTTTCAATTCTGACTTTCTCATTTTTCACTGGACCATGACTTCCTCAATTTCCACCATTTGAGCCAGTCTCATCCCATTGCTTCATTCTTCTCTGGAAGGGAGGGTCACAGAAAAATGAAGGGTCGTCTCACTGGAGACCCTTAGCTCCCCAAACCCCCACTGGATGCTACACCAGCATAAGTTGACCATGAACACTAGGTGGTCACAAGAAACACTATGTGGAACAGTGCACTGGCAAATGGAAATTACACCAGGCTTAGGCTCATCCCAGACATCAATAAAATTTTCTGCAAGCAGCACAGTCCCTCTCTCCATCAATGCTAACCCCCTTTAGCTTAAGCCCTTTTCCCCAATAAACCCTTCTCATGTGAAAGTTTCTGCATGCGTTATTTGGTGTGGTCTCATTTATAATGATCCCTTGCACAAACAGCTCACCTATCCATAACGACAAGGTACATCAGGAAGGAAAACTGCTACGGGGAAAGAAAAAGCGTTCCTCCTGTTTGCTACCTATTAATTTAGGACAGATGTCCAGAAAATCTGTTGCTTCTTCTTTATCTGCTATGAAGTTAATCCCAGCACTGTGCACCGCACTCCCCAGCAGACGACTTTGAAACACCTGCCTCAGTGCCTGGCTCTACCTGACACCTGACTTGCAGTCGCTTCAGCACTCAGTACATCAACCCATTCACTTACAAGCCTCAACCTGAACACACACTACATCACTCCTGTTACTGGACCCTGAGAGGAGTGCCAACCCAGGGCTTCACCGCGAGGCTAGCCATCGCATCAAGCCCGTCATCAACTCCCTTCCTTTTAAATCTGTGACAAGACCTCCAAGATCAGCAGCCACTAAAAACAGCCTGTGCGACCAGGTCGGGCCTGAGCTGGCCTGCCTAACAGTTTTGCTTCCCAACACCCCTAGGTACAGGAATCAATGCTTGGCGCTTGCCCCATAGTTCCCGAGAGGGACTTAGCAATATCAGTGAGTAATGCCGACTCTCTTGGAGGTTCTGGTTCTCACAGTTTTGCCTTAAGACGAGAGGGAGCAACAAGAGTATGCAAGCATTTTCACAGGAGTCTTACGAAAGGCCCAGAGAGGCGACTCTAGTTGACCAAAGGAAGCAGGTTGCACTTAATTTACAGCAGCCTGGTTCCCAGACAAAAACCACCTGTCCCATCTGTGGTCCCTACACCAAGCCACGCTTCTTCCCTTTTAGCTAGCAGGAATTTTAAAAGGAGGGCCACACCTCACCTGCTTCAACTGGGGAGCCAGGGCAGGTCCTTTTAGGGACCTTTTAGGCAGGGACAGGGTGGGGCCTGGTTCAGCCTCTGAGTCCAAAGACCAGGGGTTCTGGTTCTGGTCTGGGCCAGAAGACACCTGGGGGAGGAGCTTTAGAGCTGGGCTGCTAGGATCCTCCTCAAAAGAGGGAAGAAACCCTGCTGCCCGATTCTCTTCGAGCAGGTGGAAGGGTCCTGGCACAGATCTGGTTTCTTTTTTTCTTTTTTTTATTTTAAAGAGAATAAAACAAAAGAGGACAGATCTAAGAAGAACAGAACAATATAAGCAACACAGCACTTCACAACAAGACAACTGGATATTAATGGTACCTATCATAATGTCTCTTTCTTTGTAATAGTTGAGCTTAGATTTACACATAATAATGTCAAACATAACAAAATAGAATAAAACCACTCAAGAGAATGAAATTATTGCAAGGCATTCTGAACCAAATAACTGAAGATGAACAATGGCTGCTATATTATCTCATTTTCCATAAAAAATTTGTTTTTACTATCATACATATTAAAATCCAATAAGACACAATGTGATAGAACTAATGGTAAAAGAAAAACAAGAGCATGGTAGGACTTCAGAGCAAGATGATATTAAATCAACACTGGCTACCATACTGTCTTGTCTTCAAAGTAACTATTCATATGATCACATATATTAAGATAAACAAAACAGAATAAAACCATTCAGACCAATGAATGAAGACATAAGACATCAAATCTGGTTTCTACCCTTGTAAAAATGCATTGGAAACTAGCAGAGAGCTGTTGTCCTGAGGCTGCCTTGAGGGAAGTTTTCTATTGTATGTCAGTCTGGAAGAAAGTAGCTAAGTGTGTCCTCTGTGCTTGCTGTGCCTCCTTAGTGACAAGAAGGTCCTCTTGGGTCAGGAATGGGGAAGTCAGCCCAGGTACACAGCAGTACTTTCTGTACCACCCCTAGCACATGCCAGGCACTTTTTGCAGGTGCATATGTGAAAGATGATTGTGAAATCTATTAGACATTTAATTTCTATCAGAGTATTCTGGTACAATAGTGAGGCAAAAAGTACAAAATGAACAGGTTTATTGAGTTGAGGATGAGGAAAGAGCACACAATCCATGGTGGTTGGGCTGTCTCCTTCTACCAGATACAGAGAGGCAGAGGGTTATATGACCTCTGATTGGAAGTGGTGCATGGGGCGGGCATTGATGGTGTGTGAGGAACCGATTGGAATTCTCTGTGTGTGCAAACAGGAAGGGGAGTTGCAATTAGGGCTGAAGAAAAAGCAGAAAGTGGTAAGTGTTCGTGCTTTGGCCTTCTGCCAGGTTAGACCACCACCATAACTACAGTAATTTATATTAGGGCAAGAACCTTTCAATTTCCACTTGAACATGTCTCTGCCTCATTTATTCAATACATGAATCTCCTAGGAAATTACCTTAAATCTCAGAAAATGAACTTCTTTTCAGTTGATCAAGGAAGTAATGAATTATCGATCACTACATTTCTGTGCATGTTTTCTTGATGGCCAAGGTTAGGGATACCAGCCTATTTATTTCTAGAGGACAGTGACCAGATAACCACCTTTTCAGACATAAGAGTCACTAAGCAAGAAGTGGTTAATAGTGTTATTGTGACAGTGTCCAGAGATCAATAAAGATACCCAAAGCTGCAGAAGCATCTGGTCAGAAGCCCTTGCTAGAGTTTCCCCATTTCCTGATTCTTCAGAAGAGTTGTTTGCACAGCAAGGGAAGGGCCTTATAAACTATGAGTTAAGGGACACATGAATGGGTTTTTCCAGACTGTCTGGGCTGTTGGGCATCCACTAATCCATTGGGAGAAATGGCTTGGATCCATTACTTAGTGATCCCTTCCTTGAGCTTTGGTCCACTCTTTTGTTCAGAGCTGCGGATCGATTGCCCTTGACAGCCTGTATTATCTTTCAAAGGTCCATCTCTACAGCTCCAAGCCCAGAACACCTGGTAAATGGTGCTTTTTTCCATTGTTCTCTCACATACAACATGAAACACATTGGTGCAGTTGTTGGACCTTATCATCCCAAGGATTTTCCTTCTACCATCTCCTTACACAATTTTGCCTGTGTGTGGCTTAACCCTTGCCCAGGTTCACCATTTACACTCAACTGAAACTATTTTATAATACAGAATTTAGGGTTCTTATTGAGTTGAAATGCATCTATCTACTTTATTCCTGATGCTATGTTATGAATCATATTGATATCTGTCCTACAATATGTTTTCAAAATTCAAGTAGAGGAGACCTTCTGAAATCTAGGTAGACCCCACTTTCACAAAATTACTTGTCAGGTCATATACCAGAAAATTCCAGACCCAGGCAGCCACTACCTGGACCTTTACCATATTGAAGGGGCAGAGGTCCAGAGTAATTGCACTGTGCAGCAGCTAGGGTGTGTTTGCTTTCTTGATGTGGTGTAGTGTTCTGCTGAGGCTCTACAGTACCTCTTGTTTCTAGAGGCTTTTCCTAAAGTGATTTCCTTTTTTTTCATCTTTTTAAAGTTTTGGTGCTGGGAACTAAACCCAGGATCTCCCACTTGTTAGACAAATGTTCTACCACTGAGATAAATTCCTGGCCCCATCTTCCAATGATGTTGCTGAATGTTTGAATTTGGCTCCTTGATCTCTTGCCATCTTGAACTCAGCTCCACCTGACCATGACATTGGGAGGCACTAGAGTTAGCCAGCCTACAGTGCTCTGAGTTCTGAGCTCAGTTGGCACCCCTTCAAGATGGTTATCATCTAATCATACTCTTTTGGAGGATGTCAGAACCCAAATGACTCATCACCACTGCAGTCTGCTGCATCTACTGCACCATTCCACTGGTGGGTTTCTCTCTGGAGGCCTCTGTAGTCACCAATAGTCACTGTGTGTCTTCAGGGTTGATTTAAAAAAGAAAAAGAAAACAATACAAGAATTGTGAAGTAATTGGGCTCTGGGATTATCAGTGTTCTGGGAACAAAGACCCAGAATCTCTGTGAAGGACCACCTAGACACCTCTCCTTAAATGCAGAGCACTTGCCTCCACTTTGGCTAAACCTGGCCCTATCTCCATGTACTGATATGTACAGAGCTGGCTAAGCTATTTCCTTTTCCCTTAAATTGGCTCTAAGCAATGTAAATAGAGCAAGCTAAACACTGATGCATTGTAAGACTACATGGGTACCTCTCCTTGAATGCAGAGCAATTGCTGCAACATTAGTTAAATCAAGTCTTATTTCTATATACCAATATATACAGAGCTGGCGATTTTCTTCTCTCTTCAACTGGCACTAAGCAATGCAAAGAAGGCCAGCTGAAGTACTGATATGTAATCTTTAAAGTCAGTCTGACAGTCTCCTGTTTCCTCACATAGTGCTGTCTGTAAAAGATCTGAAATCAGTAGAATGGGAGAGCCACTCAGTTCCAGGAATGTCAACTGCGAAGTCTCAAAGTAAGAAGCTATGAGTCCCCAGGGTACAAAAGTTTACAGAAACTAAAGCAATAGCCTCCTAAATTCTTTCATATGCTAGCCCAATCAAGCTATGCAGACTGGTCTTTCTGCTTATTTCCTTGCATATTGCAAAGATGTTTTTCTCCCCACCTGGCTAGCCAGCACAATTACTTTCCATCCTCACTGTCACTCATCCTTGAGCCACCTCCTTTTTCACAAGATAATAAATTCTGGAAGAGGCCTTGGATCAAGGTCTTTGTCTGTTTATCCTCACTGGAATTGGGCTTAAAACCCCTTGACTACCCTTAACTTTGAATATGTCTTGGTGTCTTTGTTAGAGTTTTCTGGCTCAATAGAGAAGCAGAATATAAGAAAAAGTAAGTGTCCTTTTTATTTGAAGGACGTGGAGAGGAGCCCACAACCAGCAAATGTTTAGCTTTCTCCTCTGACTGAATATGGGGGTGTGGGGTATATGTGACCTTTGACTGGATGAGGTGGGCATTGATGATGTGCGAGGAGCTGATTAGAATTTTCTTCATGGGCATGGGGAAAAGGAGGAGGAAGTAATTGGGGGAATAAGGAAGAAGTGGCCATCTGGGTAAACATCCCTATTTGGCCTTTCACCAAGTTGAACTACCACCATAATTTCCTGTAATTTATTCTAGGGCAAAACTCTTTCAGTCTTTACTTTTGTTTTAGTCAACTGAGTTAGTTAGTTGATGACACAATACTCACATAATTCTGGCCATTCTCACAGTCACTCATTCTCTAGCTACTTCCTTCTTCACAAATTAATAAAATCCCTGTTAGGTCCTGGATCATGACCTTTGTTCTGATAAATTTTCATTTGGGTCAGACTCAGGACTCCTTGGGTGCCCATAATTATAAATATGTCTTAGTGGCTTTATTCTCATTGTGATTGCACTAAAAGTGGTAGATTAAAATTAGCTCACTAGAATTCCAAGAACATTTCCATGGGATCACAATATAAACTTTCCAGACTAAGATGATGGGGAAAAAGAGACTTCTATAAATATCTAACTAGCCATAATTTTATTTAACCCATGCAGGGGGAGATGAAAGGTGCTTTTCCTGAAACAGCATAGAAATAGTGATTGGATGAGCAAGTTTAACATCATAAAGGAAGTAAGTTAAGATTCATCACACCCCTGAGTGCTAGTTTCCCTTATTGACCTCAGTAGATTTCATCCTGCTTTGTGAGCCTCATGGATTGAGAGGAAAAAAGTGGGATTTCCACATTTTAAAACCAGTGCACAAGGCAGATCAAGGAGGGCCTCAGGCAGATTCTATATCAAGTTATAATTTGTAGATTTGTAGTCCCCAACACTAGCTGGGTCCTTGGGACCCACTTTTTTCATTCTTCTCTTTGTGCTATTATATTCCAATATTTGGATACCAAATTTTGAGAGGCTATTTGTCTGCTGTTTACCATTCTGTCTGTCCCCAGAAGTCTTCAAAATTTTATAAATCTCAATGCTCTGTTATAGTAATTAACAAAAATGTCAATAGAAGCTGGATGTGGTAGCTCATGCTTATAAACCAGCACATAGGAGGCAGAGGCAGGAGGATCACCATGAGTTCGTGACCAATCTAGGCTACATAGTGAGTTCAAGTCCATATTGAATTATAAAGAGAGATTCTGTCTCAAAAAGTCAGTAGAAGGTAGAGTTACAGTGTATATCTGTATATGTGGAAAATATCTGATAAATTTATTGCTTCATGTTTGTGGAAGCCAACAAGTCTGCTACGATGTAAATGTATTTGTAAAGAAAAAAGTGAAGTCCTACATCATATCACATATGATGAAAAAATTCTGTTGGATTCAAATTAAATATGAAAAATAGTATAATATAGATAATCGTATATAACATTATGATGGAACATAGACAAGAAAAGCAAGCTTGAAACCTTAAAGTAAATTCTAGACCTCACTAGTCTTTTTTAATTCATAAAAAAATATCTACCATAAAATTAAAACCAAGTTATAGATTAGAGAATATATTTGCAAAACATACAATAAGGAGTTAATATCTCATAACCAAATTCCCCACAAACTTGTATGTTAAAATGAATATACAAATAAAAAAATGTACAGAAAAGGTTAAAAAATAAATTACAGAGTTCTAGATATTGTAAAACAAGTTTTGTTTTTAGTTTGAATGCTATGCCATGAGGATACAATTTCAAAGTGGTAGAGATTCTGGAGGCCCAATATGATGAATCCTATATCCATGTCTCTAACCCTAAATTTTTATAAGTTCCAAACATATATTTTTAATTGCCTGCTGCATTTTAATGCTTGAAAATATAAATCTACCTCAAAAATTTGCTTAATACATAAAGAAATTCATCATTTTTTCTTGTACTGCTGTGGATGGAACCTAAGGTCTTGTATATGCTAAGCAAGTGCTCTCCCATGGAACTATATCCCCAATCCCATCATATGTTTACTCAGATAGTCACATACAATTATTGCATTAAAATTAGTGAAATTGGAACTCCCCCTATTTTGCTGGTGGAGGGTGTATAATGGTACAGCTGCTTAGGAAAATAGTTTAGAAGTTCCTCAAAAAGTTAACTTGAAAAAAGTGTTATTTTGATCCAGGCATGGTGGCACATGCCTGTAATCCCAGCAATTGAGAGGCTGAGCAGAAGGATTTCCATGAGTTTGAGTCTAGCCTGGGCTATATAGGAAGACCCTATCTCAAAAAAGTGTTATTTCATTGATTTATCATTTTGTGATATTTAGTTTTGTACCTTTCATATATACAAAGTCCACCAAAAATGTATACACACTTCATAAAAAGAAAACCTTGTATAAATTTTAATAATTTTATCAAGCGGGATCCTAAAGGATATTGTATACCCTAGAAAACCTACTACACTGCCCACCCTTAGAGAAGAAATTCAAAATATGTGTGCATAAATCTGAATGAACTCTTTGACCAAGGTTGCCCAAGCAGTTTGCTATACTAACAAATGTCTGGAAGCTAATGGCCACTTCTTTGATATATATTAAAATCATGTATCTATATTAGGGTTTAGGAAATGCTTTATTCACTATGAAATATTTTTTCACTGTGAAAAAAATGTTAAACATAGTATTGCCATATGGCCCATATGGCCCAGAAATTCTACTTCTGGGTTTATAATTGTGAAATTATGAAATACATTTCTGTCTTCATTCTGTGCCCCCGCCTCCATTTCTTAGTAACTCCTGAAGCTCTTAGAAGATTCTAAATGACAACAATAGATTCTTGCGTGCTTGAAGGATGACTGATGCCTTGGGTATTCTGGGACTCAGCCATCAATTGTGAAATCTGACACTATCACCAAGATAGCAAAGTTCAAACTGATTTGAATTAGAAGATACACAGCTGTTGCTCACTGGATAATCTGCTGGAGAATTTGTTGCTTGGTGCTGTAACCCATAAGTCACTCAATGCCTTATAAGTAATCCCTAGTAAAACTCATTTACTCATCAAGCTGGACTTGTTCAAGTTGTTCTTTGGTCTGTTGACTCCCTTCTTAGTTTGGAGGCATATGTTCTTTTGCATCTCTCTTAGAAATTTACTCAACATATAGCTACACCACATTTTGTTTATACATTCATCATTTTAAGGGCATTTGGGCTGTTTCTACTTTTTGGTTGTCAGAAATAACGCAATTATGAACACTCATGTAAGTTTTTGTGTGAACATGCTTTCAATTCTTTGATTACTTGGAATTGATACAATTCGCCCTGAGGAGACAAGCAGTGGCACTGTCCCACATGAGCAAGCAGACCTAAAGGACAAGCAGTATCTTTCCTTAATGGGACTAAGCAGACACATAATGAACTAGAGGTGCCTCCACTCTACACCAGCAAGCAGACCTCACAGGACAAGATGAGTAGCACTCCTCCCCCATGGAAGCAAGTAGACTCAAATCAGACAAGCAGTGTCCCTCACTCACACTAGGAGGCTTCTGTCAGATATGTAGCTACAATTGAAACAAGAGCAAGACTACCCACGAACTCCAATTTGGCTCTACATTTTGCTTACCCATGGCACAGGGCAGCAGAGGTAAATTCTAGCCAACTGATCTGATCCTGGATAAGGACAATGCCCAAGGGAGAAGGAAGTAACAAGTACAATGTTAACATTATATCCAACAGCCCACTTAAAGCCCTACCATGAGGCCTACACCCAGCAGAGAACAGAGTGCCAATGACATTCCCAATCTACAAATAGGAGCAAGGATACACCCTGGCTTGAACAGTAACCACAATTCAGGGGGAATGGACAGAGCAAAAACTAATATTCCCAATTGGGATGACCTCAGCAGCTGAGGGAAACCTTGGCTGCCCTTCCCCAGCATCTGAAAGATCTCAGAAGCCCATAAATAATCAGAAAGCCCTTCCACCACCTGTAATAGTTTGGTGGCCTAGTAGGAGTCTTAGCAACCCTTCCACCACACAGAGGACCTCAGCAGGCTGGAGACAGTGTGGTGAGTTTCCTCTTCAAGTAGAGGACTTTAGTGGGTCAACATGAGCCTCAGCAAACCCTCCCTCCAGCAGTAGGACCTTGGTGAGCCAACAAAAGTATGGGTGAGGAGCCGGAGGTTTAGCTCAGCAGCATCAGTGCCTGCCCCGCAAGCATGAGGTCATACATTCAATCCCCATTACCACAAAAAAAAGTCTGGGTGAGTCCTTCTTCCATACAGAGAACCCTAGATGGGTTGGCAAGAGTGCCAAAATGAGACTTCTCTCTACCGAAAGGAACCCAAAAGGCCTACAAGATCCCTAGTGATACAGTAGAGTACTGGCTGGGGCTCACACTTTAGACAGGTGGATCTGGGGGCTTGGAACAGCCTGAAGCTGCAGTAAAAATAGGAGTTGAGGTTTGGTTTACAACAATACTCCTAGGCTAATCAGCCTAGGAAGAATATAGCACTTATCCAACAGGTGCTGCATAAGAAATTCAGGTGACTGGCCCTTACCCTACATTGTAGGACCCAGCAATTTGGCAAATTTCAGCCACACTGTAGGACCCTAAGATACACATGAGAGACAGTTTAGACTAGTGGGATTGAAAAGACCAAAATATTAACACAAGAAGTGAAAATGACAAAACAAAAAAGCAAAAGGCAATCTCAAATGGCCAGTCCATCAGGAACAAGTACAGGAGACATCAAAATAAAGGACATTGGAAGTCATACACTTGAAATTTCTGAAAAGACAGCAAGTGAAATAAACAAATCCATTAGTCTATAGAGGAAATCAAATTAGAAATAACCTCTCAGGTAAAGAAAGAAATCACAATCTTAAGAAAGGATTTGTTCAGCATAGCTAGAGAAGACATAGATAAAAAGTACATGCATGGGAAAATAATGGAAACCTTGAATGCACAATATAGGAAAGAAATAGAATACATGAAATGAATTCAAAGAGATATCTGGGAAATTAAAATTCCATTGAAAGCTGGCAAAACTGCTTGAGTGAAAATGAACATAGGCTTTCAGACCTTGAAGACAGGCTTACACTTAGCAATCATGAAAGGAAAGAATTTTTTAAATAACAAAGGATCATGACATAATAATTCAACAGCTTCTAAATGATGCAAAGAAAAACAATATAATATTGATAGGTGTCAATGAAAATATAACTCCAAATAGTCATAACCAAAATAAATCTATACCCAGGCATACAATAATCAAGATCCCAGAAATTCAGCACAAAAACAGAATATTAAAGCTGTTAGAGAAAAGACACAACTCACCTATCAAGGAAAGCCCATTAGAATCACAGCTATGATTTGGCTTCTCAACACAAATACCCAAGTCAAGGCAAGCTTGGAGGGAAGTATCTCAAGCCCTGAAAGAAAACGTTTCAGTCTGGATTGATGTACCCTGAAAAATTGTCTTTGAAATTTAATGGAGAAATAAGATACTTCCATGATAAAGAATGACAGAAGAAATTCATGTACACCAAACCAACTGTAGGAAGAGTAGTAAAAGGCACTCTATAGAGAAACAAAAATTACTACAATTCCCAGAACAACAACATAAAGAAATCGCCAGGAAGGGCAAGAATTCAAACAAGGGGAAAAGGCAAGGAACCAACAACATGAACATAACATGAGAAAGAGAAGCCAGTAATATCAGTTATAATCATCAAAGCAAATGGTCTCAATTCAACAATTAAAAGAAATAGCTTGACAGAATGGATCAAGAAACAGATTCCAACAATTTGCTGTATACAAGAAATACATCTGACTCAAAAGGAAACTCACAGACTAAAAGTCAAAGGATAGAAAGCAATACTATTCCGTGCATATTACCTGACCATAGTGCACTAAAACTGGTAATGAATGACAAAAGAAACTGTAAAACCTACATAAACACATGGAAATTAAATAACATCCTCCTGAACAACTAATGAGTTACAGATGAAATTAAAGAAGAAATTAAACAAACTTGGCATGGTGGCTCATGCCTGTAATCCCAGCACTCAGGAGGTTGAGACAGGAGGATCATTGCATGTTTGAGACCAGCCTGGGCTATAAAGTGAATCCAAAGCCAACCTGAACTGCATAGTGAGACTATCTCAAAAAGAAAAAACAGAACAAGAAGAAGAGGAGGAGGAGGAGGAGGAGGAAGAAGAAGAGCAGAAATTAAATACAATCTACAATTTAATGAAAATGTAGATACAACAAACCAAAACCTATGGGATGCAATGAAAGTGATCCTAAGAGGGGAATATATAGCAATGAATTGTCATATCAGGAAAGCATAATAAGCACAAATAAAAAACCTAATGCTGTGCCTCGTTTCTAGAAAAATTTTGAATAACCCAATATCAGTAACTGAAATTGAAGATGTAACTAAATCTTACAAACAGAAAAAAGCCCATGTCTCAATGGATTCATAGCTGAATTCCATGAGAAATTTATAGAAGATATAACAGCAGTGCTCCTCAAACACTTTAATGAAGTTGAGAGAGAAGGAATTCTCCCAAACTGATTCATGGAAGCAAGGATACAAAAACCAGAGAAAGACCCAATCAAACAGGTGTACTATAGGCCACTCTCACTTATGAACATTGATGCAAGAATTCTCAATAAAAATACTGGCAAATAGAATGCAGCAAATCATCAAGAAGATTATACATCATGACCAAGTGGGATGTATCCCAGGAATGCATGGGTAGTTCAACATACACAAGTCAACAAATATAACACACCACATCAACAGAGCTGGTGTAGTCAGGGGTTGTGCAGAGAACAATTAGAATCAGGACATGGAGTTTATAATATTTTTATGTCGATCACTCAGAGTTAACACAAGAAAATGCAGGAAATCTATCCACAACACCAAAGACATAGAATATTTAGCTAAAAGCCTAAATCCCATAGCAATGTGCCACATGAGTCCAGATGAAGACCCAGAGGTCATGACAATGCCTCCCACGAGTCCAACTGGAGGTCTAGAGCCCAAAAGAAGGACTCATGCCAATCTCTTTTACTGATCCGTGCTGGGAAGGCCCAAAGGTCAGCAGTGGAAGCTAGGAAGTCTGTGCCAGCAAAGTGAAGGAGCTGTGCTGGTAGGTTGAGGGTTCTACACTGGAGCCAAGAAGTCAAACTCACAACAAAGGCCAGGGCTGTCCTGAAAAGTACCACAGCCATCCTCAGTGACATGGAGGCCCTGAGCTCCTCCAACAATAAACACCGTTGAGTATATGCCAGGAAGCCAGCATGACGAGTTCCTCCTGGAGACCAAGCAGCATACGTCTTCCCCTCCAGAGCCAGGAAGCAATGCTTGATGTGAGGACCAAAGCTTCTCCAGGAGAATCTAACAGCTCAAACAGCAACACTTAGGAGAACCCACAATGCCTCAACTGCTGAACACATCAAAGCCCTAATGCGGTAACGCAACACAATAGCTTCTCCTTCTCCATATCTCTATTTATGCTGGCAACTTTCCTCAGGTGAAACATCTACACTCAGCACTGTGCTGATGTAATCCAGCTGGCGTTAAGTTGACCAACAGTTTTTAATTCATAACAAGACCCAAAGACAAAAATCACATAATCATCTCAATTGACACAGAAAAAGCTTTTGATGAAGTCCAACACTCATTCATGACAAGCCAGCAGCTGACATTATACTAAATGGACAAAAACTGAAAGCTTTCACTCCAAAATCATGAATAAAACAAAGTTGTCCATTGTCACCACTCCTATTCAATATAATTCTAGAAACATTAGCCAGAGCAATTAGACAAGAGAGAGAAATAAAAGGAATAAGGATAGGAAAGAAAGAATTTAAGGCAGAAAAACTGTAAGCAATAGGAAAGGCCCAGAGACCTCCACCACCCACCTGCCTGAAGGGGGCCAAAAACATGACAAGACAGAGAAAGAGCAAAAGGTCCTCAACTGCAGAAACAGAGAAAGTGAGTCCAACAGTGGTAAATGCAGAGGAGGTTGAGAGCAGCAAACCTGTAATGTCAGAGACAGCCTCATTGGAAATAAAGAAATACATCCATGAACTCAGCTCAAATTTAAATCTGAAATTCTAACTGAGGTGAAGCAAGATATAAGAAGATTAATAAAAGAAGTCCTGGGTAATCCTCAAGTAGGCACAAATGAAAGAATAGAGGAATCCAGAGAAAGAAGAGAAGTCTTTGATGAAGAATATAAACAAAATCTAGAATATATGAAACAGATCCAAAGAGAATATCAGGAAATTACAAACTCCATTGAAACCTGGAAAAACCTTTTAACAGAAACTAAAGACAAACTTTCAAAACTTGAAGATAGATTTGCAAAGTATGATCGTGAAAGGAAGGATCTCTTAAAAATAACAAGGAACCAGGAAGAAACGATACAAAGGCTAGAAGATGACAAGAGGATTTATAACCTAAGAATAAAATATGTGAATGAAGATGCAGCAACAAATACAAATGAAATAAAAAGTCTGTTCACTGAAATGATTAAGGAAAACTTCCCAAACATAGGTAACAGAAGTGAAGTTCAGATAAATGAGGCATATAGAATTACAGCCAGCTACAACCAAAACAGATCTACACCCAGACATATAGTAATCAGGATCCCAGAAATCCATCACAAGAACAGAATATTAAAAGTGGTTAGAGAAAAGAAACAGATTACCTATAAGGAAAACTCATCAAAATCACAGTGGACTTCTCAATGCAAACCATCAAATCAAGAAGAGCTTGGAGTGAAATATCCCAAGCCCTGAAAGAAAATAACCTCCAACCCAGAATGATGTACCCTGCAAAACTATCTCTCAAAATTAATGGAGAGACAAGATATTTCCACGACAAAGAGGAACTGGGGGAGTTTGTGACCACCAATCCAACCCTGCAAAGAATACTGAAGGACATTCTAGAGAGAGAGAAGAAAATCACCAGGGTTCCAGGAATAACGGCAGAAAGGCCTCAAAGAAAGGAGCAGACAGTGGAATGAAGGAGAAAAGTAAACAAATAAAAGCAGAAAAATAGCATGGCAGAGATAAGACAGAGAAAATTGGTTATATCACTGTTTTATCTTGACTGATTTTATTTGAGTCTGGTCTGCTTGACAGTGTTGAGTCTGAGAGTAGGGGCAACTACTCTGAAGATGACAAGATTCAATAGGATACCCATTCTGGTTTGATTGTTAACTACCTTTGAAGTCCTATAATGTCTCCAATGTTTAGATTTTATTAATATTGTAAAGCAATGCTGTTTATATTATATTTGATGATATAGACAATTTAATTAAAAATAACAAGAGACATCATAGTGACTACTGTAGATCACCTAGTGTTGTGATTTGTATGTTCTTTTCATTTCATGTTTCTCTAGGAATTTGTATTGCTGACTTGTTTTGATTTGTTTCTCCCTCTAATACAGAAAGGCTAGGTATGTGTAGAAACTTATACATGTGTAGAACTTCTAAGTAGTTTATGAGAATGGATTATAGTTATTGTAAAGGAAATAAAAGAAAAAGAGTATTCTAAAGGATACAACTGCGTGTATGTGTGAGTGTGTGGAATTAATAACCATGTTGCTAAAGTTTTAGTTGGATGGATGAGCAAAACTGGCTGCAGTCTCAATGTTTGGATGTCCACTTTGTGGACTTTACTTTCATAACTTGAACAACTGCATCTAATAGGAAAGTATGTAATTATCAACTAGTGATTTTTTACTGGTTACTATTTTTGTTTTTCTGTTTTGTTTTGTTTTGTTTTTGAGATTTTGTATTGTTTCTACTCTCTTTCTGTTTCAAAATTTTTTCTTTAAATAAAAATTTTTTTAAAAAAAGCAAGAGGAGGAAAAGAAAGTACTCTAAAAGTGATAACTGTATGCAACCTTAAGTGTGTAGGATTGATTACCATGTTACTAACTTTTTGTTGGATCGGTGAACAGAACTGTTTGCAGCCTCACTGTTTGAATGTCCATTTTGTATGCTTTAATTTTGTAACTTGAACAACTATATCCAACAAGACAATATGTAATGTATCAAATAGTGATTTCTTACTGTTTATTTTTTTGAAATTCTGTATTGTTTTTACCCTTTTTTCTGTTTTGTTTCCCCACTCTTTAAATAAAGTTTTAAAAAAATTTAAATTATCACTCTACATAGAAGACCCAAAAAACTCTACCTAAGGACTACTGAAGGTAATAAGCAAATTCAACAATGTAACTGGATACAAAGTCAACACTCAAAAATCAATAGCATTCCTGGTTATAACGAACTCACTGAGAGAGAAATTATGTAAATAACAACTTTCACAGTAGCATCCAGAAAAATGAAATATTTAGGAATCAACCTAACAAATGCTATAAAAGAAAGTATGAACAACTATAGCATTCTAAGAAAAGGAGATTGAAAAGGATGTCAGAAAATGGAAAGATACACCTTGCTCTTGGATAGGAAGAACCAACATAGTAAAAATGGCCATAGTTCCAAAACTTTTATACAGATTTAATGCAATTCTGATTAAAATACAATTAGCAAACCTCATGGAGCTAGAGAAAAACATAACTAAAATTAATTTGGAAACAGAAGAGACCTAGAATAGCAAAGGCAATCCTGGGCAACAAAGACAAGGCAGGAGGAATCACAATTCCTGACTTGAAATTATACTACAAAGCTACTGTGATAAAATCAGCATGGTACTGGAAAAAAAGGAGACCTGAGGATCACTGGAACAGATTAGAAGACACATACACAACTACAAAAACAGTCAGCCATATTATCTTTGACAAAGAGCCTAAAAATGTTCACTGGAAATGTGATAGTCTCTTTAATAAATAGTGCTGGAAAAATTGTCTTTCCACATGCCGAAGACAGAAACTAGACCCATGTTTACTTCTATGCACTAAAGTAAAGTCAAAATGGACCAAAGATCTAAATATTAAAACAGAAACACTAAATCTACTGGAAGTAAAGGTAGGTAGAAATCTTGAAGACATAAAGGTATGCAAAGTATCCACAAAAAAAATGCAAACCACATGGGAAGTCTGTCAATGAATGAACAACTGGGATCTCATCTTATTAACAAGTTTTTGCACTTCAAAAGAAATCACAAACAGTTAAAAGAAAGACCACTGAATGGGAAAGAATTTTAGCCAGCTGTCCCTCAGACAAAGGATTTATATCTGGACTATAGAATTGAAGAATTGAAAAACACCAGCCCCCCAATTCAAAAACCCAATCCAAAAATAGGCATCTGACATGAACACACACTTCTCAAATGAAGAATTACAAATGGAAAACAAATACATGAAGTAAATTAAAACAACACTGAGAGTCCACCTCACTCCCAGAAAGAGTGGTTATCATCAAAAAATTAACCAGTACCAAAAGCTGTGAGGGAAATGAAACCCTTCTCCATTGTGGGTGGGAATGCAGACTGATGCAACCACTATGGAAATCAGTATGGAGATTCCTCAAAAACTAGAATTAGAGGTCCTATTCAAACCAACTATTCTCTTTCTGGGTATCTTCCCAGAAGAGTTAAAAGCATATCACAATGACATATGTGTACCAATGTTTTGAGCAATACAATTTGTAATAGATTAATCTTGGAAACAACCCAAATAAACATCAACTGAGGAAAAGACAAAAAAGATGTGGTATTTTTATATAATTGAGTATTACTCAGCTATAAAGAAGGATAAACTTGAGACTTGTATTGGTAAATGGATGCAACTTAAGGCCATACTCATAAGTGAAACAAATTAGACCCACATGTGTAAACATCATATTGTCTCCCTGATATGAGAAACTGCAAGAATAAGGTCTGAAATGTAAAATTGATATTTTGAAATGGGAAGAAACTGTTTGAATGGAAAAAGGAACTATAATTGGAGCAAGGGGAAAGAACAGAAGGAAAAGAGATAAAAATGCAAGTCGGTTATATGATTAATGTCACCTAGTTCACTGAAAAACAAGGTTTGAGTCAATATCAATTGGAGAAGATTTTAATGCCCATATCTTGTATTATAGATAATTAAAGATAACAATAAGCAAAGTATTAACTATTGTTATTCTATGGTTGTTACAAAATTTTATTATTCCTTTATTCCATAAAATATAAAAAGTACAAAAAAAAGAAATTGCACAAGTTCTTGGAAACTAAACAATATACTCTTAAATAAACAATGAGTCATAAAAGAAATAAGGTAGTTTCTAGACTGAAATGATAATACCAATAACACATACCAGGATTTATTGGATTCAATAAAAGGACAAAAAATAAGACTATAGCTATGAACACCCACATTATAAAAACAGAGCAAACCCAAATAAATAACCTGTTAATGTTCCTCAAATTCCTAGAAAAACAAGAGCCATACAAACCCAAAGCTAGTGCAAGGAAGAATATTATGAAGATCAGAGCAGAAATCAATGAAATGCAGACTAAAAAATATTTTAAATGAATTGAAAAGCTGATTCTTTGAAAGTATAAACAAAATATAAGAACCCTTACCTGATCTAACCTAAAAAGGAGGGAAAAAACCCATATTGAGGAAAATTAAGAGTGAAAAAGGTAATATCACAACAGGCACTGCCCAAATCAAGAAGATTATTAACAACTACCTTGCACACCTCTACACCAACAAATTGAAGATTCAGAAGAAATGGATATATTCCTAGATATATATGAATCACCAAACTCTTAAATAATCTAAGTGGAATCAAATTGAAGAAGCAATTAAAAAAAAAACTACCAACTAGGAAAAGTGTAGTTCTGGACAGTTTCACTACTGACTTCTACAAAAACTTCAAGTAAGTTCTTATACCAATACTCCTGAAGATTTTTCATGAAATTGAAAAGAATACTCCCAATATTTCCTGGAAGCTACCATTACCCTGATTCCAAAATCAGACTAGGATCCAACCAAAAACAGAACTATAAACTGATCTCTTTAATGAATATACATGCAGAAATCCTAAAATGAGATACTGGCAAACAGAATACATTGAATCATCAAAAAGACCAGTAGGATTCACCCCAAAGCTGCAAGGATGGTTCAACATATGTAAAACAATAAATGTATCACACTACATAAAGAGAACAAAGGACAAAAATCACATGATCATCTCAGTAAACACTGAGAATGCTTTTGACAAAATTCAACATCCTTTCATGATTAAAAAAAAACACTGAATAAAATGCGCTTTATCTCATTTTGACATTTATTAAAAAAAAACTTACTGAAAAGCAAGGAGAGAACCATAAATCAGCAGCACCCTCCCAGGCACCAGCAGCACCCTCCCAGGCACCAGCAGCAGTGGGGCCAGCTTGGGGAGAACCAGGAAGCAGCGCCCTCCCCATGAGTCAGCCAGCATATGTGCACTGGGAGAAGATCCCCTGTCCCAATAAGCACCTGGCTGATTTGGAAGAATGCAGCTGAGGTGACAACAACTGAAGTAAAGAAACAACTTAATGCTTGTATTGTTTGATTGATTTTGCAGACCTAAAGCTGGTAGTCTGAGCATCTATTTAGAGCATAAAAATATGCAATGTAGTAACTATTGTGGGGAAAAATTACTGCCAATATCATACTAAATTGGAAAAAACTGGGATTGTTCCTCTAAAATTGTGAACAAGACAATGATCTCCACTATCAGAACTCCTGCTCAACATAATATCTAAAATATTAGAAAAGCAATTAGGCAAGAAAAAGAAACAAAAAGCACATGAATAGGAAAGGAAGAATTCAAATTATTATTATTTGGAGATCATGTGATCCTCTACATATAAACAAAAAAAATTTCACCAAAGGCTCATGGAAGAGATAACTGAATTCAATAATGTAGCAGGATACAAAACCAATACACAAAAATCAGTATCATTCCTGTATACTAAGAATGAACCCACTGAGAAAAAATTGTGAGAAAATAACATTCACAAAAACCAAGCACCATGAATAATTAAATACTTAGGAATCACCCTAACTAATGAAGAAGAAAACCACTACAACAAAAACTGGGGCCAGGGATTTAGCTGGAAGTTCAAGTGCTTCCCTGGCAAGTGTAAGATTGTGAGTTCAATCCCTAGTACCAAAAAAAAACACAAATAAACAAAAAATATTTTTGTTTCAATATCAAAGGGGACATCAGACAATAGAAAGATATCCACCCTGCCCATATAGACAGAAACAGCATAGCCAAACATGCCAAAATAGCCATACTTCCAAAATTGATACACTGATTTAATGTAATTTCAATCAAAATTCTAACAAAATTCTAACAACATTTAGGAGACACCCATCCTAAAATTCATATGGAACCAGAAGAGATGCAAAATAACAAAATCAATCATGGGTTTTTTTTTAAAAAAGAGCAAAGCAGGAGGCATCAAAATCCTAGACTCGAAGTTATATTACAAATCTACTGTGATAAAAGTATCATAGTATGAGCACAATATCAGGTATGTGGATCAATGGAACAGAATAGAGGATGCAGAAATAACCCGAAGCACATTCAACTACAATATTTGATCTTTGGCAAAGGGACCAAAAACACACACTGAGGAAAAATGCCTCTTTAGAAAATGGTGCTGTGGAAACTGGGTATCCACATTCAGATGCTTGAATCTAGACCCACATATTTCATCGTGTACAAACTACAATCAAAATGGATAAAAGATTTAACTGTTAAAACAGAAAAACTTAATCCTATTGAAAGAAAAAATAGGTAAAAGTCTTGAAGGCATAGACATAGGAAAGGACTTTCTGAACAGAACACACCATAAATTAATGAATGGGATTATATCAAATTAAAAGGTTTTTATACAACATAAGAAACAACCAATAGAATAAAAATACAATCTATAGAATGGAAAAAAATTCTTGCCAGCTATACATCAAACAGAGAACTAATATCTGGAACATATAAAGAATTCAGAAAAATTAGACCTCTCCCAAATAAAAGACCCAATCAAATACAGGCAAATGAAATTAATAGATACTCCACAGAAGTTCAAATGGCCAATAAATAAACAAAGAATATTCAAACTCTTTGACCATTAGAGAAACACGAATTAAAACAGCACTTCCATCTTACCCCAGAAAGAATGGCCAGCATCAAAAAACCAAATGCTAGAGAAGCTGTGCTACATCTTTAGGATTTTATATTTTAGTTTGAGACAGGGTTTCAGTCAGTTTCCCAAGTTGGATTTGCACTAGTAATCCTCCTATCTAGCCTCCTAGAATGCCTCATTCTGCACACCTATGATTTAAATGGGTCATCTTCTGAATACTGAGTTGTAAGAATTTTTTACATATTTTCTTTACACCTATCTGTGATCAGATAAACTATTTTCAAATACTTTTTCCTAGTCCATGGCTTACTTTTTATTTTCTCAAGAAAATGTTTTGCAGTATAAAACTTTTAAATGTTGATGAAGTCCAATTTATGAGTTCTTTCTGCTTTTACAGAACTTTTGGTGTAGTGTCCAAGAATTCTTTGTCTACATCAAGGTTATGCAAATAATTTTTTGTTTTTCTCTAAAAGATTTATGGGAGAGGAGAGTTAGGCCTATTCTGAGAGGGGAGCCAGGTTCACACCACGAAATGAGTTCCAGCTTGCCTGTGCTGGCCTGGAGAGAGTTTGGGATCATCACTCCCCAGTGCTTGGGTGCCTGCCCAGCCCCCTAGGACACTGGACTATCCTGAAGAGGTTTCACAGGCTTGAGTGGACCATGCCCAGTGACCTTCATTCAACCAGGGGAGCCAGACCACCACAGACAGGGGAGTAAGGCCTGCACCACAAGGAGAGCCAAAGCCATGTGAGTCCCAGGAGCTGAGGGCGCAGGAGGTGATTTCCAACACGCCCAGGGAAAGTTTTGGAACATAGCTCGAACCGCGGAAATATAGGAAAATGACAAAATGAAAGACCAAAATGCAATCTCAAACTTCCAGCCCATCCCAAGAAAGCCTGGGAGCCACGTACATAGAAGAAAATATTAGTCATACACCTGAAATGCCTGAAATGATATCAACTGAAATAAAGAAACAAGTACAGGAAGTTATGAAGGAACTCAAATTAGAAATAATCTCCCAGGTAAAAGAAAAAATGAGAAAAGTAGCGAAAGAAATACTGAATGCAACTAATGAAGACACAGCTAAAAAATTAGAGGAATAAAGCAAAAAGATAGAATCCCTCCCTGAATGAACAATATAAGAATTAAGCAGAATACATGAAGCAGATTCAGAGATATACATGAAATCAAAAATTCAATTGAAAGTTGCCAAAACTGCCTCAATGAAGTAAAGATACAATTTCAGACCTTGAAGATAAGATTGCAGCTAGTGAATGGGAAAGGAAAAATCTTTTAAAAATAATAAGGAGTCAGGAAATAACAATTCAACAGTTGCAAGATGATGCAAAGAAAAACAGCAAAAGATTAATAGGGATAAATGAAAAACAAGGGGACAATACAAATGATATCAAGAGGCTATTTACAGAAGTAATACCTGAAACATTCCCAAACATGAGAATGGAAACTGACATAAAGATTACTGAAGCATATAGAACTTCAAATAGCCATAACCAAAATAAAATGACACCCAGACATATAATAATCATCATCCCAGAAATCCCACATAAGAACAGAATATAAAAAGCTGTTAGAGACCTATAAAGGAAAACCTATGAGAATCACAGCAGACTTCTCAACACAAACAATGAGGTCAAGAAGAGCATGGAGTGAAGTATTTCAGATCCTAAAGGAAAACAACTTCCAACCCATACTGATGCAACCTGCAAAACTGTCCTTCAAAATGGATGGAGAAATAAGATACTTCCATGACAAAGAACAGCTGAAGAACTTCAAACCAACCCTGCAATGAAAGACATTCTAGATACACATAGGAAAAAAACAACTAAGCAAGACAGACAATTAAACAGAATGGAAAGGTAAAGATACAATAGCAGAAAGATAACATGTCAACAATAAAACAATATGTAACAGTTATAACCATTAATGTAAATGGCCTCAATCACCAATTAAAAGAAACAGACTGGAAGAATGGATCAAGAAACAATGTGCAACCATATGCTGACTACAAGAAATCCATCTAACCCAAAAGGAAATTCATAGACTGAAATTCCAAGGATGTAAAACAATACTGCATGCAACAGGAACTCAAAACAAAGTGGTGGTAACTATTCTGTTGGCAGACAATGTGAACTTCAAACCAAGAATGATCCAAAGAGATAAACAAGGTCACTACATACTAGTTAGGGGAAAACTTCAAGAGGAATAGATAACACTCTTAAATATATATGCACCAAATTCCAGAGCACCCAGCTACACAAAGCAAGTATTAACAGAAATGAAAAATCAAATAAGCAATAACACAGTTATAACAGGAGACCTTAACACACCACTGACACAAAGGGACAGATCAACTAGACAGAAAATCAGCAAAGAAATAACAGAACTGAATCAGACCCAAATAAAAAAGAGAACTACAGGCCAATCTCCCTAATGAACATAGATGTAAAAATTCTCAATAAAATTTTGGCAAATAGGATTCAGCAAATCATCCAGAAGATCATACACCATGACCAAGTGGGATTCATCCCAGGCATGCAGGGATGGTTCAACATATGTAAATCAATAAAAGTAACCACCATATCAATACAGCCAAAATTAAGAATCACGTGGTCATTTCTATAGATGCAGAAGAAGCTTTATATAAGATACAACACCCATTCATGATAAGAACCTTACAGAGAATTGGAATATATGGTCTTTACCTCAATATGATAAAGGTCATCTATGATAAACCAACAGCCAGCAACATATTGAATGGCCACATATGAAAGCCTTTACCTTAAAATCAGGCACAAGACAAGGATGTCCCTTATCACTGCTCCTGTTCAACATAGTACTGGAAATACTAGGCAGAGCAAGTAGACAAGAGAGAGAAATAGAAGGAGTAAAGATAGGAAAAGAGGAAGTTAAAGTATTATTATTTGCAGAAGCCATGATACTCTATATAGAAGACCCCCAACACTCTAATGAAAGGCTCCTAGATATAATAAATAAATTCAGCAATGTAGCTGGATACAAATGTAGCTGGATACAGTCAATACTCAAAAATCAATAGCATTCCTATACAATAACAACCAAATCACCAAGAGAGAAATATAAGCCACACCCTTCGCACTAGCATCCCCCCAAAAATGAAATACTTAGGAATTAATCTAACAAAAAAGTAAAAGAGTTATACAGAGAAAATTATAATACCCTGAAAAAGCAAATCGAAGAGGACCTCAGAAAATGGAAAGACAGCCCTTGTTCATGGATAGGAAGAATAAATATTGTGAAAATGGCCATTCTCCCAAAATTGTTATACAGATTCAATGCAATCCCAATGAAAATACCACTAACATACCTCATAGTTCTAGAAAATCACTCCTAAAATTCATCTGCAACCAGAAGAGACCTAGAATAGCAAAGGCAATTCTAAGCAGCAAAGGCAAGGCAGGAGGCATCACAATCCCTGACTTGAAGTTATACTACAAAGCTTCTGTAATAAAATCAATATGATGCTGGAATAAAAACATATCTGAAGATCAATGGAATAGATTAGAAGATACAACTACAACTACAACACACTCAACCACCTTATCTTTGATAAAGGGGCCAAACATGTTCACTGGAAGAATGATAGTCTCTTTAATAAATGGTGCAGGAAAAACTGGATATCCATATGCCAAAAACTAAAACTAGACCCATGCTTGTCACCTTGTACTACACTAAAATCTAAATGGATCAAACATCTAAATATTAAAACAGAAACACTAAATCTGTTGGAAAACAAAGTAGGTAAAAATCTTGAAGACATAAGGGTAGGTAGAGAATTCATGAGCAAGAACCAAACTGCACAGGAAGTACTTCCCAGAATCAATAACTAGGGTCACATCTTATTAAAGAGTTTCTGCATGTTGAAAGAAATCTCCAGCATAGTGAAAAGAAAACCCACAAACTGGGAAAAAATCTTAGTGAACTGTCCCTCAGACAAAGGGCTTCTGTCTAGAACATATAAAGAATTTTTAAAAATCAGACCCCCAAAATTCAAAGACCCAATGCAAAAATGGGCATCCGAGATGAAAGCACAGTTCTCAGATGAAAAAATATGAATGGCAAATAAATACATGAAAAAATGTTCAGCATCATTAGTCATTAGAGAAATGAAAATTAAAACCACATTGAGATACCATCTCACTCCAGAAAGAATGGCCAGGATCAACAAAACTACCAACAACAAATGCTGGAGAGGCTGTGGGGAAAAAGGATCTCTTCCACACTGTTGGTGGGAGTGTAGACTGGTGCAACCACTGTGGAGGTCAGTCTGGAGATTCTTCAAAAGTTGGGATTGGAAGTCCCATCTGACCCAGTTATTCCACTCCTAGGCATATTCCCAGAAGAACTGAAAACATCATACCACAGTGATATATGTGCACCCATGTTTATAGCAGCACAATTTTTTAATAGCCAGATGTTGGAAACAACCTAAGTGTCCATCAACTGAGGAATGGATAAAAAAATTGTGGTACTTTTATACAACGGAGTACTACTCATCTATAAAGAATGATCACATTGAGATATTTATAAATAAATGGATGCAACTTGAGACCATACTCATAAGCAAAATAAATCAAACTCACATGTATAAATACCGTACAATCTCCCTAGTGTAAGAAATGGTAAGAGTACATAAGATTCTATGGTAATCATGGCACCCCATTATATAGCTTTGAAGTCTTATAATGTTTTAATTCATTAGTTGGAATGGTTTTATTCTGTTTCGTTTGACCTTATTATGTGTGATGGTATGAACAGCTACTTTGAAGAAAACAAGACATTATGGCAGCCATTGCTGATTTAATATCATCTTGCTTTGAAGTCCTAACATGCTTTTGTTCCTCTATTACCATTGGTTTTATCATGTTGTGTCTTATTGGATTTTAATATGTGTAATAATATAAACAAATTTTTATGGAAAATAAGATATTATAGTAGCCATTGTTCATTTTCTGTTATTTGGTTCAGAATGCCTTGTAATACTTTCATTCTCTTGAATGGTTTTATTCTATTTTGTTATGTTTGACATTATTGTGTGTGAAGCTATGCTCAACTATTTCAAAGAAAGTGACATTATGGTAGCTACTGTTGATATCCAATTGTCTTGTGAAGTGCTGTGTTGCTTGCATTGTTCTGTTCTGATCTGCCTTATTCTGTCTTTTGTTTTATTCTCTGTAAAATAAAATTAAAAATCTAAAAAAAGATTTATGGAGTCAAGTCTTACAGTTGTTACTATAAGACATTTTGTACCTGTGGGTATAAATTCATATTAGCAATATTTATTGAAATGATTATCTTTTCCCCATTGAATTGCTAAACATCTTTGTTGAAAATGGATTCATTATAATTAATGTTTATTTGGGGGCTCTTAATTCTGTTCTCTTCATACATATTACTATCAGGGCCATACTGGTACCCAGGATCCTTTACATTTTCATGTGCCTTTGAGGATGAGTAAGTCGGTATCTACAAAAAAGCCTACAAAAAAGGGTTTTAGTTGAAATTGTTTTGAATCTGTATCATTTGAAGGGCACTATTAGAATAACAATATTGAGCATGAGGTTGTCTATTTTTTAAAATCATCTTGCAATTTCAACAATATTTTGTAGTTTTAAGTTTACAATTATTGCACTTCATTTAAAAAATTTGTTAATCTATTTTGATATTATGAATAGAATTATTTTCTTAATATTTTAGTTGTTCATTGCTATAAAATTTGTATCTTGTGAACTTGCCAAAGTAATTTATTATTTCTAGATGTGTTATTTGTGTATATGCTTTCCTTAGGCTTTTCCATATGCAAAATCATATTGTCTTTATATAGTTTTACTACTTTTTATCTTATTTATATTAGTACAAGCTCACAGTATATAATGATCACATTTATCATGGGGAGTTGGTACATATACATAATATATTTTAAATCTTTTTTCAACTTCTAATCTTCCCCTCCCTCCACATCCCTTCAACCCTTTGTCTTCTTTTCATTTGAGAAAGCTCTACTTCCATGTTTTCCTTTAATTTTGCTTTTTCAATACCCCTTTCCACTTCTCCCTCCCACCTCCTACAATCTCTTGGATCCCTTCTCATCTGAAAAAGGTCTCTCTACTTCCTATTATTTATCTTTATTTTTCTCTTTCTTTATATTTTGGGTTTCTCATAGAAGAGAAACCATGTGATATTTAAGCTTGTGTGGATGATTTAATTTTCACCATGGCCTCAATGTGCATCCATTTACCTATAAATGACTCAAGTTTATCATTCTTCATGGAAGAATACTACTCCATGTGGGTAAATAACACGTTCCTTCACGCATTAATTTGTTGGTGGAGATATAGACCATTTTCACTATTTAGCTATTATAAATTTTTCTGCTATAAAAATGGGCATCTATGTATCTTTGTAATATGATGACTTTAATTCTTTTGGGAAGATATCTAGAAGGAGAATAGCTGAAACAAATAGAATCTCTAATTTCAGTTTTTGGAGCAATCACCATACTGATATTCATAGTGGTTGTACTACATTCCAACCAGCAATGGCGAAGCATTCCTTTTTTCCCTACAGCTTCACCAGCATTTGTTACTATTTGATTTTTAATGTTAGCCATTCTTAAGTAAGATGGTATCTCAGTGTTGTTTTTATTTGCATTTCTCTAATGGCCAGTGATGTTTAATTATTTTTCATGTATTTATTTGTCATTTTTACTTCTTCTGATAAGTGTCTATTCATTTTGGTATCCATTTTATGGGGTCATTTTTTGAGGGCTCTAAATTTTTTTAATTCTTTATATATTTTAGGTGTAGTCCTCTGAAGAATAGCTGGCAAAATTTTTTCCTTATACTGTAGGTTGGCTTTTCACTTTGTTGGCTGTTTCTTTTGCTGTTCAGATTTTTAAATTTTGTATGATCCCATTTATTAATTCTCAGTATTATTTCTTGTTCTGTTACTGTTCTTTTCAGAAAAGTTCTTGCCTATGCCTATGTCTTCAACAGTTTTACCTACTTTATATTGCAATACATTAAGTGTTTCTCTTTAACATTTAGATATTTGTTCCATTTAGATTCTAGTTTAGTACATGGAGAGATAATGAATCTAAACTCAATTTTCTGCATGTGGATATTCAATTTTCCCAGCACCATTTATCAAAGAGGCCATCTTTCTTCCCATGTATGCTTGTGGTGCCTTTGTCAAAGATCAAATAGCTCGACATGCCTAGGGCTGTTTCTGCTTAATGTATTTTGTTCCATTGGCCCACATGTCTGCTTTTTTGTCAGTACTGTGCTGTTTTATCACAGTAGCTTTGTAATATAACTTCAAGTTTGTGACTGTTATGCCTTGTGCTTTCATTTTGTTAATTACCCAGGTTTTGTTTTGTTCTTCTGGCTCTTTTTCCATATCATATAAGTTTTAGGATTGTTTTTCTAGATCTATGAGGAATGTTGTTAGTGTTTTGATTGGGATTGTTACATCTATATATCAGTTTTGAAATTATGGCTATTTTGTGTATATTGGTTCTACCTATACAGGAACACAGGATATCTTTCCACTTTCTGATGTTTTATTTGATTTTCTTCTGAAAAATGATGTAGTTTTATTACAGAGGTCTTTCATTTCCTTGGTTAGATAATTAATAAGTTTGCAATTTTTCTTGACGCTACTACAAATAGGGTTGTTTTCCTGATCTATTTGTCAGTGGGTTCATTATTAGTGTATAGGAACACTATTGGTTTTTGTGTATTAATTTCATAGCTTGCTGCATTACTGAATTTAGTTAGTAATTCTAGTCTTTAGGAGGAATTTTTTGGGTCTGCTATGTGGAGGGTCATGTTGTCTGCAATTAATGATACTTGACTTTATCCTTTCCTATACATATCCCATTTATTTCTTTATTTTGCCTGATTGCACTGGCCAATGTTTCAAGAACTGTTAAACAATTGTGGTGATAGCTGATATCCTTGTCTTGCTCTTGAATTAAGAGGGAAAGCTTTCAAATTTTTCTTATTGAATATGATGTTGACAGTAGATTTGCCATAAATAGCTTTTAGTAGATTGAGATAAAGTCCTTCTATACCTGTTTCCTTCAAGGTCTTTATCATGAATAGATGTTGGAATTTGTCAAAGGGTTTTATTTCTGTATATATTGAGATGATAACATGATTTTTGCCCTTGTTTCTGTTTATGTGATGGATTACATTTATTGATTTGCATATGTTGAAACATTCTTGCATTCCTAGGATGGCATTTACTTGGTTATGATGTGTGATATTTTTGGTGATTCATTGATTATGTTAGCTCCTAACTTGAAAATTTTGGCATCTATGTCCACTGGAGAGATTGACCTGCAGTCCCCTTTTTTGTTAGATACTTGTCTGGATTATGAATGAGGATAATGCTAATTTCCAGGAGTGACTTTGAAAATATTCCTTCCCCTTTGATTTCATTAATGGTTTTGCTAAGTGTTGGTGTTAGATTTTCCCTGATGTTTTTATAGAATTTAGCAGAGAACCCATCTATAACTGAACTTATCTTAGTTGGTAGGTCTCTTATTATTGCCTCAGTTTCATTCTGTTATTGGATTATTCAGTATTAAGTCATCTTGGTTCAATTTTGATAATTCCTATATTTTGAGGAATCTCTCCACTTCTTCTGATTTTCCTAGTTTATTGGCAAACATGTTTGTGAAACGGTTCCTAATAATCTGGATTTCAGTGGTGTCCATTTTGATTTCACCTTTTTCATCTTAATTGCATCAATTTGGGTCTTTTCTTTCTTTCTCTCTCTCCTTCTTTTTGTAAGATTACCTAAGGATTTGTCTATTTTGTGTATTCTTTCAAAGAACCAGCTTTTTGATCCATTAAATATTTCAATTGTTTTTAATTTCCATTTCCTTGATTTCTGCTCTGCTCTTTATAACTTCCTTTGTGTGCTAGCTCTGAATTTGGATTGTTTTTGATTTTATATGGCTTTGAGGTGCATCATTAGGTTATTTATTTGGACTTGTCCTGTTTTTCTGATGTGAGCATTCATAGCTATTGATTTAACTCTTAGGACTGCTTTCTTTGTGTCCCATAAGTTATGCTATATTGTACTGGTGTTGTTTAATTCTAGAGACCATCTTATTTCTTCCTTGACTTCTGTGACCCATTGATTATTCAAGAGTGAGTTTTTGATTTCCATATGTTTACATAATTTCTGTGATTTCTTTTGCCATTGACTTCTCACTATAGTTATATTGATGTTTGTGATCTTTTTATGTCCACCAATATTTGTGTTATGTAGTTGAGTACACCCAACTCTTCCTGTTGAATAGTTAGTTCCGTTAACCAATATGTAGTGTCGGGTTTTTTTTCTTCTTCTGATCAGTTTTGCCTTAAAGTCCACTTTCCCTGAAAATAGAATCTGTTCATCCTTGAATTTCTATTGCATGGAATATTGTTTTCCATTCTCTGATTTTTAGTCTATGAATTCCTTTTTGGGTTAAATGTGAGTCTTGTATACAGGATATCATTGGATTTTGTTTCTTGATCCCTTCTACTTAGTTGTGTACTTTGATTAGCAAATTGAGGCCATTCATATTGGTAATTATAACAGATAGGTATGGACTTATTCCTGTCATTGTATTATTTTCTGCTGATGATTCCTGCCATGTCCAGTGCAGCTCTTGAGAAACTCCCAGGAGGAGGTCCATGAAGAAATAAAGACAAAAGTGAAAGTGCATAAAACTGAAGTCAGGCAGAGCTCTCTCTCTTAGTGGAGAAAAAGCAGCACCCAATGACTACAGCATATTTATTTATATATTATTTATATATTGAGCAGGTTGATGTCAGGTGAAATTTCTCTGCCTAACAACTTGTTCACCTAGCTTGCCTTAGGTGTTTGTGTTCTCAGAGCTGGACCAACTTGTTCACCTGCCTCACCTCAGGCCACCCATGTTCTTGGGAATGGATCAAGCTTCTTCACGTGGTTTTGCTTTGGGTGCTTTGTGTTCTCAGGGCTGACTTTAGCTCCGCATATGTGATTGATCTTCTGCTTCAGCCTCTCCCCACAGATTTCCAGTCCTTTCCTTCTACTTAATTGCTCATCTTACATCATGCACTCATTCTACTAGACCAGAAATGTTGAACCTTTTAGAGACCAAGTGCCTAAACTATTACCCAAAATATACTTATTTATCACAAAGTGCCAATGCTGCAATTAAACCCAAATACTAAGATTTTAGTTTAGAAAAACAACTGTTAATCATTGCTCAGTTACTGTAGTGACTTGGCTCCCATGTTGAAAAAGAGGTTTCTGTGTAAGTGTATGCCATAAGTTTACCACCATTGTATTAGACATTTTGCTATTATTAGCTTCATTGTCTCTTTCTAGAATATCCTTGAAAACTTTTTGGAATGCTCATTGGGTGACATGAATTTCTTTATTTGCTCTTTATTATGGAAATTTCTTATTTCTCCATTAATTTTGGAAGAATTTTGCAAGATATATCAGTATGTGTTGAACATTGTTTTCCTTTAGGGCTTAACATACTTCACTCCAAGCTCTGTCTTTGAGATTTGTGTTGAGATGTCTGCTGAAATTCTGATGGATTTTCCTTTATAAGTGAAACATTGCTTTTTCTCTATCAGCTTTAAAGTTCTGATCTTGTGTTAGATTTCTGATATTTTGACAGTATTTTTTAACAGAAAATAAAACAAAAGAGGACAGAACAAAGCAGATCAGAACAACGTAAGCAACACAGCACTTCACAACAAGACAATTGGATATTAACAGTAGCTACCATAATGTCTCTTTCTTTGAAATAGTTGAGCATAGCTTCACACACAATAATATCAAACATAACAAAATAGAATAAGACCTTCAAGAGAATGAAAGTATTACAAGGCATTCTGAACTAAATAACAGAAAATGAACAATGACTACTATAATATTTCATTTTCTATAAAAAATTTGTTTATACTACATACATATTAAAATCCAATAAGACACAACATGATAGAACCAATGGTAATAGAAGAACAAAAGCTATATGGTATTTATACATGTGTGTTGGATTTATTTCACTTATGAGTATGGACTCAAGTTGCATCCATTTATTTATAAATATCTCAATGTGATCATTCTTTATAGCTGAGTAGTACTCCTTTGTATAAACGTACCACAATTTTTTTATCCATTCCTCAGTTGATGGGCACTTAGGTTGTTTCCAAGATGTATTGTGGAGCAGTTCTTTTCTGATCATCTATTTGGGTTCTATAGGCCTCACTTATTTGTATGTTAAATTATTTTTCCATGTCTAGAAAATTTTCTACAATTTGGTAAACAATTTTTAATTCCTTATTTTGTTGTATTCTAATTTGTTACTAATTCCACTTAGTCTTATTTGTGTTATCTAGCAACTGTTGGAACCATTTTTATGGTGTCTTGTTTTTAATGTATTATATTTCTCATTAACTGACCATGTATCATAGCCCCATCTAGATTTGACACTTGGTTCTCACATTATGCACTTTTGCTGCCCATTCTTTCAATAGAATTTTTAACCTACTAAATTTCTTTTTGGCACTTTTTTGTGTTCTTCAATTTTTTTTAATGCTGGTCATTCCTGTTTTTCATTTCTTTCTTTTTCTCCATTAGTTTTGTATTGGTGTTATGGAGAACCACTGAAAATTTCTTTCATTAACAGTATTATCTGTTTAATTATATGCTCTTTGAGTTTGCCAAGTGCGTTATCAGTCTGTTTTGTTACCTCCACTGTTATCCTTTCAAATGTTTTGGCTACATGGCTTTTGATTTCCTCCTCCTCAAAATCCCATGGGTCAGCTTTGGGGGAGTTGCAAGATTTAGTTTTACTTTTTCCCTTCCAATCTGGATTCCTTTTTTTCCTTGCCTGATTTTACTGGCCAAAACTTCCAGTATAGTGATGAATAAAAGTGATCAAAGAGGACATTTTTTGCATTGTTCCTGAGCTTAAGAGGAAATTTTTCATCTTTCACTATTGAGTACAACATTTGCTATAAATTTTATACAGATGCTCCTTATGAGAGAGAGGAAATTTTCGTCCAAGATTGTTGAAAGTTTTAGTTTATAAATCATGAATGGGTGCTAGTTTTTTGTAATGATCACATTTTTCATCTTTATTATATTGAAATTTCATTTTACAATAACTGATTTTCTAATGTCAAACCTGTAGAAGCCAGCCTGTGAGTTTTGTACGTGACTGGGGGATGAATGAGGATGAAAAACAAAGAGACACAGAATTAAGTTAAAATATTGGGGACTAGTAGGTCCTTCTCTCCCTTCAACAAGGAGCTCTGAGAGTCTTGCTTCCCCTGTTTATCCTATTACTCAGACACAGGAACAAGCAATTAAAACAAGATTCTCTGTCTGTCAGCATCCATAGGATATGACTGGGTAAACAACAAGAGCTCAGCTGTGTGGACTTTTCTCTAGAACCTGGAACATGTCAGCATGCTTGCACACTGCCTTTCTCCTGGTTACTCATGGAGGCCAATTAGGCCTTAATTCTCACTATCTGGTGTCCCACATCTCCCCATTTTGTTTTTAAAATAGCAGAGTTCAATATCTATCATTGCTGTTCATCCCTAGGGGAGGTATGTAGGTGTAGTTATTCTATCTTTTGTCTTCAGGTCTACCCTTTAAAGACTATACCTCTGCCCACAGTCATAATGTATCTGTATTGGCTCTTTTCAAGGGCCTAACTCTAACTGCTGCCTATACTATGACTAAGTTAACTGTACTCCTTCTGGAGAAGTACCCCTAACTTCCATGAGGGGGTAATTACTGTGACTTGAGAGGCAATCTCCATCGTATGAGGCTTTGTTGGAATCCACGATGATTACAGGTTTAGAGCAATAGAGATTCTGGGAAATGAATCTGAATGGCCTTATAAATCTCTCAGGTGGCCTCACTCTTGAAGGGTAACTAAATAGATTAAGTAAATTTAAGGTTAATAAACCTTGTTTTGTCAACTTTTAGACAAATGCTTCTTAAATGCTTACATGCCTGTATGCAGAGTTGAGAAGGATTTGACCTAGAGTTTCACAAAATGCAGGTAAAGCTTTATTCTACTTTTAGCTATGTGCTGGGCATTTATAGGCCCAAGTGAAGAGTCACAGTTTTTAGTTAAAACCACTTTTAAGTCCCTGCATGACTCAGAAGAAAATATAAATTATGTTTTTATCAGTGATAATGGAGAACAGAAAGCAGTGAAATGAAATATTTAAAGTTAACAGTCCCAGGAGTGTGTTTGATCTTTGTTTCTTTGTTGATCTCTGACTGTTTCATAACTAAGATAATTTGTATATAGAATCTAACACTTTTTCATCACTAAGCCATGGTAATCATTCTGCTAAAAAGAAAAGTGCTACAGTTCTATGTAATTTGGCCTATATGAAATAGGATTTCACATAATGTTGAATTGCATATCTTTTGTTTCCCCAGCAGATGGTGACATTTTATAAAATATGGACATTTTATAAATTTTCTAAATGGATCCATGAGTTAAATAAGTAAAATAGAATTGCAACTTTTTTCTCCTTTACTTACATCTTGAATTCAATTACAAAATGTATTCATTCACCAAGAAGTAACACTTATAAAAGATCAATTATAAGAATCTTAACTATCGTAAAAGGTAGAATTTTTCAGCTTCTTCAATAACATTGCACAAGGCTTTCCCCAGATACTTTCTCATTTTGGAATCAGAGCACATCAACCTTCCTATTTACAAAAATAGAATATCAGGGAGGAAATGCTAAAATGGGCAAATTTCTCTTTAAGTAATATCCACTTCTGGTTTCTCTTCATTCCTCCCACAAAGATTCCTCACTCTGTTTTTCCTGAATTTGTTCCTTAAAATTACAATATTCTCCCCATCTGAAGTTTTACTTCCTGTGGTTTCAGGTATGCACAGTTGACCATAGTCCAAAAATATTAAATGGAAAATTCCAGAAATAAACAATTAATATATTCCAAATTGCATGCTGTTCAGAGTAATGTGATTAAATCTCAAGTCTTCCTGCTCTGTCACACTCTAGCTATGAATTTTCCCTTTGTCTAGTGTATTCATACCACATGGACCACCTGCCCAGCAGTCACCTGTAGCCATCTCAGTTGTTAGATCAACTGTCACAGTGTTGCAGGCTGTTGTTCAAGACATTCTTACCTTACTTAATAATGACCCAGAAGATGCCGACAATTGGATATGGCAAAGAGAAGTCACAGATCATTTCTTTCAAGTGAAAAGATGAAAATTCTTGACTTAAGGAAACAAAAACAATGATACACTGGAGTTTCCAAGATCTACATTACACACAAACACAGAGAGAGAGAGAAAGAGAGCACACTACAATATATAATTTTTCTGTTTCAATTTTAATTATTGTTGTCAGGTTCTTACTGTGCCAAATTTATTAATGTTGTTCTTAGCACACTTAACAAAGTAAATTCCATAACAATTTATGGTTTTATTTCCACAGATAATTTACACATATTATACCAAGGAAGAAAAATATATAAAACTGGAAAAATTCCTATCTTTGTTGATTTACATTTTTTATTGGAAATTCCAAAGGATCCAGTAGCTGTGCTGTCATTAGATTTCAGCCTTCTCCTCTTCAGGAGGTAGTAAAGAAGATTGGAATAGTTTCTCCTTTTAAGAGGTCAGGGAGTGTGGTGGATGCTGTTCAAATCCCCTTTCAGGAATAAAAAAATGTTCCCCAGACACTGGGTATGGTGCCCTCAGCTATCAGCAACTTTAGGGAGTGGCTTGGCTGAAGAGAGCTGCCTCACCCAAAGTTGCCTCCTTCTACAAGTCAGCCTGCACCTAATATCTAAACGACATGGGGCCTGGCCCTATTCCCTTGACTTGGGACAACTCCAAATAACCATCTCATCTTCAAAGATCATCATGTAGTAGGCCACTAGAGATGTTGAACTTGAACTGTAACCTGGTTTTCCCTCTGCCCAATTCTGAATCCCACTTTCTTTCCCTTCCCAACAACTTTCTTTAAAAAATTAAATCCCAGTTGCTGGTTCTTTGAAAAGTACTTCTTGTGTGGTTTGCATTTTGTTCATGAATGCTTTGCCTACCCCTATGTTTTCACCATTTCTACCTACCTTGTCTTCCAGTAGATTTAGCGTTTCTATTTTAATATATAGATCTTTGGTCCATTTTGACTTTAGTTTAGTGTATGATGATATGCATGGGTCTAGTTTCAGTCTTCAGCATGTGAAAAGCCAATTTTTCCAGCACCATTTATTAAGAGGATATCTTTCTGCCAGTGAATGTGTTTAGACCCTTTGTCAAAGATGTGGTGGCTGAGTGTCTTTGTAGTTGTATTTGCATCTTCTTATCTGTTCCATTGATCCTCCAGTCTGTTTTTTGCCAGTACCATGTTGATTTTATCACAATAGCTTTGTAGTGTAATTCCAAGTCAGGGATTGTGATGCCTCCTGCCTTGCCTTTGTTGCCCAGTATTGCCTTTGCTAGTCTAGGTCTTTTCTGTTTCCACATGAAATTAAGAGAATAAAGTATGCAGTGCCAACCCCAAACAAAAGGTCTGGAAGCTCTCTGGAGAGTTACAGGTGTGAATCTGCCTTGAAAGGCCAAAGGAGCTGGAATCTGAGGTCTTCAGGTGATGAAAATAGCAAAAAATAAAATAAAGTAAAATAGCACCTACTCTAGTAGAATGAAGCTTTTCAAATGCAGGTAGACCTCTGTCTTTGTTTCCACTCCACCTGAGCTGCAAGCCTGTAGGATAATGTCACCCACATCAGAGTGGGTGTCCCTCCTCAATTTGCTGGCCTACATACTGACAATCTTTGTACACTCCCACAGACACACCCAGCAGTGTGCTTTACTAACCTGCTAAATGTCTGTTAATAAACTCAAGACAACAACCACCATTAGTTATCAGGGAGTGTTATTTAAATAATGGCCTGGTGTATCTTAGCTCTATATGAAAAACTGAGAATAAAACAGGGTAGTAGTCAGTGACATTGGTGAACACAGAAGATAAGAAGGAGACACAATATGGACTGAAAGGAAAATACTTGAACCAGTTTAGAAGTGAAGTAGCTTTCAAGATGTAAAAGAACAGTGATCTTTGGAGATATTCTCACTTTTCAATTTGAATATCTTCTCCTGGTGGAGAAGAATATATTTGCTTTTGTTAGCCATTTACCACCTCATCCAGAAGGATGAGAGAAAAATTTCCTTTCTTATTCATTATTCTACTGAAACAAACCAGAAGTTATTCTTTTGAGTTCTCTTTTGAATTTTATTTTTATTTTAAACAGAAAAAAGTAAGAAATTGTAAGAAATAGTAAAACTCTAGAAATAGAGTTTCAAAACAGGCTAGTAGAGTAATAATAATCAACACATTTCATATTGTTATAATCATAGTAGTTGTTCAGAATACCATTTAAGCATAAAATACTCTTCAGAAAATAGCTAGCACAAAATTTCCCCTCAATAAACCAAGAGAAACCAGCTGTATAACTGTCTTAACTGTCTTATGTTTATATGTATTTTTTCCTTTTCCCTTCCTTCCTTTCCTTTTTCTCTCATCACAGTTTTTCTTTTCTTTTGAACAGTTTCTTTACTATTCACAATACCTATTGTGCATTTTGGATCTTGCTTACTCTTTCAGATTCTCGCACTAGTAAGACAATTAGATGTTTAAACATGTGTGTCTGGTTTTTTTCACTTGCAAGTATGGTCTCAAGTTGCACTCATTTACCTATAAAAGTCTCCAGTCTGTCCTTTTTATGGCAAAGTAGTATTCCATTATATAATAACATCTTTTTTATCTGTTCCTTGGTTAAAGGTAATATGGGTTGTTAGAAGATATAGCTATTACAAATTGTATTGCTACAAACATAGGTGCACATATATCTCTGTTGTATGATGTTTTAATTTTTCTGGGAAGATACTCGGAAGAGGAATAGCTAGGTTGAATAAGACTTCTAATCCTAGCTTTTTAAGAAATCTCCACAATGATATCCACAGTGGTTGCACTAGTCTACACTCCCACAAAGAGTGGAGAAGGATTCCTTTTTGCCACAGCACCACTAGTATTTGCTATTGGTCATTTCCTTAATGATAGCCATTCTTTCTGGAGTGAAATGAAATCTCAATGTTGTTTTAATTTGCATCTCTCGAATGATCAGTGAGGTTGAACATTTTCTCATATATTTATTTGCTGTTTGTATTTCTTCATCTTAGAAGTGCACATTCATCTCAGGTGCCCATTTTTGAACTGGCTCTTTGAGTTTGGGAGGTCTGATTTTTTTCAATTCTTTATATGTTTTAGATACAAGTCCTTTGTCTAAGGAAGAACTGGCTATAATTTTTTCCCATTCTGTGGCTCTTCTTTTCACTTCATTGGTGAGTTCTTTTGTTGTGCAAAAGCTTTTTAACAAGGTGAGATCCCATTTGTTGATTCTTTGTTGTATTTCCCTGTGGTCTGGGTTTTGTTCATGAAGTCTGTGTTTACAACTATGTCTTCAAGATTTCTACCTATTTTCTTTTCCAGTATATTTAGTGATTTTTTTATAATTTTAAGGGAAAAAAGGCAAACAATGAAACTGAGTTGTAAACCCAGTTTATAATACAGTTACAATATTGTTGTTACAATAATTGATACATTGCATATTGTTGTCTTCCTGTAAGTTATTCAGAGTACAGAATATAGGCATGATATCTTATCTAGACAATATTAGCACAAAACATTCCTTTGAAGGAACAGAGAGAAGCTATCTGTATAGCTATCTTAACTACCTTGTGCATACATACATGTTCTCCCTTTCTTCCTTTCCCATCACAGTTTGTCTTTTCTTTTGAACAGTTTCTTCCCAATTTACAATATCTAGTGTACATTTCAGATCTTATTTACTTGTTCAGTTTCTCACACTAGTGAGTCAATAAGATTTTCACACATCTGGGTCTGATTTATTTGACTTATGAGTATGGTCTCTAGTTGCATCCATTTATCTATAAAACAAGTCTCCACTATCCTTCTTTGTGGTTTATTATTCCATTATATTTTTTAAAAGCATCTTTTTTATACATTTGTCTGATGATGGGCACCTGCGTTGTTTCTAAGATACATCTATTACAAATTGTGCTGCTATAAACATCAGTGCACATATATCACTGTGGTATGATGTTTTTAATCCTTTTGGGAAGATAACCAGAAGGGAAATAGCTGGGTCGAATGGGACCTCTAGTCCTAGTTTTTTGAGGAATCTCCACACTGATTTCCACAGTGGTTGCACCAGTCTACATCCCCACCAAGAGTGGAGAAGCGTTCCTTTTCCCCCACAACACCTCCAGCATTTGTTATTACTTATTTCTTAATAGTAGACATTCTTTCTGGGGTGAGGTGGAATCTAAATGTTATTTTAATTTTAATTTGTGTTTCCCAAATGAACAATGATGTTGAACATGTTTATTTGCCATTTGTATCTCTTCAACTGAGAAGTGCGTATTCATCTCAGAGCCCATTTTTTGATTGGGTCTTTGAATTTGGGGGCCCTGATTTTTTTTTTAAATTCCTTATATGTTCTAGATATAAGGAACTGTCTCTGAGGGACAGTTGGCTAAATATTTTCCCACTCTGTGAGTTTTCTTTTCACTCTATTGGTGATTTCTTTTGATGTAAAAAACTTTAATAAGATCCTAGGTGTTGAATCTTTCAAGTACTTCCTGTTCAATTTGGGATCTGTTAATGAACTTTCTGCCTACCCCTATATCTTTAAGATTGTACCTATCCTGTCTTCAAGTAGATTTAGTGTTTCTGTTTTAATATTTATATCTGATTCATTTTGACTTTAGTTTAGTGCATGTGATAGACATGCACTAGTTTTAGTCTTCAGCATGTGGAAAGCCAATTTTTCTAGCACCATTTATCATTTGTCCAATGAACAAGATAAGGTGGTTTAGTGTGTTTGTAGTTGCCTCTACATCTTCTGTTCTATTCCAGTGAACTTCAGGTCTGTTGTTTTCTTTGTTTTGCCAATACCATGCTGATTTTATTGCAGAAGTTTTGTAGTATAATTTCATGTCAGCAATTGTGATGACTCCTGAATTCATTTATTGCTCAGAATTTTGTTTGCTATTTTAGGTCTGTTCTGGTTCCAAATGAATTTTAGGAATGATTTGTCTAAGTCTGTGAGGTATGATAATGGTATTTTGATTGGAATTACATTAAATCTGTATAGCAGTCTTGGGAGTAGAGCCATTTTTACTATGTTGGTTCTTCCTATCCATGAGCAAGTCATAACTTTCCATTTCTGATATCTTCTTTGATCTCCTTTTTCAGAGTACTGTATTTTTCAATGTATAGAAAATACTACCTATTTTCTTTTCCACATTTATTGCTTTTGCTTCTTTTCTTAGATTTATTCCTGGGGCTGGGGATTTAGCTCAGCAGGATAAGCACCTGCCTTGCAAGCACGTGGTCGTAAGTTCAATCCCTGGTACTGATAAAAACTTAAAAAAAAAGAAAGAAATGTTTATTCCTAAGTATTCCACTTTTTTGTTCGAATGATACTGTAAAGGATGTGGTTTCCCTGTGAATTTGTTGCTTATGTACAGGAATTCTAGTGATTTTTGAATGTTGACACTCTATCCAGCTATGCAACTAAATTTGATTAGTAAATCTGGTAAGTCTTTTGGTGGATCTTTTTGATCTTCTGTGTAGAGTATCATATCATCTGCAAATAGTGATAAATTAACTTCTTCCTTTCCTAGAAATTCCTTTCTCTTGTCTAATTAATTCTTGTCTAATTCCTCTGGCTAATGTATCCAGAACTATATTGACTAGGAGTGGTGACAGTGGACATCCTTGTCTTGTTCCTGATTTTAGAATGAAAGCTTTCAGGTTTTGACCTTTTGGTATGATGTTAGTTGTTGTTTTGTTAAAAATGGTTTTTATTAGATTTCAATAAAAAACCGCTATTCAAATTTTCCGTAAGGATTTTGAACAGGTGTTGAACTTTGTCAAATCCTTTTTCTGCATCTACTGAGATGATCATGTGATTTTTGTCTTTTGTTATGTTAATATTGTATATTAAATTTTTTTATTTGCATATCTTCTCTGGTTGGAATCAGGGCAATACTTGCCTCCAGAAATGATTTTAGAAGTATTGCTTCCCTTTCAAAATTTCTTTAAAGAGTTTTGGCATTAGTGGCCTTAGTTCCTCTCTAAATTTCTTGTAGAATTCAATTGTGAATGAATCAGGGCCTGGGCTTTTCTTTGTTAGTAAGTATTGATGATCTTTTGAATTTCGGTAGTATCTCTTGTGATTTCCCCCTTTTCACTCTTAATTGCTTGAATTTGTATTCTTCTTTTTGATGAGGCTGGCTAATGGCTTATTAATTTTATTAATTCCTTCAGTGAACCAACTTTTTGATTTACTGATTCTTTGTATTGTTTTATTTGTCTCAATTGCACTAATTTGTACTCTTATCTGAATAATTTCCACCCTCATATGACTTTTGGGTTTGATTTTTTTCTCTTCCTAGAAGTTTGAGGTTCAACATTAGGTTGTTTATTCGAGTTCATTCTGTTTTCATGATGTGAGAGTTTATCACTATAAATTCTCCTCTTTGGACTGCTCTCACCGTGTTCTACATGTTTCGGTTTGTTGCATTAGCATTATTTTTCAATTATATATACTGTGTAATTGCATATTTAAATGCATTTATGGTCCACTGGTTGTTTAGAAGTGTGTTAATTTCCATGTGTTTGTATAGTTTTTGTGATTTCTTTTGTTGATTTCCAGTTTCATTATGCTATAGTGTACAAGGAATGATTTAAATTCCTCTACATTTACTTAAACGTGTTTCGTGGTCTGGTATGTGGTCTGTTTTAGAGAACATCCCATGTGCAACTGAGCAGAATGTGAATTCTGATGTTTTGGGGTGGAACACTCTATAGACATCTACCAAGAACATTTGTTCACAGGCTTGGTTTAATTGTGACATTTCTTTGTTTATTTTTTGTCTTGTTGATGTATCTATTTGTGAAAGTGGGGTATTAAGTTCCTCCACTATAACTGTATTAATGCTTATTTGGTTTTTCATGTCCCTTAATATTTGTTTTATGTAGCTGAGTGTACCAGGGTGTGGTGCACATATATTTATGATTGTTGTTTCTTCTTCTTGAAGTTTTCCCTTAATAAGTATGTAGTGACCTTGTCTCTTTGGACAAGTTTTGGCTTAAAGTTTGCATTGTCTGCAAATAGAATAGCTACCTCTGCTTTTCTCTGAGTTCCATTCTTTGACTTTGTGGCTACAAATTTCTTTTGAGGTCATTTGTGTTTTTTGAATGCAGCATACTGTTGGTTCTTGTTTCATGATTCATTCTGCCAGTCTGTATTTTTGATGGATGAATTGAGACCATTTACACTGATGGTTATAACTGATATGTATTGACTTATCTCTTTCATATTATATTCCTGTTGTTGGTTCCCTGTCTTTCTCCTCTGTTTAAGTTCTTGCCCTACTTAGCAGTTTCTTTCTATTGGTGCTCATGTGTTTGTCATCTTATCATCGTTTTCTAAATGGCTTGAGGAAAAGCCATAACTTTGGAACTTTCTGCAGTCCTGGTTTTGTGGTCATGAATTTCTCCAGCAGTTCTTTGTCATGGGAGTATAATATTGCTTCACTGAATTTTAAAGGCAGTTTTGAGGGGGTACATCAATCTGGGTTGAAGACTATTTGCTTGTAGAGCTTGAAATACCTCACTCCAGGCTCTCCATGATTTGAGAGTTTGTGTTGAGAAATCTTCTGTGATTCTGATGGGTTATCTTTTATAGGCGATTTGTTTCTTTGCTCTAGCAGCTTTTAATATTTGTTTTTTTTTTAAGTTTCCAGAATCTTGGTTATTATATGCCTTGGTGTAGGTTTATTTTAGTCATGGCTATTTAGGGTTCTATGTGCTTCATTTATTTGTATGTCAAATTCTTGATCCATGTTTAGAAAGTTTTCTGCCATTATTTCTGTAAAGAGGTTTTCAATGGCTTTTGTACTATCTGTAGCTTTCTCATTGACTCCAATCACTCTTATGTTGTTCTTCTTTACTTCATCTTATAACTGTTGTGTTGGTTTTTTGAGGTATCTTTCTATTTTTAAGGTATCTTTCTTTTCCTGGTCACTAGTCACATTCGTATCTTATAGGTCTGCTATTCTATCCTTGCCTTCATTCAATCTGTTGCATATCAGTGAAGTTTCATTCCCTCAATTTCTTTTATATGTTGGACATTCATGGTTTTCATCATTTTCCTAACCTGTATTTTTTAAATCTGTGTCTGCTTTCTTTCATTTTGATTGTCATTTCTTTTCATACCTTACATAGTATTTTGTCTGTGGCCTCTTCTATTTGTTTGTTCACTTCTGCTGCTATCATTTCCGAGAGTTGCCATGGTTGGTTTCTGATTTCTTCTCTGTTTGAGCTGGACTTGTCCTGGGTGACCTAGGCATTGGGGATTGCATTTTCCTTCTTCCTCTTATCATTTTCTATTATTTATTTTATTTGGTTTCTGTCTTGATGCTTGCAGATTCCTTGTGATAGATAGTTTTATCCCTGGCATGGAGGCTTTCCAAAGTTATGGCTTTTCCTCAAAGATGTCTTCCATTTATTTATTTATTTAGGTAGCAGAGATTGAACTCATGACCTTGTGCTTGCCAGGCAGGTACTTGTACCACTGAGCTAAATTCCCAGCCCTTAAAGATGTCCTCCAGATATAGGTGGTTTTGGCCTTTTTGTCTAACCCAAGAACCTACCTTCACAATATATTAAGAATGTAGAGTTGCTATCTTTTTTACTCAAGGCCCATCCCTTTGGTACTGGATTATGGTGGTGGTTATGGTCCCTGAAATCTCAGTGTTGTCATACAGGAGAGAAAAAACTGATTTTAACAGGTTTTGTATCCTGATTAAAGTAGTACAGTTAGCAATAACAATAGTCTCAAGTACAGCCTAGCTACTGACAAACTGTGGTAACTATTAGCCTGATACCTTTATAGCAAGTTCTATAGTTATATAATATAATCCAACTTATACCAGGAACTCATATCCAATATTTTTCCACTTAGTAGAATTATTTTACTCTGTTTGGGGGGGCTTAAAAGGGGTAGCAGGTGGAGGGGATTAAATATAGGAACAAATTTGGTGGGCAAAAGATGATCATTCAAATTTTGTGTAATTGTAGGATACAATAGGGAGGAGTTGGAAGAGAAAGCCTAGGAGTATTTCTTTTTTATCGGTACTGGGAATCAAACTCATGACTGTGTGCTTGCAAGGCAAGCACTTATGCCACTGAGCTGAACCCCCAGCCCCAAGCCTAGGAGTATTGAAGTGAATCAGAAAGGGAAGAGACAGTGTTTACCCACATGAAAGTCTCATAAAATCAAGCAAGATAGTTGATTAAAAAGAGGAAGAGGACAAGTGGAATAATACAAAAGGAAAGTTTAGAGATCTAAATCATGAGTGACAGGGAAAAGAAGGTACAAAAGAGAAACAAAAGAAGGGGAAAAAGAGAGGAGAAATAAAAGCAAAAAATCAGAAAACAAAAATAATCATACGTGGAAAAAACAAACATGCAGGAAGAAAATCAAAACAGGGCAGAAAAGCACATAGAGGAAAAGAGAAAACGAAAGGGGAAAAACACAAACAAAAAACAGCAACAGCAACAAAAATAAAACAATAAACAGCAGAGACCAAGTGTGGTGGTGCATGCCTGCAATCCCAGGCTGGGGCGGCTAAGGCAGGAGGATCACTGCGAGTTCGAGGCCAGCCTGGGCTACAAAGTGAGTTCAAGGCCAGGCTGAACTGCATAGTGAAACTCTGTCTCAAAAGAGACAAAAAAAATAAATAAACAGCAGAACAAACACCAATTCAGCGGACTACCAAGAGGAAAACACATCAGACAGATAAAAATAAAAGTAGTGAGATTCCTTCAGTGTCTACAGTTCTATGGTAGGTTCAAGTCTGATCGCAGAATATCTTTTGAATTTTAGTAATTATAAAATTAATCTGCTGCCTGGAGTTCCTGTCACTTTTTCACTTATCCTTTGGTACATGTTCCTCCTTATGGGTCTTTTTAAAGTTACCTCTGATGAAAATTCACCATGCTACCATTTTAATTCTGTAAATCTTTTGCTTTTGTATGGGCTATGTTGTGGCAGCAACTCCCAATTTCACACCCCAGGAGTATATATGTGCACTAAAAATTGATCTCACTTTATAAATTATGACTTTGTCTATAAAACGTGAAGGGACTTTAGCTGGAAAATCCTAAGGAAAACATCACTTATACTCTTATAAAGGCTAAATTTGATCATTAAATGTGCTTCCAAATCCCCTACAATCACCAAGCAATGTGTAACTGTGTATTTTTAATCTTTGTTGAGGTTTTAGAAAGATAACTCAGTAACACCCACTCCAGGGCTGATGGGGGCGCTAGATGTAGATTCTGGCAAGTGGTTATCTGCCTAGGACAGAGATGGCCAAGCACCTAAAACAGATGGGGCAGTGGAGTTGTCTGGGGAGGAGTCCTTGTCCAGCTACTTGGTACATTCTGAACACACAAGCCCCTCCCTTGTCTGAAGTAAATTCATCAAGATTTAACTTCATTACGTAGGGCATGGGAAAAAGTTGGGTCTGGCTCAATGTCCTCTGCCGGCAGCAGACCCGCCCAGATATGGCAGAGCAGTGGGCAAATGGGGAGGATAGAAAGGCGGGGAGAAGCACTGGAGGGAAGGCGGGACAGGCGGCAGCCAAGCCGGCCAATAGGCGGCTCTCCAGAAGCTAAGCATAAAGGGTAGGGGCGCCTTCATTTGTAGCACCACTGTCTCCCAAGTTTCCCCTGTGGATGCACGACCCAGGCAGCTCCTTTCCTCCAGGCGTTGAGGGGCCCAGAGAGGCAGGCGGACTGGACTCGGGACGGGGTTTCTGAACAAGAAGAGAGGACAGGCGCCCGGCCCGCTGTGGAGGGTCCATGAAAAATGAAGGGCAGGCGGCGGCGGCGCCGAGAGTACTGTAAGTTCGCGTTGCTGTTAGTGCTGTACACGCTGATGTTGCTGCTCGTCCCTTCAGTACTGGACGGCAGTCGCGACCAGTACAAGGGTGTTGGACACTGTCCTGGCCTGCAGCGCAGCCTGGGAGTGTGGAGCCTGGAGGCTGCAGCGGCCGGCGAACGCGAGCTTGACGCAGAGGCGCGGGCTGCCCCAGAAGGGAGCATTGGCCAGTCCCCAGGCAACCTCAGTGCCGTCGGGGAAGCATTGGCTCGCGAGAAGCAACACATCTACGTGCATGCCACCTGGCGCACGGGCTCTTCCTTCCTGGGTGAGCTCTTTAACCAACACCCAGACGTTTTCTATTTGTACGAGCCCATGTGGCATCTATGGCAGGCGCTGTATCCAGGTGACGCCGAGAGCTTGCAGGGCGCGCTCCGAGATATGCTGCGTTCCCTCTTCCGCTGCGACTTCTCTGTGTTGGGGCTGTATGCGCCGCCGGGGGACCCCGCCACGCGAGTCCCTGACGCAGCCAATCTCACCACCGCCGCCTTGTTCCGCTGGCGGACCAACAAAGTAATCTGCTCGCCACCGCTGTGCCCTGGCGCGCCCCGTACCCGCGCTGAGGTGGGGCTCGTCGAGGATGCCGCCTGTGAGCGCAGCTGCCCGCCGGTAGCGTTACGTGCACTGGAGGACGAATGCCGCAAGTACCCCGTGGTGGTCATCAAGGATGTGCGCCTGCTTGACCTGGGCGTGCTGGTGCCCCTGCTGCGTGACCCCGGGCTCAACCTGAAGGTGGTGCAGCTTTTCAGAGACCCACGAGCCGTGCACAACTCACGCCTTAAGTCCAGGCAGGGACTGCTGCGGGAGAGCATCCAAGTACTCCGCACTCGCCAGAGGGGCGACCGCTTTCACCGCGTGCTGCTGGCGCGTGGCGTGGGTGTCCGCCCCGGGGGCCAGTCCCGCGCACTGCCCTCTGCACCTCGGGCCGATTTCTTCCTGACTGGCGCGCTAGAGGTTATCTGCGAGGCTTGGCTGAGAGACCTGCTTTTTGCTCGCGGCGCTCCTGCCTGGCTGCGGCGCCGCTACCTAAGGCTGCGTTATGAGGACCTGGTGCGGCAGCCGCGCACTCAGCTACACCGTCTGCTGCACTTTGCCGGGCTGCGCTCGCTCACCGCTCTGGACGCCTTCGCGCTCAACATGACGCGCGGCGCGGCCTATGGCGCGGACCGACCTTTCCATCTGTCCGCTCGTGACGCCCGGGAGGCTGTGCACGCATGGCGTGAGCGCCTGAGCCAAGAGCAGGTGCGCCAAGTAGAAGCTGCCTGCGCTCCAGCCATGCGTCTGCTGGCCTACCCTCGCAGAGGAGAGGAGGGTGATGCGGAGCTGCCCTTGAAAGGGGACACGCCACTAGAGATGGAGGTCGATGGCACCAAGTAACCCCTCATCCCCACTTTCGGGCAAATCCCGGTAAGGTGCTGGTGCCGGCAGGCTGGGCAGAGTATGAGAAAAGGTCCTCCAGGAGCCTGAAACAGCCCGCGACGGGAAGTGGAGAGGGAACGGTGTGGTCTGGAACCCCAGGCTATCAGATCAGGTCCTAACTGACTGGGTTCTCCGGGTTAGCCACACACTTCTTCAGAGAAAGACTCTGATACAAGAGAAGATGCTTAAGTGTAGCTTGTAAACTGAAGCAGAGCCCACGTCTCTGTGCTCCCAATCCTTTTGGGAGGCGTGGTTGAGACAGGGTCTGGCTATGTAGTGTAGGCTGGCCTTCTACTCTTGGTGATCCTCTTGCCTCTGTCTCCCGAGTTCTGGAATTACAGGGTTGCACCACCACGTCGGCTCCAGTCTGCTTTTTGAAATGGAAGGTGTCAAAAATCAGAGGACAGTAGAGAAAGTCTGAAACAGTCGTAATGGAACTTTTGATATGAAGAGTATAGAATTCAGGGAACTCTTTGAGTTTGACGGTTATGAAGGTAACTTCATGCCAGTTTGTCCTGTGAAAGAACTTTTTACCATGCGTTTGGCTTGGTAGAGAAAAATCAAGAGCAATATGTAGTGGAAAGGTATCAACACTTTAACCCTATCTATTCCTTATCTTCCTGCTTTGTTTTGTTTTGTATTTCTTATGCTCAGGCTACAGAGCTTTCCTCCCAAGTAGCAAGCATGCAGGCACATTTGTGTGTCTGAGGCCCTGGTTTAATGGGGTAGAATAAACTTTGCTGTCCCCTAGCTCATGTGTGTCCCTCTCCTTCCCTATCCCTCTCCCAGAGCTGTGTTTGCAGGATATTTGACCATATCCCTTTTGCATTATTTGCAAAGGCTGTAGTCAGCTTGCTTTAGTGCCAGTAAGACTCCAGGGCAGTGTTTACCCTACTCCATCCCAACCCTTTTGGTGATAGGACCTTAGATGGGCAGTAGGAATTTATGAAAAGTCACTTGCTCTTTTTTGCTCATTCTCTGTAGTATATATCTGAAGATGTTAAAGTGGCATCTAACATTGGGCTAAGGGAAGAGTTTGTTCTGCATACAGGTGACCTCAGGAGTCATGTTACCAACATGGAAATGCATTTCCCTGAACTGTAAGTTGGAAGGGTACCACTTTCTGCACTGTGCTGACTAGAGAAGGAAAGCAGTGCTGGGTGGGCAGAAGTAACTTAAATTTCCATTCATTATTTTATAGTGTAATTCAGCATTCCTCTGGGATGTGTTCTGGGACAACGGTTGAAGATGTTAATGAAGATGGATTTTGTTGTTAATAGAGCTAAGATTTCAGAGTGGGTTTCAGAAGCTGGCTGATTTTTCTCCCAGTAATCAAGTGTTTTGTTGATCATTTTATGTAATTGCTAGGCAGTCTGTGTTCTTTCCTGATTTCCATAGTGAAAGAAAGTAAGGCACAGAGTAAACTGTCACATCTTAACAAAAACATCCTTTCATATGCTAAGTCTGTATTTACAGATGGAACATAATGGTCTGTAATCCTCCTTCATAGACCTCAGGAGTTCAATCCCTAGGCAAATGCTGCAGCATTTTGTGGTTTTATGACAATTTCCAAAAAAAACACCCCCCCCACCATTTTTACTAATATGTATTGAATGTTGGCCAAGATGAATAAAGAGAATGGAGAGAAGGGTGCAGAACATGGATTCTGCCCTCCAGGAAGTGCAAGTCTGTGTTCCTGACAGTGACTATGGGGAAAGGTACCAGTGCCACTGGAAGTCCAGGGGGGGTTCCTTGGTATGGACATCTGGGTGCAAGTTTGAAGCTCTTGCAGACTGGTGGCTTGCAGACTTCCTCCCACACTGGGCTCTTCCTACTAACCAGTGCATTTATTAAAATGTTTGTATTCCTGCTTCCTAGGAAGATAATTTTACTGATCCACTGATGAGTTTTCCAAAAGTTTAGCACACTCTAGGAAAGGGAAAGGAAAAGGGAATGGATTATTATCTGACTGTATGCCATGCATTACATTAAGCATTAGACATATGTGATTATATCAGTTCACATATGAGAAACCTGAGACTCAGAAGTAACTTACCTAAAGTTTCACTTGGGCTAGTGAAAATGGAATCGTGTTCAGTGTTAAATTGCAGAGCCCATAATCTCTCCATTGTACATGCCTTGCCTGACTCCCCCTTTTATCCCCTGGCAGCAAGCCTGGCACCCCAGCTGGCATTCCAGGTTAGTTTGGGGTACCAAACACATTTATCTTCATAACTAATACATTCCTGTTCTAGTCAGTATTTGCAAAAGAAACAGATTTAATGCAGGACACTGACATTTACAAGATTAGCTGACAGTGTCTACCCACAGAGTCAAATGTAGAAGAGTGCAAGAGATCTGTCCATGTGCTAGAGATCTTGGAGAATCTAGGCAAAAGCCTGGAGCCTATGGCAATATCCTGTATGAGTCCATATCAGGAGGCAAGGAATCTGCCTGGAAGCCTGAAGGGTCTGCATCAGAAAGTCCAAGGGCTGGAGTTGGAGGCTAGAGTCTGCACTACCAGACTGAAAAGCCAGTACTGGAAGCTGAAGAATCTGCACCAAAAGCCAGAAGACAGCTGCTCAAGGCAAAGATCAGAGCTTCTTCAAACAAAACAACAGCTATCCTTGGTGAAGCCGAGGACCGGAGCTCCTTTGAACATAATAGCCAAAGCTCTTCCAAGGAAAATCAGCTGAAATCCTTCCCTCCAATTCTCCTTTTATACCATCCTGACAACACTCCTCCTTAAGTGGGTTTTCCATGTGAGTAAACACTGACTCAGTTCAGCTGGGCATTCTCACTCAAATTGGCAGTTAACCACCACAGTTCCCAACTATGAACAAATCAAGTATCGCCAAGCTGCTGACAGCACCTTCCAGCCATTCTTTCCACAGGACACCTGAGTGTGCATGTCCTTGGCTCAGCAATAAAGAGAGGTTAGATGTGAATTAACCTGAGTAACCATTGGATGGTTCATATATGATAGCCAGAATTTTTCAGGGAGCGAGTAGGTGAGTTTTTCCTAAACACTGACAAGGGAGTGCAGAACCCTGTACTAAGTTACTAAGGACTCAGGCTCTTTTATATGCTTTTGACTTTTACCACTAGCTCATGTCCCCACTATCCGAAGACAGTAGTCACAGATCTAAGCATCACAACCTCATCCAACTACACAGGGTTGTTAAAATGCAGGAAGAAAGGTAGTTAGCAGGTAAGGAGTGGAGAGGTATTGTCTTATGAAATGCTTTCTTTTAATCTTATAAAAACCTTTCCTAGAACCCTCTACCTCAGCTGATTTCCTTTCATGTCTCATTGGCTGGAACTGTGTCACATGGCCTGCCCTAGCCCAATAATTGCCAAAAGGGAATGGGAGCATCCAGATTGGCTTAGACCACTAGTTTTCAACTCTGTCTGAAGATATAGTAGTGTCTCTCCTACCCTAACTCCTACCTTATCCTGAGGGGTATGTTCTGAGACCCCTAGTGGATGCTTGAAACCACAGATAGTACTAAATGCTATCTATATTTTTATACACACACACACACACACACACACCCCTACCTGTGATAAAGTTTAATTTACAATTAGGCACAGTAAGAGATAAACAATAATAATAAAATAGGAAATTATAAAGATATATCATAATAAAATTACATGAATATAATATTTCCACTGCCAGAGGCAGGTAATATGTACAGTGTAAATATGCTGGATGAAAGGGTCATTCACATGCCAGGAAGGATGAAGCAGAACTGCATGAGATTTCATCAAAACAGCAATATAAAACTTAGGAATTATTTCTCCAGTTTTCTATCAATATCTTTGGGTAGGAAACCAACCTGCTAGAAATGCCTAACTGGAGGGGGCAAATGGAGATAAGACACAGAGATAATTTTGAAAGAGAAGCCAGAGAGCTCTTGCCTCTAGTGGACAAACAATTCTGAGCATTTTGCTCACCTTGCTTTTATTTACTCAGACGGAGGAGTAAGCAGTTAGAGTAGCACAAGAATCATCTGCCTCCTATTATCTATAGTATATGACCAGGTAAACAACTTTTCTTAGCTGTGTTGACTCTTCCCTAAAACCTGCAATGTGCTAGCATGCTGGATCATTTGCCAAAAGAGGAGCAGCTTGCCGTTCCCTCCATCATGTCCACAGGGAAGGTCGGTTAGGCCTTGATCCTGTCTGATCTCCTACATCTTTGGACAGTTTTTGGCTGGATAACTAAAACCTCAGAAAGTGAAACCATGAGTAATGGGGGAACTACTTTTGTACATTCAGCTGAGGAATGGTCTTTAAAACATGCTAATACCTGAGATCCACCTCTGAAATGTTTTTCCTTTGCACAATGCTAGGGATGTTAACCCAGGACCTTGTGCATGTAGGCAAGTGCTCTACCACTGTGGATGTTAACCTGGGGCCTTGTGCATGTAGGCAAGTGCTGTACACTCCCAGTCCAAGAGATTCTGATTTAATTGTCTGGAGTGAGGTAGGTTGATTCCACTGTACAAAGCTGAAAACCACTGGTTTGGACCAATCAATGATTCATTCCCTGGGCCAAGGAATGGCACTGGAGCAAGATCAGAATGAAGAATCAAGAACTATGGAGCAGAAAACTGTCTAACACCATGATTTATGTGGAAAGCACTTGAAGTTCTGAAGTGCCAAGCAGATTTAGGGCATTACTATGGAAAGGAAAATTATACATGGGTCCCTTTATCACTCTGTCACAAAACATCAAATGCTTCATTGTCTCTGGCCTCTTACAGAAGAGTCTGTCATTGAATGTGCAGGATCATACCCTCCTCTTCTGAACAAACTTATATGCTATTCCTGTCCTTTTCAGCATGTCTTATTTTGAATTCTACTTTTGGTAGGACCAAAACTTTCATGCCTATAGTCTATTTACGTTGGTACTGGGTATGGAAACTAGGGCCTCAGATATGCACTTTACCACTGAGCCACAACCCCAGCTCTCTATAGGCATTGAGGAGACTGTGGTTTTTTAAGATACAGTCACCATTTGAAAGAAATAAGGGAGAAAGGCAAATGCCTTGTAACTTATGCCCCAAGAATCAGGAAACTATTTCTAAGGAAATCCAAACAGAAAAAGAAATGACCATCCACCACCAAATCCCTAATAACCCACTTCAAAAATCATTTCATCTTAATCAAAGGTGTTTATGTATAAATATTACTACAAATACAATATGTGGCTTTAAAAAGACTGCTAAAGAACAGGCATTAGAAAACACTGGTCTATATAAAATTTCTTGTTCAAATTTCTTTCAAAGAGTGTTCAAACCAAATTTGCTCAGACTCTCAATAGCAAATCAACCTGGGTTCTGTGTTTGAGCCAGAGAGCCAAAACTTGCTGCTGCTGCTGCTGCTGCTGCTGCTGCTGCTGCTGCTGCTACTGCTGCTGCTGCTGCTGCATGTGTGCAACACATGCACATAGATAGCTATTTGAGTGATAGGGCTTCAGCAGGGTGTGAACAGTTTTCTAAATCACATCTGGAGCCAAATCATTATTGCCCTTGTGAGGTTAGCGCTGCCTTTGATCCAGGCATCCTCAGAACTTCCTATTGGGCCTGCTTTTTCTGACAGGATTCTTTAGTTAATGGGGGATTTTGGTGCTTAAAAAAGTCAAGACTCATCAAATCTGGAGTGAAGCAGGGGAGGAGGCTGTTCCTCCAAGACAAGGTGTCGACCCAAAGTACTGTTATTCCTTGGTTCCTATGAAGTCAGTTTTTACATTAGGACACAGAAAGCTAAGCCTCGGGGTGTGGCTCTCCTGGTCACTACTTGAGTATGAATAAGAGATTGGCTGCTGAGTGTTTGGGCCAGTCAGATGGCTTGCCTAGCAAGCATGAGGCCCTGGGTTCCATTCCCAGGACTGCAAAAACAAACAAATGAAACCCATAAAAACAAAAAGAAAGTTGAATAGGGAGGTTTCTAAGGTTTCTTCATGCTAAGGGGAGGTGAATTTTATTGAGCACCTATTTTGTGCACTTGATAATGTCTCAGTCCTCAGCTCTAAATGGTAGTAAGAATCTGCATTTTATGGATGATGAAAGAAGCTCAGAGATTAGGTAAATTGTTTAGGATTATACAAGGATTAAAATCAGGTTCTTTTTATTTTTAAATTGGTTTCTTTCAATTTTGTGGAAATAATATAAACAAGTGGTAAAAAGAGTTAAACAGTGTAGAAAGGCATAAAATACCATGCCAGTCTCAATTACTAGAAGTGACTACTGTATTTCTTGTGGTGTATATCTAGAAAATTTTATGCAAATTCAAACTGAAATATATTGTTTTTATATACATAACTGTATATTATCCTTCTTTTAAGTTAATGCTTTTGAAATCTCTGTATTGTTTTCTTTCTGTACATGTGAGAATTTTGTCATAGTGGAGTGACCTTGTGTACAAAAGGTGTGTGATTTTTACATTTTGAGAAGTAAATTTCTTCAAAATCATTCCAACTTTCACTTCCACCAGTTTCTTAGGATGTCTGTTTCCCAGGCTTTTAGCAATTTGGATTTTATTTAATTTTCTCATTTTGGCTAGTGTGATATATGAGAAACCTTTTTTGTGTGCACCCTGGTACCCTCAAACCTTATAGTTCATCTTAGCCTGAATGATCACCTTACATCTTGGGTTGTAGTAAGCAGGATGCCCAGGTGAAACGACTTTCTTAGCCCTTCTGCCATCTACAGCTATTTGGAGAGTGTCATTTCTGTGACGTTTTGAAGGAGCAGGTACATTTTTGTATAAAATTAGTATCCCTTTATAAAACCACACTTACACATGACACTAGGTTGTAGCAAGTTTTTTGCCCAGGGTGGCCTTCGGAACTGTTGCATTGGATTATTGTACAAGGATGATTAACTTGAACATCAGTGACTTGGAGACACTAGCATTGAGGAAATTTAGCTGGCTTTAAATAAGGTTTAACTCTTTATACATTTTTCTCTATGCTCCTGAGAATGCTTTCTGCAGTCTCACTGGGGTGGGATGGAAGTGCCCAGTTTGCAATCCCCCAACTCCATGCTGGGAATGTAACCCAGGATCTTGTCCAGATCTTGTCCAGCAAGTGGTCAACCACTGACACCCCTAGACCCTTGATGTTTTTTTGGTATGGGGGCTCGAACTCACGACTGCAGGCTTACAAGCCAGGCACTTATCCCGCTGAGCTAAATCCCCGGCTCCTTTGACATTTTCAATAGAATTCAAAGGGTTTTCTGGAATGTTTGTTTGTTTGTTTGTTTTCAGTCTGAGCTAAAATTTTCTTCCTTTGAATGCAAATTAACATAAAGGCTTCGGAGTGATGCTTTTAAAAATATTTACAAACAGCTGGTTTAAAATTCTTCAATATGCCTCTTCCTAGCCTGCTCTTAGCATGAGAAAGCCCAGAAAAGAATGAAACTAAAGAAATAAACTGGCTTTGCTTTTTTGTGTCTGACAATCCACACAAACAAGGTGACTAATAAATGACTTGGTCTCTCTGTCACACTCCTTCCTTCCCTGAGGTCTCCTGGTTCCCCATACTCTTGCTCCAGAGTGGAACTGAAGGAACTTGCTGTACTGAAAGAAACATTTCTACTCAAGTGTAGTATAGAATAAGAACAGTAGGGACTAAGAAGCAGTCCTGGCTGAAGTTCAAGAACACTGGGAAGTGGAGAACTGTTTGGGAGCTGAACAGGAAGCCATTTCAACTGGAAAAAAGTTGCAGAGCTGAATGATGTCTTCATGAGAATTCTTCAGCTTTGCTCTCCACCTCTCTCCTCGGTCCCCAGGGCACTATGCCAGTGGCCAGGGCTGATGTTTTCTGCAGCTGGCCTTGTTCATATTAAAGACCATCCTGCTGGATGCTGAGAATAAATAAGAGCATTGGCTGATGGTGAATATTTTTAAATTCAGAAGAGGTTGTGAAAGAGGCTGTGAAAGACTACCACATTTGACTTCATCATGAACTGTTTGGAGCCACCACACCCCCAAAATAGAAAAAAACAGCAACGACTTTCTTATAGAGTCACATTCTAAAGATAACTGTTGAGGTAGACACATTTTTGTTTATGAGATCAGAGCCCCTTCTGTGAAGCATTACCATAAGACAGCAGGGTTTAAAAAGGCACCTAGAAGACATGAGGGGTAGTCTCTGGACCAGTAGGAAGTCTCAAGTCTAGGACTGAGATGTAGCTCTGGGTTAGCGTCTGACATAAAGTGTTGCTAGGCATGTACAAGATCCTGGGATCCATCCCCAGCATAGCCATACTGAGTAGAACAAAACAAAACAAAAAAGTCCCTCAGATCCAGCAGGTGCTTCCAAAGACCACTGTTGTCTGATTAATATCCTTAGATCGTGGTATCCCAAGGAGTGCTCAATGCAGGTCTGAAGCATGTGGTTTTGCCTTCTCATAGAACGTCACAGGGACCTTTCTAGGTGTGAGGAATGCATCTAGGGTGGGGACTCTGAGTTTTTTATTAAAGATAATGAAATGAGGAGATTTTGGAGCAGCCTCAGGAGGGAACTGAGAAACTAATTGCAGAAGTCATTCCACACAGATAAGGTGAACATTAGGAAAAAATGTCTCAGAGCTTCAAGGCACTTTTCCCATGACTAAGACCAGATTTTATCCAAAAGGACTCTTTACTGCCTTGAAGAGATTATAGGAATAGTAAGCCAAAAATACTAAAATAAACATTTTAAAAATAGGACTTCCTTGTGACCCTCCAAAAGCTGGGGTATGTTAAATACACAGATTTCCTTTTTCTTTTGAGACATGGTCTCATGTATAGTTCAGGTTCATTATGTAGCCCAGGCTTTCCTCGATCCTTCTGCTTCAGCCTCCTGTGCTGGAATTACAGGTGTACATTACCATATCCGGGGCATGCAGATTTTAGAAGCAATTTAAGTAGAAATCTCTTGTTTAAGTAGAAAATATCATCAATATGAATGTAATAGAGAAAAAATATTTTTTCAGATTCTACAATAAATTGATACTTTGTTGTCTTTCTCCTACCTTCCGCTTCCCCACTGTTGCCAGAAAAGGCAAAGAGATGAAAATATTACCTTGATTTGATCAGTATACATTATATATATGTATTGAATTATCACACTGTACCCCATGAATGTATACAAGTGTCAGCCACCCTGGGCCCCAAGGGAGATTTTCGAGGATGAGGTCCCAAAGTTAAAGAACATACATACATTTGCAAGCCATGAGCAACAATAGCAGGCAGCATTGAGCAAAACAGAGCACAAGAGCGCAAGAGCCTGCCTGAATTTTTATTGTATAATTCTTATACAGGTTTTTATCTCATGTTTACATTTTTACATAGTGCTGTAACTAGCATATATGTGTTTACCTAAACTAAATCATGCTAAACCATGCTTATATGACTGTATCCCACTGTGTGTCTGCTCTAGAAAAGTGGGGTCACATCCTCAGGTGTCCTTAGATACCCCTGAACTTTGAAGCAGTCTGAGTGGTTCCCCACAACAAATATTACATGTTTAGTAAGAATTTTTAAAACTGTTTAAGGAAATGGAAATGGTAACTACGTTTAATCATTACACACTGTACACATGCATCAAATTATCACACTAGACTTCATAAATATGTGCAAGTAAAATAATGCCAATAAAGGTCTTTTGATGAAAAGGAGATGGTTGGCAGAAAATAAACACTCCCCCAAAGAATAACAAAATCCCTTCTGGGCATGGTAGTACATGCCTGTAATCCCACAGTTGGGAGACTGAGGCAGGAGGATCACTGGAAGTTTGAGGCCAGCCTGGGCTACAAAATGAGTTCAAGGCCAGTTTGAACTGCATAGCAAGACCCTGTCTCAAAAAGACCAAAAATAAATAATAAATAATCCCTTGCATTACAGAATGCCTTTGAAAATCTTTTTTGGGGGGGAGAGGGGAATCTTTTTTTTATTTCTCAAAAAAGAGGAGAAATGGTTTCAAGGTCACAAAAAATCCACACCTTGACCTTAGTTATGGCAATCTCTGAAGGTCCTACAAGTCAAGGGGAACACTACTTCTGTGAGCTAGTGTCCTATTCCCCAATCCACCCCCGCACACAAACCTGCTTTTGGTCAGGGGCATGGAAAGGCTAGAACAGGGTGGGACAAACATATTGCCTCACCCTCCAGGAACAGATACATAACTAAAGTGACTGGTGGAGACACTGGCTGAACCTCAGGCTACACTGACTAGCCACCTTAACCTGGCAATGCTAAAGCCAGGGAAGACAGAGGATGAGTTGGCACAGGCAGCCCCAGCCTCCCCGCTTTAGGAACTTGTTTGGCAGATAGGCCCTGTGGGGACCAAATGACTGAACTTCAGCTACCTCCCAGCCCTATGCCCTCTCAAACCTTTCTATACGCACTGTGTGGGTTGCAGAAATCTGCAGGCAGCCTGTCTGAATACAAGCTTAGTTCCTTTATTGGAATTGGGAGCAAGCTCACTCACAAAAGCCATCATGTATGCCAACTAAAATTATATCTCAGAGTAGCTCAATGTAAAGGAACAAAACAAAGCTAACTAGGCCAGCTCAGCTGCTTCCCAGTTTTATTTTTTTAACAGATACATAAAACATAATTGTATATAATGCCCAGTTTTATTAATACTGGTATGATATGCATTCATTTGTTCTCAAGTGGGCTCAAAAATTTATGAAATTTTTAGTTGGGCTATGAAAATGGGAGATGTGTTATTTCATTCTATTCTACCTGGGAAATAGAATGGCCTTTTGATTTGGGTACTGGCTGACAGTGGGCTTGAATGACTCAGGTGGACTGAGATTTTACTCTGAATTCCTCCCACAGTGGTTGGGACAAAGGAGTGCAGGGCTGCCCAGCCACCCCCTGGGGTAACCCATCCTGGCAAGTGGCTTCCCTGCTGCTAGTTTTACCCTTTACTCCTGAGGCATGTGTTTCCTCTGTTCTTGTTTTGTTTTATTTTGAGTTGACCCATTTTTTAACTTGAGAATTTTTAAAAACCACTGTAAATAGGATTGAAACTGTTAATTACCTAGTGCAAGTATAACCAGCATCCCCTGCCACTGTCACTTAATTTTCCAGATTGAAAATTATTTGGAAAAAATTGTAGATAACATTTGTGTTCTATAAAGTACACTTCCAGGCTATTTGGGGGTGTGGTTTATTGGCAAACTAACCATTTTCGTTTTAGAATCATAGTGAGGGAATTCTAGTGCTTTCACACTGCTCTATTTCAAGGATTGTTTTACCATTACCCATAGCAGCTCCCTTACAACAAAGAAACTTAATGGCCCTATTGTGTTCAACACTGTTAGTCATTTCCTTTTTCTCTGGCACTGTATTTCACTGATTCGAAGTGAAAACAGGAAGGTTAAGAAAGCTAATCTTGGCTTAACAGATAAGCCTAGAAGTTAACATTGTCAAGAGGGTGATTCCAGTTGTGCTTGGAAAAGACCCCAAAGAACACATCTCCACTGAAAAGGTTATATGTAGCACCTTTCTTGGGGTGGTCCTGGAGGAAGGCTGTGGTGGATTAACTAATGTTCAACTTGTAATGCCCAACTGAACTGACTCAGCAGAGTGCTGGAGTAGAAGGCTTACCTGAGGATTGTTGCCAATAGTGTAAAAGGAGAACTGGGTGCTGGAAGATGGGGTGCTGTTGATTCTCCTGGAGAAGCTTGTCATGCTGGCTTTCCTGATATGAACATCATCAGAGTAGCTCGGGTCCTTGCTGTCACTAAGGATAGCTGCAGTTCTCTTGAGGGGAGCTCTAGTCTTTACCTTGAACATAGCTTCCTGGTTCCAGTACAGATCCCTCAACCTGCTGGCACAGATCCTTCATCCCACGGGTGCAGACTTTCTAGCTTCCACCACTGACCTTAGGGCCTTCCCAGTGCAGAGCCTTGATACAGACTTGCATGAGGCATTGTTGTGGGCTCTAGGCCTCCAGATGGACTTGTGCAGGACATTGCCATGGGCTATATAGGTCTTCAACTGGACTCATGCAGGACATTGCCATAGGATCCAGGCCTTCAACTGGATTCTTTGGGTCTTTAGTGCATGGACAGATTTCCCACACTCTTTCGTATTTGACTCTTTGGGTGAATGTTATAAAATAGCACTAGAAATTCTGTACCCTGTATTAAATCTTTTCTATTGTAAACCCTGACTACAACAAAGGCTGTGACTATCAGCTGGAAAGTAACCCAGTCCCCACTGACAGGGACCCACTGTGAATACCTAGAAATCTCAGCTCTCCTAGCTGAAGTGCTAAGTGACAGTACCAACTTTTAGCATCTGTGAAGTAATTTCTGGTGGTCAACCCTGGGCTCTAAACCTGGGACAAATGTATGGGCAGACAGAATACAGTGGGGTCCCAGGCAAAGGCAAGTACAGTCCAGGTGTGAGTCCCAGAAAAATTTTGAAAGGAAGAAGAACAGGTAAAGTAGTAAGGGACCCATGGAAGTTCTCGGATGCCTTGGGAGGCCCAGGGCTCAGTCCTGGACCTGAAATGGGACAGGAAGGCCACCAAGAGAGGCAGAACAGCAAGTGCACTTGGTTGAAAATTCTTTTCTCAAACTTCAAAGCCAGCAGGAAGTTGATTCTTCCCCCTCCCCCACCCTGGCTTCAAGGATTGAAAAATGTATGATTAAAATGCTGAGTGTGTCTTCCTGAGTTTTTCTGTTGTAGCCAGTGGTGCCACAGCCAAGCCAAATGCATGCAGTCCAGGCAAGAGAAACTGCAGTGAACCCACAGTGAAGTTTCCCTTTGATCTCAAAGGCTATTAGTAAGTCACCCAGCTGCGTTTAGGGCCTGGTTGGTAATTCAAACACTCAGGGGAGCTGTAGCAAGGGAGATAAAACACATCCAACTCATTGGAGTATGACTGAATCTTTAAATAAACAATCTGGGGGTTTTAAGGAATGACCTCGCACTTCAGTGCTGCATATGTTTTTTTTAAAAATCTTTTTATAGATGCTTCTCAAAACAGTAATATACAGAACTCCTTATGACTCTTAATTGCACTGTTTCATTATTTATTTTCTCTTATCATAGGATATGTCTTTAAATACTTCCAATTTAGGAATAAATTGAGGAACTATGCTTGTTTCAGGCAATAACGAATGTTTTCCAGACTGGGTAAGTAGAAACAGTTTTACCCAAGAAGGCTAGCAGCCTAACAATTAATTCTGAATTGTAAAACATAGCAGCTGGGCAAAAAAAGCTACCTGATCACTGTAGCTGATTGATAAATTTGTTTTTTGTTTTTAAGCCAGGGTCTTTGTGCTGAGCTACCTCCCCAGTCTTTATTTGTTTTTTGAGACTGGATCTCACTAAATTGCACAGTCTGGGCTTGAACTTGCAGTCCTTCTAGGAGCGTCAGCCTCCCAGAGTGTTGGGACTGCAGGTGTGTTCCACTGTGCCCAGTATGGAATTTTAAATATAGTATACACCCAAAGTTTGTATATTTGCTCCATATGAGCAGCCTCCCATAATATTGAAAGTTGGAGTCTGAATCTAATGAAATTCATAAATAATCCTATAGCTAAGACTCTGGGGGTTTAAAGGTTTTGGAGAAAGATCTCACTAAGAATTTGTGGATATGTTTATGGTTTAAGCACAAGCAGAAATATTGAGGAATAATAGGAAAATAGCTGATGGTTCAGTTAGGGCAGGAATGGCGAATTTTTCAGAACTTTCAATGATATGAATAGCCCATTGTGGCACACATGACATAGGTTTGCCACCACCAATTTAGGGTCTACTTGTGGGCTGTAGATCCCATGCAAGTTTAAGTCAGAGCTAAAAGATGTCTAAGCATCCCTGACCTGTTCAGTGACATTCAGACCTGTACACTACAGGAGGATGGAAACTCACTCTTGGTGTATGGAAAAAGCCTTTGTATGGAAAAAGCCTGGGGAACACCTTCACGAGTTCTCCAGGGTCCCTGTCTCTTCTCTCCTAGGTTGTACTGCCAGTGATTTGATCAGACATTTGAACGTGAGAGTCTGGGGTGCAAATTAGTGGTACCACATGTGTCCAGTATGCCCTAGGCTTTGGGTTCGATCCCCAGCACTGAAAAAAAAAAGTAGCTTTTCAGGTAAAAAGTTTTAAAAAACAACATTTAATAAAAGGACACAAAAAATGTAAAAGAATGTGTATGGTCCAGAGGTTGGGCTGATAGTATTTTCTGATAATGTTTATCAGGAAATGGGATCTGACCTGGCAACATTTAGCACTTGGTTAGTCATTGACAAAAACACTTAGTTACTGCCAAGCTGATTTCCAGGTCTTTAAAACAACCCAAGTGAAGAGCTGAACACATCACACAAAGAATAACAGTGAAAGAGGAAATATTTCTTCACTTTTTGCTTTGAAATAATTATAGATTCATAATATATAGCAAAACAGCACAGACATATCCAGTATTGCCTTCATCCAGGTACCCTCAAAGGTACCTCTTTTTTTTAAAGGTACTAGAGATTGAATCTAGGACCTTCACAGTGAGCTACATCACCAGCCTTTAAAAGATTTTTTTTTTTGAGACAGGGTCTCATTTTAGCAAAACTTTGTCTCAAAATGAAAAAATTAGAAAAGCTCTGTGGATATAACTCAGTTTGAAGGTCTGGGTTCAACCCCCAGTACACCATAAACACACACACACACACACACACACACACACACATTATATAAATGGACTCACACAATCTATATTTGAGATTGTTTTTTTCATGTAGAGAATAATTCTCTGCAGATTCATCTGGATCATTCCTTTTCCTTACTGAGTAATATTTCATGGTATCAATGTAACATAGTTTGCTCATGTATTGAAAGATATTTGGCTTAATTTTTAGCTGTTACAAATAAAGCCATTATGAATATTCCCATACAGGGTTTGGTGCAGACAAAAATTGTCATTTATCTGGGATGAATGCCCCAGGGGGCAATTGTAGATCATGTCCCAGTACACATTTGGTTTTACAAGAAAATACCACACTATTTTCTAGAGTGGCTGTACCCTTTCAACATTTCCACCAGAAATACATGAGAGGTGAACCTTCTGTACATCCTTACCAGCACTTGGTTCTGTCCCTCTGTTGTATTTTAGCTGTATCAATAGGCATTTAGTGATAGTCATGTAGTTTGTTTGCATTTTCCTAATGTTTAATGATGATGAACATGTTTTCATATGCTCATGTGCTATTTATATTGCCTCTTTAGTGAAATGTTGACTCAGATATTGTGCCTATTTTTAACTGGATTGTGTTTTACTTTTTAGTTTTGAAGGCTATTTATATATTCTAGATACAAGTCATTTATCAAATATGTAGTTGCAAATATTTTCCCAGTCTGTGTCTTGTGTTTTTATCCTCCTATGAAGGATTTTTAAAAGCAAAAGTTACTTAATTGTATAGAGTTTGATGTATCAATTTTTTTGAGTTCCACAGATTTTCTTCTATTTTTTTCTTGTGAATGTTTTATATTTTATTTTGCTTTCTCTTATAGATTGTAGGGTAAGTGTAAATATACTTTCATTTAATCCTATAATTAAGTTTATCTTTGTATAAAGTGCACAATTTAGGTCAAATATTACTTTCACCTATAGATGCCTATACTCCAGCACCATTTGTTAAAAAGAATTGTTATCCCTGTGAATTGCTTTTGCACCTTTGTCAGAAATCAGTTAGCCATACAAATGTGGGTTTATTAGTCAGATCTCTTTCTACTCCATGGATTTAGGAGTCTGTCCCTTCATCAATACTATCCTTCTTTGATTAATATAACTATGTAGTACTTTATCACAGGGTACAATGATCCTTCTTTATTCTTTCCCAAAGGTTTTAGCCATTCTAGTTTCTTTCCTTTTCCATAAAAAATTTAGAATAAGCTTGCTGATATCTACAAAAATTGATGAAATTTTATGGAAATTTTGTTACATATTGTATTAGTCAGCTTTCTCATCAATGGGACACAATACCCAATACCCACAATTTAAAGGAGAAGTTTAACTTGTCTCACAGTTTCCAAGGATTCATCCCATGGTTAACTGTCTCCAAAGTAGAAACATCATGACAGAAGGATGTGGTGAAGCAGATTTCCTTATTTCTTGATGGCCAGAAAGCATAGCAGAGGTACAGCACCAGAGAGGAAGGGGTGAGGGATCAGATATAGGCCTCAAGGTCATGTTTCTATAGTGTGACACACCCAGAAGTGTGCCTTAATTCCCTGGGAGGATCCCAAGTCAATGAAGATGACAGTCCACATTAACCATCACCGAATCTATAAATTGAGGAAAACTGATATCTTTACTAATCCTCCAGTCCATGTATTTGCTATGTCTCTCTATGGATGTAGATCTTGCTTGACTTCATTTATTGGTATTTTGTAGTTTTCAGCATGTAAATTCTTTACCTGATTCACACATAGGTATTTATTTTGAGTTACTGTAAATAGTATGAATTGGTTTTTTGAGATGGGTCTTGCTATAAATCCAGATAGATTTGAACTCACTGTGTAGCCCAGGCTGCACAGATGAATCTCCTATGTGACCTTCCGAAGTGCTGCCATTCCAGGCTTGTTCACCATGCCTGGCTAATAATATGACTTCTATATCTTGGGGTCAACCTATTCATTTCTAGTACTTGTAAAAAGTAGTTTTTAAAGTATTGATCTAACACAATAAAATGTAAGGCTAGTATTTATTTGAAGTTGTACTTAATTCACATCTGTTGGAATAGTAAATGTATTCTGTTGAGTATTTGAGAGCCTGGATATGTTTTCTTTTGTGTTTGTATTCTTTGTACTTTTTCATGTTCAGTACATCAATAAAGTTGAAAACATACTGATCTAATATAACTCACTTAACTCACTTAATAGATATAGGTTTTTAGTACATTCCATAGATTTTTGACATATATAATTATGTTCATCTGCAAATAGGGACAGTTTTATTTTCTCCTTTTCTTTTCTTTTCTTTTCTTTTCTTGCTTTATTGCATCATCTAGTTCTCATAATATGCTGAATAAGAGTAGAAAATATAAACATCTTTGCCTTGTTCCTGCATGATGTTTTTACCTTTTCCCTAAGCGGGAAATAATTGTCTTTCACCATAAAGAAGGCTGGCAGATGTAGGTATATGTAAATAAATGTCTTTCATGAAGATGCAGAAGTTCCTTTTTATTCCCAGTTTGCTGACAATTTTTATCTTAAATGGATGTTAAATTTTGTGAAACGTCTTTTCTGCATTAGCTGATATGTAAAACTTTTATTTCTGATTTCTGGTTTGACTCCATTATGACTAGACAACATGCTCTATTATATCAGTTCTCTTACATTTTTCAGATTCATTTTGTGAACTGTAATATGGTCTATGTTGTGAATGTTCTCTGTGCATTTGAATATGAATTTTACAATGATTAAGTAGAATGTTCAGTATATGTCGATTCAGTCCTGTTGGTTGATAGCACTATTCAGTTATTTTATGTGTTGTTGATTTTTCACCTGGCAGGTCTATCAGTTGTTGGGAGAGGGTATTACAGTTTCCAATTATAAATGTGGACTTGTCTTTTTCTTTCTATTCTACAGTTTTTGCCTTGGGAAATTAGCAGCTCTCCTGTTTGCTGTATACACATTTATGTATCCTATACCTTAGTGGATTAACCTTTTCACCATTATTGGCCCCATAATTTTCTTGCTCTGAAGTCTATTTTATGATATTAATAACTACTCTTATTTCCTTTTGATTAATGTATATATTATCTATCCTTTTAATTTAAACCAATCTGTAATTGTATCTGAAATAAATTTTTATAGACAATATATGGTTAGGTCATGCTTTTAAATCCATTCTGTGTTTGAGGGTACAGCTCAGTGGTAGAATGCTTGCCTAGCATGCATGAGGCATAAGATTAATCCCCAGCATGGCAAAAATAAATCCATTCTGCCAATCTCTTAGTTTATGTATTTAAGCTACTTATAATTATTGATATTTTAGGTCTTAAGTCTGCCACTTTCAAACTTAATTTGTTGTTCCCCATTTTCTCTCTTCTGTTTCCCTTTCCTGCCTATTACCTGAACATTTTTTAGAATTTTATTTATCTGATCTAGTCTCTCTTTTGAATGCTATTCTACTGGTTCCTTTGGGTGATACATATGTAACTTACCACATCTTGTGTCAGATGTCTTTTCTCATTCAAGTTCAAATTTTCCTAGTCCTTGGTTTGACAAGTGGCTTTTTCATTGAATCCTTGATTTAGGGACAGTCATGAGTTAGGAATTTCTGATTTTTATTTAAACATTCTCTTTTAGCAAGTCTGCACAGACAGCACACTGGTGGAGAAAGGGGTGCACCAAATGTTATTGCCAGGTCAGGATGGCAGTCCAGAAGTTCTGACTTTCCACAAGATCTGTGTTAATAGGAGGGGTGCTTTTTCCTGTGGTGCTTGCTTTCTGTGTTTTTAAGCTGACCTTTTTCCTGTCCTTTGGCTAAAGATAAAAGTCTTTTTGGCAGTTTCCTTTTATCTTTGACCATACTGTTTCTGGCCAGGTCATTCATCAATTCTCAGGTTCCTTATCAGTCTGCCTTCTTCTCTGTACCTTGCAGAGTCGTCTTTGTTTTATATCATCTTGGAGTTAATAGTTACATTTTGTGGAAGGAATAACAAGTGCATCTGCTCTATCTTGTCTACAACCAGAAGTCAGCTCACCTGGAAATTTGTTCTTAATAAACTAAATTTTAACATGGTGGCTCATTTTTAATCATCTTGAAAGTGACACACACAGTGTATATAAATGAAAGAAAAAGTTCAGATGCCATAAAGGTAGAAAGCTAGACATGCTGCTTATATACAACTTCAGTTTTACAGAACAGTTGACTTGTTGACATGACTTATTTTGCATACATGAACTGGCAGACAAGTGAAGAATGGGTGGCTACATGGTTGGTACCTAAAGGTACACAGCTCAATCCCAGCTCCTTTCTCATTTCTATCCAGCAGGTCCCAGAGAGCTCTCTCTGCTCTCAACAGGCACCCTACAAGGGGAGCTGTTTAAAGGACAGTCACATGGTAAAAGGCCTCAACCATCTTCCTGTCATTACCACACTAAACACCTCGAATCAAATTTTTTTCTGACCTGTCTTCCCAATCCAGAAATGATAGATTCAGATTCAATACAGATTTGTAGCACTGAATAATAAAGCTTAGATAAGGGAGACTGTAGTCTAAGTCATCAGGGTTCAACAGGCTTTTTATAGATTTCCATGGTCTACAGTTCAAATGTCCTTTGTTCCTTTCCTTCCAGGTCAGTTCCCATGAACTGAGGCACGCAGCATGCTGCCCCAGCACCAGAGCAGCAGCACTGCAGAGGCCATCTATCACACTGTCAGAGACTGGGACTTGACTTGGTACCAACCGCTGTGCAATTCTGCTGGACAGGAATATCCCAAGCTGTTAGATAATGATAGACACACTGGTGGAACAGAAGTGACAGTTCAATGTGGGTATTTACGGCCATAAAATAGGAAGAGGTTTAGTTCCCAGGCTGACCCTGCCTCTGCTGGAGCCATTTCAACAAAGCTTACAACAAAAACAAGATGGGATTTGGTTCCATTTCACATCAATAGATATCTGGACAAAAATATCAACGTGAATAAATGAATAATGTGCAGTCCTGTTTATCTTGATTAAATCACTTAACAGTAAATAAAAGGTCTGGGTAATAACTGTTTTAAATGTTACTCTTTCTGCTCTTCCTCAAATAGTTTCCTTTCCCTGGAACCAGGTTTTGGAGAACAATTTTTCTACCTGGGGTGGAAGAATCATAATGAATTACAACAAAATTTTGCTTTGAAATTATTGTATCTGGTACTTTTGTAAATTATGCAGTTAAGTGACTTTAAAGTCATGGTAATGACAAGATTTATTTTGTGTTGTTAGGAGGTAGATTTTAGGATGTAGTTCAATTGCATGGTTCAAATAAAAGCTAGCCTCTATACAAAGCAATACATAATGAAGGAAATTATACTGGGTTCAACAATTATCTAGTCAGAAGCATTGAGCTGCAGTGTTAAGTTTACTTGCCAATCTTTTTTAATGTTTATTTTTTTATTTTAAAGGGAGTAAAACAGAACAGTAAAATGAAACAAAACAGTAATAGGGCAGTAGAGAATCCACAATCATTACTATACTACATATTGTTATTTTCTAAATAGTTGCCCAGACCACTGGCCTCAGGCTTTCAAAGTCAATTAAATAATATAAATGTCAGGTTATTTCTCTATTTCAGTTATTATCATCTCAGCCTGTGTCATGTCTAGTTGCTCACAGGTGGAGGGGGCAGGGGCAGGGACAGGAGGCAGAGGCAGCTTTCTTATTGCTTTTCCCCAGCTAACAGGGCCTCCGCCAGCACACAGGGAGGCTACACAGATTCCTTACTGGTTCTCCCCAGCTTGTAGGCTCGCTGCCGGCACACAGGATGCTGCATGGCTTCCTTGTTGGTTCTCCCTGGCCAGTAGGCCCTCCGCTGGCACACAGGGAGGATGCACGGCTTCCTTGCCACCTCTCCTCAGCTGACAGGGCCTCTGTTGGCTCACAGGGAAGCTACATGGATTCCCTGCTGCTTCTCCCCGGCCAGTAGGGACTCTGCTGGTGCTTGGGGAGTGGGGATCACATTGCTTCTTTGCTGTTTATCCCCAGCAGCCAGCAGAGCCTCCCCTGGAGCATGTTGTGGGGGGCACATTGCCTCCTTACTGCTTCTCCCTAGTGGTCAGCAGGTCCAGGGATGCACAGGGGTTGGATACTTGCCTCAATTTTACAGATTAATATTGTCAACATCCAGAGATGCCTTCTTCAGGATTTTGTACTCAAAGCCTGTTAGACTCTTGCAGGCCAGAAGGAGTCCTAGGCAGAGGTCAAATTTTAAGTATTTCTTTTAACCCTAAGGCCCATTAAACCATCTAAAAAACCTGTTGCCATTATTTTTACATCCTATTTTACAACTGGATTTCTTCAAGCATCTAAATCAGGGGTTGGTAAGAATTTTCCAGGGAAAGGGCCAGGCAGTAAATAGTTTGTGGACTTTAAGATATCCATCACAGCTCCTCAGTTTTGGCACAGTAGCATGAAAGCAGACACAGACAGCATGCTAATGTATGAGTAAAGTGGACACCAATAAAACTTTACAAATCAGGCAGTGGTTTTGGTTTGGTTCTGGGAACCACTGTAGTTTGCCAACCCTGGTCTAAATGAATTCCCCTGCAGAAAAATAGCTTCCATCCAGAAAATAACTTAGCAGTGAAAGCAAGAAAAAGATAGTAATAGGATCATACTATATACCTTTCTACTAAGACACGATTCTTTTAAAACATAAAACGATTAGATCAGCCAGTTAATCTTTTTATTTTTAGTTTTGTAAAAAAAAAAAGCTTTGAGAAAATGTGTTCAATATCAGTAAAGGGCAGGAAGACACATGACTAGCTTTACAATAGCAATCTAAACATCTACACAAAGGCAAAGGGAAAGATAGCACTTTGGGGGCCTACTGCAGTTTTCCTTATTGCACATAACAGTTGCAGATAACACCAAGTCTTTAATGTTTCACAGTTATAACATACTTTAATGTCATTTTATGTAACGTGTTTATATAACATATTATGTTAATCTTATAAAACCACCAGTTTGCTACTGTTGAATGGAAGTAGAAGAAAAAAATTCTCCCCAAGTATAATATGTAATCCCTCTATAAAAGGTTCCCCAAATATCACATCATTCCATGTTAAATTCATCCTACTCTACTTTAAAAATTGTTTTTCACATATTAAATGAATCTTGGTATCCTTCTCATTTGATGATTTTAATGGATATACTAAAACTTTCAAGTAAGTATTAGATGTACTTTACATAAAAAATAAAGACAATCTACAAGGAGCTGATTGGAGTATTAAGTCACACTTTGGATGAATAAGTGATTTCAGTGAGAAGTTACAAATTCACACACTTAACATCCCCATAACTGAAAATCATTCCTCTGATTCTCCAAAGCCCACCATGGGAATAAGCAAAACAAAAGTCAGCCCCCATATGTCCATGAAGTTAGTCATCCAGTAACATTTGGATGGTAAAAGAAAGAAAAGTGCTTTAGACAGTAGAGGTTGAGTGCTTCGTGCTCTTTGTAGTCCTTTTCTCATTTCCTCCAACATAATCAGGCCCAGACAACTTTCTAATGGCCAAGAGTTGAGAGTTGACTGTGACATTTGGCAATTCTGTTAAATCTTTTTAAAAGGTAGCACAGTAGACAGACCTCCCTTCTCATTTTCCCCCAAGGCTCATGTGCCCAAACTGGCTGCCTGTGCTTTGTATGTGGGCCATAATTATAGTATATCCTGCTTATGAAATAAAACTAACATCAAAAACTTTGGTTTTGCTTTTTACAAATAACAAGACAAGGTATGTTTGCTAATTTTAAAGAAAATATGAAACTGAAAAAGGAATGGTTTATCTAGTTCTGATTTAGAAAGGATTGTCAAAGAGTATACTTCCTTTGCCTGGCTAGACACTCACATTGGTTTCTATAGTATTCTCTTTATGTTGCTCTTCCTAGGTTTGAAAAAGGAGGAAGGTTTTTTAGGTATCAAAGTGGTGAAAACAGTATTCATATAGGTTGTTTCTAAATTATGATGGTTGGCCACTAGATTCCTTCAACATACTGTATCAGACAGAATGCAGCAGTTGACACTAACAAGCCAGATTATCTCTTACAGAAAAACAACAAAACATGGAAGAACTCAATTGTAGTCTAATGTATCTGACAGATTCCTGCCTGCACTAAATGATCTATAGAATCAACATCAAAAGGCAAGCATAAAAGTTGTGAAGCTCCCTCACTTCTGAGGTGGAATAAGAAGGTACATACTTGGCAAGTTATACTTATTCCAGATTACATTTTATAATTATTGAAACAGTCAGCTTTTTGATATGCCTCTTAGAACTCACAATGGGGACAAGTCAGATTTCCGGAATGATTTTCACCTCTGATGAATTGCTCAACTGCCTTGCTGCCAATCTTCTCTAAATGCATCAGTGGTGGTTTCCAGCAAATCTGACATGATTACATCAATCTCCACAGAAGACAAGGAAAGGGAATGAGATGGTGTGGGGAATAGAAACAGAGCTCTCTTTTGGAAGGAATAATTAACTCTTTGTCCTAGACTAAAATGTCCATGGATAGCTAACATTTTGCATTTTTTAAAAAGTTTCATTTGTCAACAAAACCATAGAGGACATTTGCAGGTCTAGAGAACATGATCTAAAGAGCTCCTTGCTACTTGCTTGATGAGACATTTGATTTCAGTGTGATTTTTGGCTTTAAAACAATGACATTCATTTGTCTGGTCACCCCATTGAGTACCCTGGATGTCAGACCATATGTCCTTTCTGTGCTTATTTCCTAGGAAGTGATGCAGCCTATTTAAATTGCAAAAAATCCTTATCTAGGAACGTTTAAGTTTCCTGCTGGTTTCCAAAAGGGATATTATTAAAAACAATAATGATTTTTATCCTCTCTCTGTTGTAGCTGTACCACTGCCACCATGTGACAGACCACCTTCCTCTGTGCTCTGGCAGTAAGTGAGTTTACTCTTATTCTAAGAAATCCGACATGAATTTAGGTATGGGGACAAGCAAAAGACAAAGTCTGACCACAAACAGGACTGTTAACTTAATTCCATATTAAAATTCAAAGGTCACTTTCCAGAAATTTCCATATTTGATTAGTCAACAATGAAGACAAACCCTCCATTTCCCCCTTACAAATGGGAGTGAAGATGACATTTTAAATTTCCCCATACACACACACACACACACACACACGTCATATGTTTTTCCTCAAAGATAGTAAGTTTTTCAAATGTGACTTGTACTTCATTGAGTACATTCCTGAGTTCTGCAAAGATAAGCATACACAAATTTATATCTTATTCCATCATCTTGTTTTGAAAGCCTATATTTGGTACTGCTTTGGTTTTTTTGTTGTTCTTGTAGTTGTTGTCTCTTTTGTTATTTTGTTTTCTCTTTAAAATTATTTTGTTTTCTCTTTAAAATTAAAAAAAAGATTAGCATAAACTCTCTTACAACTGCCTAGCCTCTATTACTGGATCAATATTCAGTTTGTCCCTCATGCCTAACAATTAAAAACCAAACACTTAATTGCTAAGTCATTCTTTTAACTAAGGTTCCAAGTTGAGTTCACTACAAGCTCCAGCTGAAAGCCTCTCAGCTGTGGCCGCACAGGAGGACTTCCTGAAATGCTAAACCAGAGCAGAGATGCCAGACCCTAGCCCAAAACTACTGAATCCCAATCTCAGAGCATGACGCTTTTGTGTCAAGTTTTTAATTTTTTTTTTAAACTGGCCAAATGATCCTAATGTGTAGCCAGAATTCAGAACCTTTCTTCTAGAACAGCATACTGTCCTTGGACTGTCATCCCCCTCAAGTCAGAACAAAAACACAACTAGGGATGACTTTCTCAGAAGAACTTTGTTTCATTGGATGCACACTACTTAGCTCTTTAACTCTGTTTTTTATGCCAGATTGACAGCAGATACTTGGCCTTGAGTTAGATGGTTCCTGGACTTCATGGCACTCTATTTTTCCCCACACAGCCTAGGAATAAGACTTCTGTATGTTAAACCATTTCAACAAATAGGTTGACATTCCCAGGACCCCTGGAAAATTCAGGATATTCTCCCTATTTTATGAACAAAAATTAGGACAAGTCAAAATGACTTATTTTGAGCCACTGAATAAAAGACTTAATCAAATAATTACAACCCTAGTTTTGGTCTTGGCAAGTCTGCATTTAGTTATATTTAAGTAGGTCAGAATAAATTATTACAATGAAGACTATGAGACCTTTTTGGAGAAAACACAGCAATCTATGGATTGAGCTAAAACTAATCTGGGAAGTACAGTGATTATTCTTCTCCCCTAAGAGGGCAATTTGTTATAATCTGCTGAAATCTTCCTAGGAACCCAAAAGGACAACAAAGGCTTGAGTTGAATGAAGACAGGGTATATCCTACCAGGTTGGCTTTATATAAGAACCATCACTGTGGCTTTTCCATTAGCTTTTCTGCTCCAAAATTAAGCAGCGTGTAAGGAAGACTGTATAGAGACCAACCATAGTGGCAGCCTATTCCTCTATCCCTTCAAAAAACCAAACAAGCTAGGGGTGTGGTGTATCTCTGTAATCCCAGCCACCCTTGGGAGGCTGAGGCAGGAGATTATGAGTTCAAATACAGCCTGGGATACTTAGTGAGACCCCTACCTTAAAAGCAAAACAACAGCCGCCAAAAATATAAATATATGTCACCTTTTAACCTTATATGGCATGACTGGCCATCACTAAGATAATTAAAAAATAAATACACATGTGCTGGTATTGGGCCTGAGCACATACACACAACTCTAGGATTCTGCCATGCTTGTCAGCTGCTGTCTTCAATCTGACTCTTCAACCTAAGAGCCTCCCTTCCAGGGGCTAAGAAAGTTCCTTCTCTGGCTGTGGGGCATAGGTCTTATGAAGTCCTTCTCTATCCTAGTGACACAGAGGCCTCATGGAGTTAAGTAGGTTGTTTAGGTTTTTTGTTTTTGCTTGGTCATTTTGAGACAGGGCATCACTATGCAGATTAAGCTGGCCTTTAACTCGCTTTGTAGTTCAGGCTAGTCTTGAAATCTCAGCGATATTCCTGCCTGAGCCTCTCAAGTGCTGGGACTACAGGCATGTATCATCACGCGTGCCCAGTTGTTTAGGTTTATTCAAACTTACAAAGCCCATGGGTAACCAAAAAAATGAAAAAATGGACTTTACTGTAGGTAGAAAGGAAAAAGGCAGCAAGATTCTTTCTACTATATTATAGTGATATATATGAAATGGCCATTTGTGATTTTTAAAAATAGTTGAATATTAGCAATTTCACATGGCTCAACACCATTAAATTTTTTAATTTGTAAAAACTATCAATTCAAACACAGAAAGCTGTGAAGCTATGTCTTAGTTTAAAAATTAATAATTAGCCAGAAATCACATTATACACCTACAGTCCCAGCTTACTCAAGATGCTGAGGCAGGAGGATCACTTGAACCCAGGAGGCTGAACCAACCTAGGCAATACGGCAAGATTATCTCTAAAGGGAAAAATAACTATTAAAAATGTGTGCTAAGGTTAAATGTCTGATTTCATATGAGTGTGCTGGACTGAGACAGTATTTCATCTGCTATAAGGAGAAAAATGCCAGCATATTATAAAAGCTTTTTTTAAAGAAACTGGGTTTCCAAAAATACTAGTGCTAAAGCACAGAGATGAAGGGAGAGAGACCCAAAACTTTTTTAAGTGTTCTCTCAGTATTTCACCTACTACAGTTGTGGGAAAATAGAATAACACACCCAGAAAGAATCATAACTAAAAACCTAAATTTCTCAAACCACATCTACATGTTAAAGTGGTGTGAAAGCCTCTCCAGATACCAAGAAAATGATGCCTTTCTGTGTGGCACTTGGCATCGAAACAGATGAATTCCTAATCTGACAGAAGTTATAACCTTCTACTGGGTCAAATAATGCCTCCAATTCCTCGTGTGGCCACTGAAATCACATGCACACATCAGCTCAAAGTTTGGCATCTGACCCAGTCTGGAGACTCCTGTATTATATTTTTATTGAAGGTGACTTTTCAATTAAGAGTTTTTCCCTCTAAATACTAGCCTATTGCCTCTTCAGTTTCTTGCTTCCTACCCTTCCCTAGATATAAGTATCTTACAAAAGTTGGTGTCATCTGTATCCCCACAGTAGATAACTCAGTGCTATTAATCATTTCCCAGGCTCACATGGTAGCCCTCAAAAGTTTTGCAGTGATATTATCAGTTTCTAAATATCTCCTGTCCTTGGATTAATTTTAAAAACAACAGTGTAACACTATTTGCCTTTGGTTTTAAACATTCCATATCTTCTTTCTTATAGAGATTTCCAGAGAAGGAACTGTACTTCTTCTCTCTATATTGAAAAGTTCACAGATATATTTTCTACTCTTCAGTCTAGAAGAAACACAGGTAGCAGAGTCAAAAGTGCTGATAGAAGGATGCAGTCCCACAGCCTTTACTGCCAGAGCTTCCACTCAAAACAGTTTTTTTCTGTCCCGCTTTACACTGGCATTACAGAATTCTTGGATATCCAGCCTCAGATGCTTTTCTTCATGGTCTTTCTTCTAGCCTGTTCTCTCCTCACTTGACATTCTTCCAGCCAGCTAGACAGGCACTGCTGAGTAGGGGGCTGAAGCTTGTCCTGGGCAGAATCCCCAATACCTGCCCCATCTTGGACAGATGTTGCAGGCTGATGAATTAAAATACCATTAAAGCATGCTATATTTTTGTTTGCTTAACTCTGAAACAGCACACTACTATGTGAAAAGTGGGAAAATTTGTCTTAATTTTAGTGACACTTTTATCTTCACTGTCTGCAACTTGGGTTAAATTTTCAGTGTTAAAATAGCTTTAGACCCTGATAAAATAGAAGCATTACTTCAATCCAGTCAATGCTTCACCTCAAATAACAGTGGAGTTGCAGCCACCCTCAACCCATCCCCCCAGAGGCTGACCCCATTGCTTCTGGAGTTAGGGAAAAATCATGCATTTTCCTGCAGTGGGAAAACGAGTGGTGTACCCCGGCTTGAAACCTTCTGGTCTCCCATCCCTATGTCTCGCTCCAGCACTTCCTCAGAGCTGCTCTTTGTTCTCCGACCACCCTCAAGACTCCCGGAGGCTGTATGGGAGCCCGAGGAGCCGTTGGCTGTCACTGTGCTGTCTCCATAGGTCAATGTGAGGTCGCCCTCAGTCAGGATGAAATCGGAGTCCTCCTCTCTCAGCGGTTCTTGGTTCTGAAAAGTGCAACCAACAACAATAACAACAAAAATGGGAGACAGCTTCTGGGGCTGCAGCCAACCATAACCTTAACTCCTCACCAAAAGACTGAGGATTATGATGAAACTTGCCCACCTCAAACCTCTAGCGTGGTCACTAGATGTAAACTGTAGAGGGCTATAATATAAGGCACTGTTGCTGGAAGCAAGATCTAGAATGGCAGAAAGCAGTTTTGATTTCAAGTGTCTGACAGCACAAGCTTAGTGTCAAAGAGAAGAGCAGCTGGATTTTCAGATTCTAAACTCACAAACAAAGGAAGTTATAGGGAAGGTCACAGGCAAACACTGCAAATAGCTTCCCAGTCCTTTCCTCTCCTCTCCAGACATGTCTTATGCATGGGCCTGCTGCTTGACCCAAACTATCCTAACCTTTGTCCTAGTCAGCAGCTTAGGGAGAAGAGAAACCAGGACTAGGACTTCCTCCCTGTTTATCCTCTGCTGACTCCATATGAAATCCCTGGTAGCAAGGCCTCCTCTCTTTACCCTCAGGCAGATGCAGTGATGGTAGAGGGTGAGATTATTGAGTATCTGTTATATGCCAGCAAAGACATACAGAAGCTCTTTTGATCCTGACCTTTACCCTATGATGATCACAGACTAGAAACCTGAGCTGAGAGAAACCATGAAGTATGTCTGAGGTTGTTCAGCTGACAGGAAATACAGCCAAAACTGCTGCTGCCTCCAGATTGGTTTTATCTACATGAAGGATGTGAACCCCCTCCCATCAGGAAAAAATTGGAATAGTCCCTCATTCTATGCAGTTGCTCTAGCAAAACAGACAAGTCTAAACAAAGCAGGAGTTGACAGAATCAGGGCCACTTGAAGCTAGGGAGGGATGTCAAGAGAGAACAATAAGTCAGAACCTTTCATCTATGGTTTGTGCAAGCAAAACGGAGGACCACAGCCCTCCTCCCCTGCTATACTGAGCCCTGTCAAACATTAAGACGGTCTTTCTCAAATGGCAAACAGTGTCAAAATGTTCCATGTAAACTGCTGTTCTTTTCTGTTTCCTGTCAGCCTTTCAAAGCTCATCTGAAGTCCTATGTTCCCCACACACCAGGGCCTCCTCTCCCTGCTCAGTCATACTGCCCAAGGCAAAGGCCATATTCCCCTAGGTAAGTACCTGGACTCCACATCTAAGTGATAAATCACTAAAGGCAGTGAGCTTTTGTTCTTGGCATCCTTCCTCCATGGTGTGTTCACCTTATACAGGTTGAACAGCCCTAACCCAAAAATCCAAACTCTGTAATGTTCTGCAAATCAGATGGTTTCATGTATACAAATTTTGTTTCATGTACAAAACTATTATAAATAACATTACCTTTAGGCAGTGGGTACAAGAGTATATGAAACATTCTGTGTTTAGACTTCAGTCTCATTCCCAAGATATCTCATTATATATATATATATATATATATATATATATATATATATATATATGCAAATATTGCCAATGTGAAAAAAATCTGAAACACTTAGCCCCAAGCATTTTTAGTAAGGGACACTCAACCTGTCATAGGTGCTATGTGAATGCCTTTTAAATACACCAAACCAAGAGGATTCCTGAGTCAAGTCTCCCTCGCTTCTATCCATCTCTGTGCACTTACTGGTGACAAGCACAGGCTTGCTTGCTTTCTGCATCGTGTCAAAAATGTAGACTTCTTCACATGGCCCACAGTGTTATTCCACTCAATCAACAAGCCAGCATTTTTGGCAGGCAAGTTCGCTCACTGCCTCAGGTCCCCATGGAATATGGAATGAGGCAGGGTGGAGATGTTGATGACATACAAATCTTGCACTCAGGCAGATGTGTAGAGTAGTTTTCAAATTTATTCCAAACACCCAAATTTCCTCCTCTCCCATAGTGTTTACAAGGTCCTGAAACTCAATATGTTCTATGAGAATTTTCTGAACAACAAATGACATCATTCATCCCACTCAAGTTTCCAGCTCCCAGCAAGTTCTTTCTTAGCATGTCCAATTCCCCGGTTCAGACATGCACTAAGTAATGTTTTTGTTCATCTCTGTCAAATATCTCTGCCAGGCTATTAGCTCCCAATTTTGAGGGAGATGATTCTGGTACACATTTTACTATTTCAAGGTTTAGGGCAACACAAAATAAAAAAAAACACGTCATAGTATGTGAAGGTAATTCTTTAAATAGAGGAAAGCCCAGCATAGCACTGTGAACCGTAAGTCCAGCATGGCCTGCTTTGACTCCGCAGAGGGCCTCACTGGTAGAAGAAAATAAGACAGACAGAATGTTGACACTCACAAGCTCAGACAGTATCCAAGGAGAGATCATTCGCAAACAAGGACAAGGGGGTGGGGATATAGTTCAGCAGCACAGTGCTTACCTGGCAAGCACAAGGTCCTGAGTTCAATTTCTGATACCAAAAAAAAAAACCCAAAAGGAAACAAGGGCAAGGTAAAATTTGGTGGAGAGTGACTCCTAAATCAACGTTTAATGAGTGTTGCATGTAGATGATGAAACCAACCTACTTCTCAAATTCTAGATGATAAGTTTGGTTAAGCCAAAGGTCTACACAGTTATATAAGTAGCTGTTCAGTAAGGTTTGCCACAGAAATGCAGCGAAATAATTCTGAAAATAAGAGCATCATGGAAATGTGTAGATTGTACATAACCGAGGACATTTTTATAAATAAAAGAACACTGTTTTCTTGGTGGATACTAACATTAATGGTTTAGAGTTAATGTAAATAATGAATGATGCATATCCTAGGTACCTTCTAATAAACTTGGTGAAGTGTGAAACTCCCTATAGGTGATGGGCAAAAACCACACAACAGCTGACAAAGAACTGCCCAACCTGAAACCCTCACCAGGCATCATGTCCCATAGCAACTCTCTCTACCTCTCTCAACTTTGGGTTCCTCAAGTGATATAATTATGAAAGGTCCCTTTGGTTCCTCTTACTAGCAGGTGTCACTGTGTGTAGACCTAGCTGAGAAGCTGGGTGAGACACCAGCTGGAAAGGGGCAGCAATAGCATTGAGGGTGGTGCTTGCTGGCAGCCCAAGTTTCTCCATCTTAGTTTGGCCATGAGGAGTCCAGAGATCAAACATTAACTCAGAAAGCAAATCTTGGATAGTTTCCTGAGCTAGTGAGAAAAGTACTCTAAATTCACATGACTGTAAGTTTATTGAGTTTATGCTAAATTCAAACTGGTCTGGATATCACAAATCTATAAGCATGATTACTACAATCCACTAGTCTTCAGATTTAAGTTTTTAAAGGTATAACCAGTTGGAGCTTTATTAGGGAAAAGTGTTGGGGCAGCAGCATCCCATCTAAGGAACTGTATCCTCTAAATGTGAGTGTTCTAACGTGGCTCCCCTTTACCTCAGTGTTTCCTAGCTAGCTACAGTGTTCACATCCCTTTCCCCTTTGTTCAACCTGAATGCCAGTGCCATCACCCCCACTCGCTACCCCATTTAAAACTTCCCTATTCAGGGCCCTTTTCCCTGAGAACTGGGCTTTGTGTTCTGCTTTCCAATCACTGATCAGAAAAACACATGTTATCTGCTAATTATTTCAAGACCTACATTAAGGCCTCAGCTCTGCCAATTAGTAACTGTGGGACTATAGGTAACTCACACAATCCCTGAAACCTACCTTACTCAACTGTAACACTGCAGTATCTCCTTCTTATAAGGTATGGTTAAGAGAAAAAAGAAGTAGCCTTTGGGAGCTGTAAAGCTGTATATGCATATAAGTTATTTTCTCTTAGGTCATAATAATTGGGTTGATGACAAGATGATTACAATGGTAGAGGAGAAATGGGGAAGGAAGAAGCCTTTGCCCTCCCCTGGTCTCCTTCTGTGTGGTATCTGCTTGCTCTCTCCACCTTTCTGCCCTGAAACTCACATCAGGAGCTCAAGTAGCCCAATGGCTAAGGTCACAACATATTATTTTCCTACTGTACCAACTCAATTTCTAGACTGGCAAGTGGGAAGAAAAGACCTAACCACGTCAACATAAATAAACTAATTACTACAATAAATCTTACATCTGTGAAATGCTTTGTAGTTCACAATGTATCCTGTTGTACTTACCTTAATGCTCATAGCCAGCCTGAACTACTAAACCCATTTCAGAGATAGGAAAACCAAGGCCTGTCAAGGTTTGGATTCCAATCTAGTTTTTCTAATTCCCAATCCAGTATTCTATTACAGTATTCTATTAGCTGCCCATTCTGGGAAACCTCCATAACCTATGGTATAAGATTTCTGTTACTGTGAAAAATATATAAACATATGTGAATTGGCTGTTTCTAATTCCATTATTAGATGAGCAAAATCTGAGGTCCAAGTGTGATGGCTCTCTTCTTCCTAAGTAAGAGACCAGTGCTGAAGGTTTCATGTTACAGTTTAGGTCTAAAATGTCCCCTCGAAGTCCCATGTATTTAGAAGATGATTAGATTGTGGGAGTTGCTATTCTCATCAGTAGATTCATCTAATGATGTATTCATAGCTGAATTGCTGTCAGCAGGTATTAGGGATGAGTCACTGGGGATGTGACCTGGAAACATGTATTTTTACCCCTGGCTCCTTCCTTCACTTTCTACATCCTGGTTATCATGATGTGAACAGCTTTCATCCCCCAATCCATTCCACCATGCCCTTTTTACATTGAAGCCAGCCAGCTAAGGACTCTTTAAACAACTATGAGACAAAATAAACCTCTCTTTCAAGTTGTGAGTGTCAGGTATTTTGTCCTTGTGACAGAAAAGTTGCTAATACACTGTACTTACATCATACACTTGGGGACTGGTCAGACATCGAGCTAGCAAGCCACACCAGGCAGGAAGAGTGGTAGTTAATGGGGGACCACTGTGTGTTAGGATAGGTTTCAAGTAACTTTAATAAGCTAATTAAGGAAAAATGGCTGCAAAGAAAACATACACATGACAAAATATATTTTAAAATCCCAGTAAGTCATCCATCATTCTGCCCACAAAGCCCACTCCCCACCATTTTACCACAGTAGAACATGAAATACTTGTAAACTGCAGGAATAGGAATGGAAGATTAAAATATGCCCCATCAGTCTTAAATTCTCAATTGCCAGTTAAAAGAAGATTTGATTCATTAGAACTTACTTGAGTTCTTTGTTTTGGTTCCAATCAGCATTTCAATCTTTTTCTTTTTCTTTTATTTTGAGACAAGGTCTCACTACAGAGTTGAACTCACTATATAGCCCAGGCTGACCTTGAACTCACAGCAATTCTTCTGTCTCAGCCTTCCAAGTGCTGGGATTACAGGCATGTGCCACCATGATTGGCAACATTTCAGCTTCTGACACACAACCAGCTCAAGTCTTGCAAAGAGGAGAGAATGGAATAGGGGTCATACCCCTGGGGTTTCCTCTGCTCTTGTTCTCTGCAAGTATCCTTTTTAAACCACTGCAGTGATGACAAACCTTTTAGAGCTTTCATTGCTACAGGCAGCCCAGTGTAACACATATGCCACAGGTTTGCCACCAATGGCCTAGAGGGTACATGGTGGACATGTTGGGGTTCCACAGAATCTTTAGAGGTATCCTGGGGCTATTACAAAGAAGGAAACTAAGACTTGACAAGATGAAATGATTTTAGTAAGGTTATGTGCATTGTTAACTCTTCCAACTTCCCATTACAGCACTATTCTTCATTCTACCTGTTACTTCTCTCCCAGACTCTCTGACATACAGCTTCTCTACTCTGACCCTACTGACATTTGGGACCAGATCATTCTTTGTTGTGGAGGACAGTGGCAGGTATGGTAAGATGTTAAGAGGCATCCCTGGTCTCCTATAATTAGATGTCAGTAGCACCCTTCTCCACTAACCAAGCTGTGAAAAAAGTCTCCAAAAAGCTGCCAAATGCCCCTCATGAATCAAATTTACCCTTGCTCAAGACTACTGCTCCAATATGCAGAGAACCCAAAGTTTTTCAACCCTGTACTGGAAACACTAATAAGAACCTACCCCATTAGAAGAGAGTTGGGCCATTGCTGAGACCCATAGCTTAAGCCATGTGGAAAAGGTGCAGTCTCAGATGGCCACTTTGACTTTATACATGCCAAGAGATGTAAAGAAAGCCAAGGAGATGTCACAGTGATCTGTGCCTAGAAGATTGGACTGTTGGGTACACTATCACTTCCTGTCTTTGTTTAGAACAACACCTGAGAGAAACAGCTTTCTCTGAGGAGAAGCAACAAAGAGGAGGTATGCTTCCTGCTGGAAACTACTCAACAAAGAGGGTAGACATGAGGGCTTTATTAGAGATCTTTGCAGGCAGAATTAGCTTCCTGCTAACTGCTACTCTTTAACCAAAGATCTGGTGGCAAGAATAGGCCAGGCACTCATTTAGTCTAGGTATAGTCCTTACAGGGCCATCAGTTTTTTCCTGTCTTTTTTGGGTAGATGACCAAGGATCCTGTCTGTTCAATAATGAATAGCCAATAGTCAGAAGTTGCCTTTTAGTTTCCTGCTTCAAGTACTTCAAAGACAATACCCATTTCCCCAAATGCAGAAGGCCTAGAACAACTTCTTTGAAAAGAAATCTATATAGAGTCTGCCAAATAATGTATACATATTCCAGGAAATAGTATAAATTTTTTTCAACAGGTGGTGTTATCCTACTATGGGAGACCCTAGAGAATGTTGCATATCACAGAAAACCCACTGTAATGCTGGCCCTTAAAGAAGAAATTGAAAATGCATGTGCTGCAATTTCAATGGATCAAGGTGATCTAAGCAGCAGTTCACCGAGCTAATAAATGTCTGGGAGCTAATGGCCACCACTTTGAGCAACTCTTATAATTAGAGGTCAAAGGTAAATTGTATTAATCACATGATGTCTCAATAAATTTAGTATTAAAATATTTATACAAGTTTTTCTGTTCCTTAAGGTGTATACATTTTTTTGGTGGACACACAAACATGCATGCAAACTTTTAAATATTCAAATTGTAGAATGGAAGCACACAAACTGAAACTTTAACTCTCTTTTCCATTCTCATTGGTCTGGTAACTGATATTAAACTTCATATAATACATTTTTTCTAGTTCTTGATCCATAAGCTATAGTCAGAGATTGTTAATTCCCTCTTATGAAGAATAAATGTAATTCATTTACACACCTGTCTCTTCAGATTTTATTATAATTAGTTATATACTACAAATACATTTGCTATTTCAATGTAAGAAAATTTTCTATGCTTTGTCTACAGATAAGTCTAAGTGTATAAAACCAGAAAAGCAGTATTTGTAATGTCATTAGACTGAGGATATAGCTCAGTGGTAAAAGTTCCCTCTTTTTCTCCTGTAGTTATAGAATGCCCCCAGGATATATCTATCCTGCTCCCACACTTGGTGAATCCTTGCCCTCTGGAGGTGAGTGTCTTTCTAAGCTAAGGGAATTTTTCTTCTATGATTTCTTTGGTATTTCTTTTCCTCTGTGGTCTTCATCTTTTCCTTTCAGATCCTGTTAAATGATTTGGATCATCTACATTGGACGTCCATGCTCTGACATTCTTCTCTTACATGTCTCTGTGTGCGTATAGTTCTGAAGATTGAACATGGGCTTTGCACTACACCACTAGAACTTTTTTATTTAAGTCAGGGTCTTGCTAAATTGCCCAAGCTAGTCTAGAACCTGCAATCCTCCTGTCTCAACTTCCCAGAATGCTGGGATTAAGTGTGTGCCACCACACCTGACTTATCTCTGACTTTTTGTTCTAATTCTTGAAGGTTTTCCCTCAATCTTATCTTCCAAATCAACCATCTCTGTCACATTTAAGTTGTAAAATTATTCATTATATTTTTAAAAATTCAGACTTTATTTTTGTTTTGGTACCATGCTTGCCAGGCAGGTGCTGTGCCACTGAACCATATACCCAGCTCTAGAACTTATTTTTAATATCCAAGAAATTCTTTTTTGTTTAATTTACTCATTTTTCTAATAACAGTTTCTTATATCATGACTCAGAAATTTTCTTTATGCTTTCTAAGGGTTTTATTAGGAAAAACTTCAAAGTAAACATATGGAATTATTATTTTGGCTCCTCCCCTGTGTATTTATTTAGTTTATTAGCTCATCATAAAGGTTGGAGATTCTTACCATGGCAGAAGTGAGGGCTGGTTTATTCAAGGGAGAAACAATTTTTGGTGTCTTCAAAACCTGTTTTTTTATTAAGCTCCATCAGGCAGTCTCTGACACAAGAAGTATGTGTTCTTGACTAAATCACCTAAATAAGCAGGCTCTAGACTCACTTTTGTTCTAGGTTAAATTGGCTTTGATAAAATTCTCTTTCCCTGGTATGTAGATGGCTTCACCTGGAGCTTGAGCAGCTGCATGCAAATATCAAAGACAATGGCTAAGAGCAATCTAAGAGAGCAGAAATTCAGGAATAATACCAGGTGTGGTGGTGCATGCCTGTAATTCCAGCACTAGGGAGGCTGAGGCAGGAGGATCACTACAAGTTCAAGGCCTTGGCTACACAATGAGTTCAAGACCAGCCTGGACTACATATATGTAGCAAGACCCTGTCTCAAAAAAACAAAAGAGAAAAAAAGTTCAGAAATGTATTTCACATAGCCAGTCAAAAAAATTTTAAGTCCAAAAACAAAGCAAAACTAGTTATCACTAATTTTAAGAAGATAAACGCTGTGAATGATGAAAAGTTCATAGAGTGAATAATGCTTTTATAAACATTCAGAATAGACTTGCACATTCTGAAAAGGCTTACTTTTTTTGGTACTGGGAATTGAACTCAGGACCTTGTGCTTGCCAGGCAGGTGCCACCTGCCTGTGAGCCATATGCCAGTGAGCTATATGCTTGGCCCTCAAAAAGGTTTATTCTTGAATCTTTGTAGAAAGAGCTGATTATTTGGCAGCATGATGAAAATGAACCAGTTAACACTGATGAAGCTGTATTATAATGGTGCAATTATAGTACATCAGAGACATATCAAATCCTCCCCCCAAAAAACACAATAAAATAAGTACTTAAAACATTTCCCTTCTCTCAGGTCTTCGAAATAGTCAAAAATACTTGTTCTGTAATTTCAATTAGGCAGGGAGAAAAAGGAGATATCTGTGCATGATGAGCCTCTTATTTTAAACTGGAAGCCTCTCTACCTGATTTTAAGGGTTTCTAGGGGAAGTCCCACACTCTCTCATGCCAGCCTATGGGAGTCATTAATGTCTTGCTAAACTCTCTTCTGATGCAGCTAAAGTCTATGTTTTTTTTCCTTCCTTTTTTCCTCTTCTTTTCCTCCTTCCCTCCTTTCCTCCCAAATGCTAGGCAAATGCACTGACATACATCCCCAGTGCTGCTCACATTTTCTTGTTAGATCATCTGTAATGATATGGAGCCAAGGAATGTGTCATAGGCACTTTTCTCATCTAAGGCTTCAGAGTCTTTGTGCCTGCTTAAGTACTTCCCTTTTCCAACTTAATAACAAATCCCTAAATCATTAAAATTTAGATTAAAATGGAATTTTAGAGATCACTTCTTCAAAGAATCGATTTCTTGTCACTTTATCATTTTATCTGTGTCCTGTAGTATCTTCAATTTTCTCTATATCATTTTCAAGCCCAGGGAGCAACATGCATTGTAGATTATAATTTAGACAAAGTCATGTGGATTAAATAATCCATTTATTTAATCAGTTCATTTCAGCTGATACAGTCAATTGGACTAACCTTTCCACTGAGAAATGGAAAATCTGGGCAAGATAAAAACAAACGAGACAAAAGCATCTACTTGATGGCTTCAGAAAGCTGCCAAGGCAGTGATAAAGATCATAATCTGGAAGGTCTGAAGCTCTCAAAGTGAGCTCCACACATAGTAAGCCCCATTTTTCCTTAAGGCCCTTGAGAAAACAGAGTAGAGCATCTGCCAGGCTCACAAAGACAAAGTGAGTCTGACAAAGACAGGAGTCCAGGGCCTACATAGGCAGACAATGCAAACACCCCAGGTCTTAGGATGAGATCCTAGACCAAAAAATAAAGAGAAAACAGACTAACTTTCACAGGAGAAGCCCAGTTTTAAATACCTTACGAAAGAGGGCTTCCAGAACTGCTTCACAAAGTGGCAAGAGTGATGGAATGAATGTGTTCAAAGCAAAGGTGAATATTTTGAAGTGGGCTGCTGGCAATGTGTCTTTATTATAATAATTTTTTAAAAATTTAATCTTTCACTGAATATTTTGATCATATTTTATACTTCAATAAATACTTTTTTAACATTTTCAGTGTCCCTAAAAATAATCTGGAATAAACCACTTGTCCATTTGACCACTATGCCAAATTTTAAAACCATGAATGTTTAACTTTTTGGTTTTTAATTTTCACCTGAGACCAAAAATATATTAGAAAATGATCTACATGAAGCCCATTTATTCTAGCATAATATCAGACTTGGGCAAGTTCAATAGGAATTATCCTTCTCATATGGATTAACTCTCTAATCTTCATTGTCACTGTGTAGTTTTTCATCTTCCCCTTTTCATTGTCACTGTAATTTTAATGAATTCACCTACAAAGCCATAGTTACCTAGACACAAAGCTCTCAAGAGCTATTATGTTCACCCGGCTGTAATCTAGCCACTCTAATGATGCTGCAAATACTCCTCTTGACCAGAGAGATGCCCACCAGTGTTACTTGTGATTGAATGATGGATGCATATGTCCCAAAAGGACTAACTGTACCTGTCCAAGCATACATCTTTCCTTACTCATCAGAAGTTATTTGCTGACAACTCAGCTAGTAGACTTCACCATCAATGTCTCAAAAAGATGCCACTTAAAAGGATACTTATGGTCAAAGCTATACCATAGCCTGAATATCCATGCACTCTCCTGCTTTGTCCGGTTTCCTCCAACACAATCTGGGCCATCCTAGGAACAAACAAGAGGGCACATGCTCAGTTATTGAGAAAGAATCTGAAAGAAGATAGGGAAAAGCTTTTTAAACTATAACCAAATTATACTTCTTCTTTCTGCATTTTGTTTTATTTTTTGTTTTGTAATGCTGGGGACCAAACCCAGGACTATTTTGCATGTTAGGCAAGCATTCTACCACTGGGCTACACCTATCCCACAAACTATAACTTTTCTAGATCTAGAGCTCAGTATCAAATATCCCATGTCACCAAAGCTTCAACAATATATTGATAATATTTTAGCATATATTGAGTAAACTCAAAAAGCAGAAAGATTAATCTCCAAAGTAAAAAACCTTGGTAATGTCTGTTAGTAGATCAATTCAATATTAGCACAAAATTTCTTTTGGTACTACCACTGTACTTTTATTTAAAATGACTTTCAGAAGATTAATTACCCTAAAACAGTGTAGATCTCTGCAGGAAAAATTGATATATAAAGGATATTTTAAAAAGCTCTGTAGAACTAACTTTCCAGACTCCCCCAAAGTTAGCCTGAAGAGACAACACTTTGTTTATTTTCCTAACAAGGTAGCTGAAGAGTTCTCTGTGGTCCTTACCCAGGTGCTTCAGGTGACATATTTATTTCCCTGCCAGTATGAAGAAAGTGGAGCCAGTAGGAAGGGGAAACAGAGCCAGAACTAACAATTCTGATATTCTGTCAATCCTAAAGTAGCAAGTTCCTTGGTATTCCTTTCATGATATTCCAACTTAAACAAACTCAGACTCAATTTTCAAAATAACCAGCAAGGCTGAAGGCTTGCCCAGCATATTTCACCTAGCCTGGAAGCTTCCATGCGCACTGGGGACCTGGCAAGGCCATGCTCAGCAACCCCTTGGTGTGCTACTCAGGATCTGGTAGGGCCCACATCCAGTGACCTCAAGCAGCCAGAAGCCTAGGTGTGCCACGTGGTACCTGCTGAAGGCCTGTCCAGCATATTCCACCTTGCTGGGGAGACTCAGTGCAGTGCTTGGGACCTGGTAGAGCCCCACCCAGCAATCCCAATCAACTGGGGATCCTCAGTACACCTGCTGAAGGTTTGCCCAGCATACTCCACCTAACCAGGGAGGCTTGGTGTGCCACTCGGGAGCTGGTAGAGCCCTATCCAGTGACCCCAAGCAACCAGGAAGCCTCGGTGCACCATGGCTTGGTCTCGGTGCACCTGAGACCAAAAATATATTAGAAAATGATCTACATGAAGCCCATTTATTCTAGCATAATATCAGCATACTCTATCTAGCCAGGGAGCCTCCATGTGCTGCTCTGGACCTGGTAAGGCCCTGCCTAGTGACCTTAGGCATCTGGGGAGCATCAGTGTGCTGCAAGGGGCCTGTTGAAAGTCTTCCCAGGGTGCTCCACCAATTTGGGAGCCTCTGAGAGCCTTTTGGGACCTGGTAAAGCCTTCCTAATGACCGCCACTCAGCTGGGGAGACCCCCTCCAGTAACAACAGCCATCACTAACCCAGAAAGTAACTGGGACTTTGCATTCAGTTGACCAAAGGGAATACAGAAAAATGATAAAAAGAAAGAACAAAATGCACTTTCAAACCTCCAACTCATCCCAAATAAGCCTAGGAGACATGAACATAGATGAAAGTGCAAGTCAGACACCTGAAATTTCTGAAATGGTAACAACTGAAGTAAAGAAACAACTCCATGACGCTATAAAGGAAATCAGATCAGAAATAATCTATGAGGCTAAACAAAAAATGGCAAACATAATGAAAGAAATGCTGAACGCATCTAAAGAAGACATACTTTAAAAATGGAGCACTGGAAAATGATGGAAACCTTAAATGAACAATATAAGAAAGAACTAGAATGCATGAAACAGATTCAGAGATATATCCAGAAAATCAAAAAATCCATAGAAAGCTGGCAAAACTGCCAGAATGAATGTGAAGATAGACTTTCAGACCCCGAAGAAAAGAATGCAGCTAGTAAATGGGAAAGGAAAGGTCTTTTAAAAATAACAAGGAACCAGGAAATAACAATTCAACAGTTGCAAGACGATGCAAAGAAAAACAATATAATATTGACAAGTGTAAATGAAAAATAAGGTGACAACATAAATAATATAAAAAGACTATTTACAAAACTAATAGCACAAGCCAAGCATGGTAGTGCACACCTGTAATCACAGCACTTAGGAGGCTAACGCAGGAGGATCACTGTGAGTTCGAGATGAGCCTGGGCTACAAAGTGAACTTAAGGCCAGCCTAAAATGCACAGTGAGACTCTGTCTCAAAAAGACAAAAAAAATTCCCAAACATGGGAAAAGAAAATGACATACAGATAAGTGAAGCATATAAAACTCCAATTAGCCATAACCAAAATAAATCTATACCCAAACATATAATAATCAACATCTCAGAAATTCAACATAAGAACAGAATATAAAAAGCTGTTAGAGAAAAAGAAACAAATCCTCTATAAAGGAAAGCCCATCAGAATCACAGCAGACTTCTCAACACAAACCATCAAGTCAAGAAGAGCATGGACTGAAATATTTCAAATCCTGAAAGAAAATGACATCCAACCTAGACTGACGTACCCTGCAAAATTATCCTTCAAAATTGACAGAGAAATAAGATACTTTCATGACAAAGAACAGCTGAACAACTTCATGACCACCAAACCAACCCTACAAAGATACTGAAAGATACTAGATAGACATACAAATAATTACGACTTCAAGAACACCAACTGGAAAATAAAACCACCAAACAGGGTAAACAATTAAACAGAGGGGAAAGGTAAAGAACCAACAGCAGAAAAATAACATGGCAAAAATAAGTCAATATATATCACTTATAACCATTAATGTAAATGTTCTCAATTCACCAATTAAAAGAAACAGACTGGCAGAATGGATCAAGAAACAACATCCAACCCCATATGTTGTATAAAAGAAACCCATCTAACTCAAATAGAAATTCATAGACTGAAAGTCAAAGGATGGAAAACAATACTGCATGCAACAGGAACCCATCCTGCAAAAAACTCAGAGGTAACTATTATGTTGGCAGACAATGTGAACTTCAAACCAAGAATGGTCAAAAGAGATAAAGAAGGTCACTATATACTAGTTAGGGGAAAACTTCAAAAGGAAGACATAAGGATCTTAAATACATATGCACCATGTATGGCATTGAACAGTTATATAAAAGAAATATTAACAGACATGAAAAATTAAATAAGCAATAACACAATTACAATGGGAGACCTTAATACTCCACTGACAAAAAAGACAAATCAAGTAGACAAAAAAAAAACAGCAAAGAAATAACAGAACTGAATCGAACTTGTGAACAAATGGACTTAGCAGATGTGTATAAAGCATTCCCCCAACATCAGAATACACATTCTTCTCAGCTTCACATGAGACATTCTGTATAACAGACCATATACTAGCCCCAAAAACATGCTTACATAAATGTAAAAGAATCAAAATTATCCCATGCATATTATCTGATCACAGTGCCAAAAAACTGGAAATAAATGACAAAAGAAACTGCAAAAACTACATAAACAACATGGAAATTAAATGATATAATCCTGAATAATCAATGGGTCATAGAGGAAATTAAAGAAGAACTTAAACGATATCTATAAGCAAACAAAAATTCAAATACAACTTATCAGAACATGGGGGATGCAATGAAAGAAGTCCTCAAATGGAAATTGATTGTGGTAAATTCCCACCATCAGGAAAACAGAACAAATACAAATAAATAACCTGATGCTATATGTATATAGTCACAACTACAAACACACTCAGCCACCTTATCTTTGACCAAGGGGCCAAACATGTTCACTGGAAGAAAGATAGCCTCCTTAATAAGTGGTGCAACAAAAACTGGCTTTCCATATGCTGAAAACTAAAACTAGATCCATGCCTATCACTATGTACTAAACTAAAGTCAAAATGGACCAAAGATCTAAATATTAAAGTAGAAACACTAAATCTGCTGGAAGACAAAGTAGGCAAATATCTTGACAACCTAGGAGTAGGCAAAGAATTCATGAACAAAAATCAAACTGCACAAGAAATACTTCCCAGAATCAACAACTGGGATCTAAGCTTACTGAAAAGTCTTTGCATGTCAAAAGAAATCTCCAACAGACTGAAAAGAAAACCCACAAATTGGGAAAAAATCTTAGTCAACTATCCCTCAGACAAAGGACTTCTATCTAGAACATATAAAGAATTTTTAAAAGCTTCAGGTCCCCAAAATTCAAAGACCCAACTCAAAAATGGGCATCTGAGATGAATACATACTTCTCAGATAAAAAAAATACAAATAGCAAATAAATATATGAAAAAATGTTTAGCATCACTGATCATTAGAGAAATACAAATTAAAACAATGCTAAGATTCCATCTCATTCCAGAAAGAATGGCCAGGATCAAGAACAAATGTTGGAAGGGGTATGAGTGAAAAAGAACTCTTCTCCACTGTTGGTGGGAGTGTAGGCTGGTGCATCCACTGTGGAAATCAATGTGGAAGTTCCTTTAAAAACTAGGATTGAAAGTCCCATTTGACCCAGCTATCCTGCTTCTAGGCACATTCCCAGAAAAATTGAAATCATCATATCACAGTGGTATATGTGCACCCATGTTGATAATGGCACAATCTTGGAAACAATCCAAATGCCCATCAACTGAAGAATGGATAAAAAATATGTGGTATTTTTATACAATGGAGTACTACTCAGCTATAAAGAAGGATTGTATCAAGGCTTTTATAGGTAAGTGGATGTGATTTGAGACCATACTCGTAAGTGAAATAAATCAGACTCACATGTATAAATACCGCATTGTCTCTGTAAGAAACTGAAAGAGTAAATAAGATCCAAAATCTACAATAAATATTGTGAAAAGGTAAAAAACCACTGAAAGGTGAAGCTCAGATAGGGAAAAGGAGAAAAAAAGGAAGGGAAAAGAAAAAAAAAAAAAAAAAATATATATATATATATATATATATATATATATATATATATAATAGCTAAGATGGTTATACTGCTAATTTTATTAGTTCTTAGAACAGAACAGTTAATACTGATATTAGATCAACCTTGCAAGTCTATATCTGGTAATCTAAGCAAGTCTTTTGAAGATAACTGTGCAAAATACTAACCATTGTTAAATTCCTAGATCTTGTTTTAAAAGCCTATGTTGTTACTGTTTTGGTTTTTTTTGCATTTGCTGTTTGTCTCTTTTGCTTCTTGTTTTTTTGTCTGTGGTTGTTGTTGTTGTTTTGATTTTTTCCCTCTCTTTAAAATAAAATTTTAAAAAATAACCAGCAGGATCAGACATTCATTTGAAGTCTGTTCTGTAAAAGTATTATAAGAACCCAATTAATATGAAAATCAGATTTACTGCAGCCTTTTGGGGGTACTGCTAGTGTTCTGTGTCACTGGGTGACAAGTACACACTATAGGAGATGCACATTTTATTCTCATCCTCTTTGATATTATATGGAGACTCAACTTTACCAAGTGAGGGACAATAGCCAATAACCGAATAAAACTTGAACTAAGCTGGGCATGGTGAACCATGCCTGCCATCCCAGTATTCTCAGAGGGTAAGACAGGAGGGTGGCAAGTTCAAGCACAGCCTGGGCAATTTAGAGAGACCCAGTTTCAAAGTTTTAAAAAGTGGGGGGCAGGAGGTCTGAACACAGAGCTTAGTGTAGTACCAAAGTCTTTTAAAACCCCAGTACTCAAAACTAAACAATCTTAAGCCAAAATTAATTCCAAATTGCAAAAAATGTAAATTCTACCTATAATGGCAACATCCAGAATTAATGGAAGACCTTTGGGAAGATAATCATATAGTCAAGCAGAAGGAAGGAAATTAATAAACACTGTTTAAATTCCCACTTTCCTACAGCATGGATTATTTTTTAAAATTGAGTTTTCATGGTAATTGAGGAATGTTTACTGATGAATATAGGAATGATTTAAATGTATCCTTCTATGGATGACCCCAGGTGAGACCCCAGGGTCCAGTTTTAATTTATATTTTTATGAGTCATGTGGAAGAAAGAGAACACAGAAATAGCTCTATGTATCCATAACAACTATTCCTTTGAGTAACTGATTGCTAACTAATGACAACTCTATAAGGATTTCAAAATGTCACGTGACTGAGTAGGAAAGTGGTGGAGGACTTTTTCTGATGAGATCATATCTTGATGGAAAAAGTAAACGGCACCCAGGCATGACAGTGCATGGCTGTAATTCCAGTACTTGGGAGGCTGAGGTGGGAGGATCACCATGAGTTTGAGGCCAGCCTGGGCTACACAGTAAGTTCAAGGCCACTTTAGACTACATAAGTAGATCCTGTCTCAAAAAAAAAGGTAAATGGCTCTTTATAAAGTAAAGGCTCTCAGTTTTTTATTTTTTTTTAGGTTTTTTTTGAAAGAGGGTCTCACTATGTATTCCAGAGTGGTTGTGAACTCACTGTGTTTCTCAAGCTAGCCTGGAACCCAAAACGATCCTCCGGCCTAAAGGTTTCCAAGTGCTGAGATTAGAGGTGCGTACTACACACACACGTGGCTCTAAACTCTCCATTTTAAGTGCCAGTAGAGTTCTGCTAAAGAAAATCTAGCAAAATGACAAAGATTATTAGGAAGGATACTATAAACTATTAGGCACAAAATATGTCTCCCAAAGTCAGTTTCATCCCTTAAATCAACAATGAAAACAATAACTCCTAGTCTGTCATCTTCCCCCCGCTTTTTGGACAATATTGAAAGTGAACTCAGAGCCTTGCACATGTGAGGCAGGCACTCTATCACTGAGCTACAGCCTTAGACCTACTCTGTAAAACCGCAATGTATTTAGTATCACCTGGATTACTTAAATTCTTGCCCTCTCACCTCCAGGAAGCTACAAGATAGTTCTGTAAGCCCCCAAAAGAGATAATTAAAGTGAATAAAGTCAGACAAGGGCTTCTTTTTGACAATAAACTAACAAAAGGTCCTCTCAGGTTATAAAGAGAAAGGTCTATAATACACAAGTAAGATAAAGTAACATCAAATTCAGCAGCAAACTCTGAAATATAAGAGCCTGAAACCACATTGAAAGGCTAGGAGAGTAAATGAGGGACAAATTAAGTGTTAGCTTTGTAAGAATGGTATTAAACAACTTCTTATTCTAAGACAGTGTGCTAGGGGCATGATTAGATACAGAAAGAACTTTGACAAAACCACAGATGGTGGCTTTGGAGAAATGAGGGCAGTTCTGTGGAACAGAATTAAATTTTAATGCTGACCAGGAAGACTACCCTCAACTACTTTACCACAGAGAAGTCACAAGTGCCCTTCCTGTCCTGTGGGCTCCAATCAGCACCAGGCTGAGCAGAGGATGCTGTGGGGGCAGATGTGGCTTCCTTCCTGTTTGTAGTTGGAGATTCTGGGATTTCCATTCCCATGCTGACCATGGAAAAAGTGGAGACTTGCTCTCTCACTCCATCCCTCCTCTTCAATACCTGCCTTCTCACTTGATGAGTTCACTTCCCAGGGCTTGAGCTTAGAGCCAAGAACTGCCTTTCTTCCTCTCACCTTCTCATGCCTATATCACCTTCCTGGCGGACTCCTATTTATCTTTCAAAATTGTTCACAAGCTTAGCTTCTTTGAGAAAGGTTTCAGAAGCAAGGAAAAATCCAAGAGGTGTATGTGTGAGTAGCACAGGACCTCTCAACAAGACTACTGGGGCCCTGAGTATGCCTTTGCCCTGCTGGGCAACTCTGGGATAGATGGCTAATCTTTCTGTACTTCAGTGGCCTCATCTATAGAATAGAAATATTAATAATCACCTACTTTGTAGGACTATAGTAGAGCTGTGATGGCATTATACTGTGATATAATAAGGAATATATATAGTTGGCCTTAACCCCAATCCCTGGTACAAAATGTTCCAATATTGGAACATTACATTGGTCATGTCTTTTTCAACCATACCTGAGTTTATGGTAATGAGGTTGCTCTTGGAAGCTGGGGGCTGGTGCCAGTACGAACCAACCTTGTGATTTCAGGGTTAGCAATTTTAGCCCTACCCCCTGCTTCCAGAGAGGAATAGGTATTGGGGATTTAGTCAATCACTAATGGCCAGTGATTTCATCAACTATGCCTTTGTAATGCAACCTTCATAAATTCACTCAACAGCTAGGTTTGAAGAGCTTCAAAGTTGACAAATATATCAAGATGTTGGGAGAGCAATATGCCAGACACAGGCATGGAGGCTCAATGCACCCCTGTTACCATACTTTGCCTTATGTATCTCTTCCATTTGGTTCCTGCTGTGTTGTACCGTTTATAAGAAACCTGTAATGGTAAGCAAAGTGCTTTTCTGAGTTCCATGAGTCATTTTAGACAATTACTAAACGTGAAGAGGAGGTTGGAGGAGCTGCTGATTTATTGCCAGTTAGTCCCAAGTACAGGTCACAACCTGGGACTTGATAGCTACATTTTAAGTGTGAGCCATCTTGTGCTACTGAGTTTTTAACTTGTGGGGTCTGATGCCACCTCCAAGCCATTAGTGATCAGAATGAAGTTAAAATATAGAACATCTTGTTACTGTCCACTAAGAATTAATTGGCATGGGTTAAAAAATATTTTTTTTGCTAGAAGAGTTTTGAGTACAAAAAAAGCAGTTTTTTTTTTCTTTTAGAGGTGTAAATGATTGAAAGAATCTAGGACAATATTAGCCATGTGATTTTTTGTACTGATTAAATGTTTGTGAAATACTTAGCCCAGCATCTGTTACATATTTAGAGCACATATTGTTAATTCAGGTAATTTCCAAAGACTATGTCATTTCATACACACATTTGCTAGGAGGGGGCAACATATTCATTAATGACACCAGGCTACTTTATGTGGCTATTTATATGAAGAGTTCTAAATCTTTTTACTGACATGAATAGAAAAACTGCTTAAAATAAATACCATCATGCCTGCTTACTAGAATTTGAGCATGTAACAATAAGTGTATATTTCTTTTGCATTAAGTGCCTGCTATGTGCCAGGCACCATGGCAGGTGCTGGAAACACAATGAGGAGGAAGAGTCAGCACTGCCTCTTTCTGAAGACTGGAAAAAAGTATATGTAGGTGTGTATGATATAAATGTGTATGTGTGTGGGTGATACGCAGAAAGATATATATGTGTATGTATGTATACAATAAAACCTTGGATTGTAATTCATTCTGTGAGTGTTGTGTAAGACAAGCAAACATTTCTAATAAATTTTAACTTGATAAATGTCTTGCAATACAAGTAGTATGTGATGCCAAATGGCACATGATCACAAGTCAGCCAAAGGTTCCCTCCCCTCCCTTTGCTCCCTCACTCACTGTGGGATTGCAGGTGATCATCTCCCACTAGCAAGAGGTTATGGAAGAGATCTCGTTTGCAGATTAGGAAGAGAAAAAGTCAGAAGAATCCCTCACTTCAGTTGAGATTAGAGAGATGTGTACAATATGGGAAATGGTGCAAAATTTTAATGGAAAAGTATCACCCAAATAAGGATGTAGCAGTGGAAGGATGAATATTTAATGACAACACAGTGTCACATTTCCACAAAATCCTCAAAAGAATTCAAAAGCAAGTGTCATTGGATAGGTTCCTTCTTAAAGCTGCACAAAAAGAAAAACATTCCACTGATCTAACAAATAGTAGACATTCTGTTAGCAATAGTAAAAGTCATCCTACATAATAACCCTCCTCTTTTTCTTTTCCCTCACACCAGCTAGGAAGGTTTTCAGAGGTAAGTGCAGGGTTTTAAAAAATATTTTGTATTTTCTTTATTATTTTGTATTATTTTGTAGTACTGTAATCATTTTTATATGAATATTTTTGGGTTATGGAACAAGTCCTCTGAGTTTCTCTTATTTCTTATGGGGAAATTCACTTTCATATACAAGTACTTTGGATTACAAGCATATTTCTGGGACGAATTATCTTCACACACCAAAGTTTTGCTGTATATTCTTTTTCATGAAGAAAAAGAAAGGTGATTAAACAACCAAGGAGTGGCAAATAACATTATTTTTGAAATATTTTTTCTAGAATCAAGGAATATTGGTATCTTCATAGTTATATTTTACTCCATCCTTTCATAATATTAATTTTTTTGTATTAATGAGAACAGCTTACATTTTCCAGGAACAGAGCATGTCATAGGAAGAATGATGGCCTCCCACCCATGTCTCCAACCTCATCACTGCAATCTGTTATATATACAGCAACAGGGCTTTATGACTGACTGAGGGTTATGCTGGCAGGCCAGGCCAGGCCCTTATAAAATAGATAAATCAGACAAAAGAGTCAGAGACATGAAGCAAAAGAAGAAGCAAGAGAGACTCAGTGTAACAACCACTGTTGCTGGTTTTGAAGACAGTGGTGGCCATAAGCCAGAGAATACAAATGGCTTCTAAGAGCTAGGCATGATACTCCCCATCCCATGCTCCAAAACAGACAAGAAAGATATCAGACCTGTAACTTCAGGGAACAGAATTCTACTAACAACCTGACTGAGCCTGCTCTGGCTCCCCCTCCAGAGCCCAGCCCTGCTCACACTTTGATTTTTGGCTTTGAAGCAGAGAAACAAGCTGAGCCCACCTGACTTCTGACCTACCCAACTGTCAGATAATACAACCATGTAATTTAAGCCACAGACTTTGGGGTAATTTGTTACAGTGGGCCCAGAAGACTAATAAAGAATGTAACAGTAAATACATGATGTAACCTGATTTGGGATTTTTCCCTAGTGCTGGTAACTGAACCCAGGGCCTATTCACTGAGCTATATCCCAGCTCTTTCATTGATTTTTAGAGCTAAGTTGCTTAGGCTGGCCTTGAACTTGTGATCCTTTTTATGTATTATATGGTAATGGGACCAAGATATTTCATCATACCTGGGAATCAAGTCCATGACAGTGCTGCAACAGACAGTTCCTTCCTTACTTAGTAAGATAGATTTCTTCCCCAGATCTACCTTACCTAGCCCAGGGCTTCTCAAATTGTATACTGCACCAAAAATCTGGAGATATTGGAACAATGGAGACTATGTTTCAGTGGGGCTGGATGAGCCCTGAGAGCTTACATTCCCAGTACATTTTCTCCTGAAATGAATGGCCACAAGAATACTCAGAGTAGCAAGGATAGATCTATGTTCCCTGGGGGCAGAGCAGATAAGTTCTTCCATTATGTCACTTCTGCCACTCTCTACACACTTAACCACACTGTCACCAAGCTTTTCAGGAAGGATTCACCTGTCTTATTGCAGACCTATTCTCACAGCCTGAAAGGTCTGATATTTAACAGGTGCTCAATAAATATCTGTTAATTGAGTAAGTATATTAATATTTATTCAGGGCTTCTAGAAAACAAAAAAAAATATAAAGGGAAATCAAAGTGCCAAAGGATGCAATCATAAGACAAAAAGCTTGATGAAGAAAGAGTCAGAGAGAAATAATTTGGGGAAAGTTACTTCAGCAGCTAAAGTTAAAAGATTTAGGTGACCAGGTATCTAATTTTAGTCAGAGGAGCCAGAAATAAATGAATGCAACTTGCTCACCAAGTGCTATGTCAATGTAACTATAAACTGCTAACTTTCTACAGTTCTCACTACATACACGCACATACTTATTTATGCATGCATGCATATGTATACACACTCACACAGAAATTGTCATTTCATTTTCTCCACATTCCAGTAACACCTAGCTTGCACACTTGTGCTACTGATACGATAAACCCAGAATCAATTCAGAGCTATGCTTTTAGCCAATCCAAAGAGATCTCATCAATGAACACTCTTCTGAAAACTTGGGCTCCCAGAAGAGGAAGTGAATGATGTGTCTGCATGTCCGGCCAACAGAAATTTCAGCTGTGTCTGGTTTGGCATGAGAAGTCCTCCTTGAATGGGATAACACGCCAACTCCCCCACCAGTCTAGGCAGCTTGTTTCCAGCTGGGCTTGTTTTTGTTTTGGTTGCAAAGTCACTAAAACCTCTAGAGAAACAAAGCAATGCGTTTTTAGTCTTATTTTGTTCTAATGAGTCAAACTTGCCAGGAACACAAAGCTGAATTCTGCCCACAATATTCTTATGCTTCCCGTACACAGAGTGAAAAGTTTCATCCAATCATTCCTTTCCTTTTCCCACATGAGCTAATGACTGTAGCTCTGTAGCCATGACACTGTTTACAACCTTGGGCTTCTAGAATCAGTAAGGGGAAATCGCCCTTGTGCTAAGAAATGCTCTCCTGTCAAATATCACTATCTTTGTTTATTTGTTTTTAGGAGAATCATTTAGAAAATGAAGTCAGGAGAACAGCTTTTCTACTGAAGACAAACATCTGGACTTTGCCTACCTCTTTTTTCAGTTTCATGACAAAACAAAGCACATGACCTGGATCCATTTCAGGGGAAACTGCAAGAACCCAAGGTTTCACTCAAAATTGAGAAGGCCATGTATTTGTATGTTCCTGTTTCTCATGATCACTGAGAACTCTCAGCCTTGCCATGAGTGGCTCACTGGAATGAGATCAGGCCAGGAAGATTTTGAGAAACAAGGTCCTTTTGCACAAGAGCATGAATCATTTCTGAGAGGGTATCCTAGGGAAGCAGGACTGAAGTTAGTCTGCTTTCCCACACTGACACCAATCTAACAGCTTTCAAAAGGTTAGCAGAACTGATTCAGAGAGCCAATGTTTATGGCTGTATGATGTTTAGAAGGAGGTCAGAGAAAGCTGTGACACAGCTTCAGGTTAGCAAATGAGGTGCCTTCAGGAGTATAGCAAAAGTTGCTACCTGCCCACTTACAGTGCCAAATGTGCAGTGCTCCTGGCTTTTAATGTGTTGGCTTTTGGATTGTCCAGGATCCAACAGGCACACTGAGCTACTTGAACAGGCATGTTAAGATTGCCTCACCTCACTTGAGGATGGGGACTATTTTAGATGTCACCAAAAAGTCTAAATGTCAGAACTCTTAGCACTGAAGACCTTCTGTTTCTGAAGTATTTCCTATGGAGAAGTGACAGCAAGAATACTACTCAGTCTAATTGAAGTCTGCTGTTTTTCCAGTGTCTAGATATTATAAGTAAGTCCTGAAGCATGAAACTAATCAAGTTATTTCATTTATTTCCTTTTACAGGTACCTGAATGCAGAGGGAAGAGCAATGAGGAACAGCTGAAGGGCTGGGGTTTTTATGACTGATCAAGATGAAATATCTCCATGTCCTGGCTATCCAGCTGCTCCTGACCCATTTCCCTCACAAAATAAATCAGTTTTTAATTCTCTTATCTTAGATTACTCACATTAACCCTCACCCTTCTGCTCTAATCTGTAATACAGAGAAAACAGTACTCACCCCCAAAAGGGTACTATCAAGATGTCAATGAATGAGTTCAGGTAAAACGCCTGGCATATAGTGAATGCAAACTAAATGTAAGCTACTTTTACATATCTTCCCTGGGAAGAAACATTTCTTGTGACTTACCCCTTGTAAGACTTGAAAGCTGTCGTTGTTAGGTGGTGGGTCTTGATCTGGGTCAACACCAACTCTAAAAGTCACCAAGGAGGACGACAAGGAAAAGAACAGCAAGTATTAGTTTGATCCAAGGCAATCATGTGGGCTGAAGTCAACAGCCATCTTCCCAAAGCAGGAGTGGTTAGCTATAGATAGAAAAACTGTCATGCGGAAGTCAGGTCACATACCACATCAGATTCTAGAGAGTGGGGACAATAAATCCTATGTGTTATAAGAAAGGCCTCTGGAAATAGCATAACATCTGGAAAAAGCACATGCTGCCAACTGTCTAGCTGCTCCCCATGCCAGGTGGTCCTCCTTATCAAAATGTGGCCAACCCATCCTGCTCTGATGTTCCTAACATTCTGTTATGAAATTCTTCAATTACTAATGGAAAGAGTTAAAAGACTTTATAGTGAACACCCGTATGCTTACAAACACAAGATCCTACCATTAAAATTTACTGCAGTTTATGGCCTATCCATTTCTCTCTCCATCTTCAACCTTACTTTTTTTGCATGCATTCAAACAAAGCAGCAGACATCAATACACTTCTCCCTACTTCTTCCATATGCACAATGACAGTCTCTCCTTTTCCCAACCTGAGTCATACTCTTTCAAATTCTCTTCCCAACTAAGCCCTGACTTTTGGGCTTCTGGGTCTTACTCGGTATTACCCAATTTTATCAAAGAATCCTGCTAAATCAGTTTAGTGAGAACTTAACCCTTATTTGATCTCCCTCAATAGATGATGAGGGACACCATCATCCCTTCCTATCCACCAGGTGATATCTTATCAACCTCCCTTGCCTTCTGGCAAGAATCCTGGTAGGTCAATTTAGACAGAATCCCCCTTACCCTGATGTTTCCTCTTTATAACTTTGTACCCATTGAGCCCTATCTTTTCCTTACACTGCAAAATCCCATCATACTAGTTCCTTTACTAGCAGTAATGATCCTGAAAATAAAGTCTGTTTTGCCCTTTTAACAAGTGGCAGAATTATGTGTTTTTTAACTGGAGTCTTGATTTGCTTTAATTCTGATACTTTTACACCTTCCTACATCAAAGATGACTCAAAAAGTCACAAGACTGAGAGCAACAACTAAAGATGGAAAGAAAAGGCAAAGTGACAAGATCAACTTGTAACAAATTCCAGAAAAGCAATGGAGCTGCTGTCTTGGTTTAGTCACATACCAACTGTTGCTCTATGCATCTGTTAATTTTCTATCCCTGTACCTTCCTCATTCTGAGGTAGAAAACTGTGACATGGATGATGTAGACAACAAACATCAATAGGAAGGGGGGACAAAGACATCAGGAAAATCGCCTATCTTATTGCACTGGATCCAGGGTCAAGTATCACAGAGAATAGATAGGGTCATAAAGGTCAACCAAGGACCTAACTGTTTGCAGATTAGGTGGAATCTGTGCTTAAAGAGAGGTGCCAAGTTGATTTTGCAGAGGTGTCTTTGCTGTCTGCTGTCAGGACACTGACTCTACTGGGCAGATGATGAATGAAGGCAGAAGCCCCAAATCCCCACCCTTACTCTTCCTCCTTTCTCCTGCCTGTGATACCCAGAATCTTTCCCGGGGAAGAAAAAAACTACATGTAAATGGGAGCAGGTCAGAGACAGCACAGATGTACCCAACGTCTTAATGCCAGCCTCTGACCTTTCTCATTCTGGGCCTGTAGAGCACTCACTCATGATGTGTGCCCTGCAAAAGGGGACAAAACATGCCTCATATTATTCTGAAGGCAAAGTTTAAAATTACATGGTTAATTTACAGAGACTCTACTTTGCTTGGCACTGTTATGAACTCTTGGTTAAATCCTGAAGTGGGCCTAGCACCAGATTTCCTCGGCAGGGTTTGGATGGAACCTTTGGGTTGAATTAGATGGACTTTATATATTCTAGAGGCTACTTCTAGGCAGTGGTTTCTGAGGACTGGAGATTTTTCCTTGGCCACAGGACATTATCTAGACATGTTTGAACAACAAATCTCACACAGATCTTTGACATGAAAATCATCCAGTTGAAGAGCCCAACAGTTGCCCACAAAAGTCAGGCCAGAGCCCCAGTGCATACAAATTGTATAATGAAAGAAGCTATAGGAGAGGTTGCATTGTGTTTGTAGCTGTTGATCTTTAACCCCCACCTGTTTTTAGAGTCTCTTAATGTACATTCCACAGAAAACAATCATTTATATGGTGTCTATGTCTGAATGTGTAAGGTCAACAGCTAAGAATCCAATATGAGGCCTCATTTGGTAGATTATACAGCAGTACAAAGCCACTTCATGTCAGACTTTTCCTTAAGATGAGCTCCCAGTTGCAGACTCAGAGAGCAGAGTGCTGGTGACTCCAGAGTCTCTTAAGACTGCCCATAAGCCAGGTGCCATGGCTGCCCTCAGCCTAAACATAGAGAGGCTGCTGGTGAGAGGTATAATGTGCAAGATGGCCAAAAATACAGCAGTTCAGACCTGTCACTAATAATCTCTCCACTCAGCATTATGAATTTTAAAAGATTTACAACTTTTGTTCATGGTTTCAATGTCATTAAAGATAAAACAAATTGACCTTAACAGCCCAGATGAAATAGGAGGCCTATAGAGAGGGGAAATGGACTTAGTGTGTCTTGTGCTATAATGAAGAACATAAACTCAGTACTACTACATTTGGCCTCTAGTGAAATCTGGCCTCTTCTATTCATTTAATTTCTATAAGGAAAAGAAAATCTGCTTAATAAGAGTTAAAATAAATTCTTTTTAACAAAAATAACTTATAAAGATGAAGCTCAGACCACTTTCACTCAAGTCCTGAAGATGTCAGTGGAACTCATCTGTTCATCCTGACCAGGCCAGAATTCTAAACAATGCCCACAACATTGCAATAACTTGGCAAAATCATGAAATTATGGCCACTCTAATCCCATTCTGAACCTATAAGAGTTGCCAGTTTGTTCTGGGGGGGAAATAGAGTAGTTCTAGATCAGTGCTGCCCAGTAGAACTTCTGGCAAGACAGCAAGATTCTTCACTACAGTGCCCAATATGGTAAGTACTAACCATGGGTAGCCACTGAGCACTTGCAATGCAGCTGGTATGACTGAGAAACTGTACTCTACTTTTAATTTTAATTAATTAAAATTTAAACAGTTACATGTGGTGAGCAGTTCCTGAAGTAGACAGGGTAGATTCTAGAAAGTACTAATGCCAGCCGTGTCTCTATACTCTCACTTGTTTCCCCACCAACAAAGCAACAACTGTCTGCTCTCTGCTTTCTCAGTGATAACACCCAAATTCCTGCTGGTGTCCTGCAGAGATACAACTCCAAATATAAATATTAAATTAAAACTCTGCTTAAACCTATTATTTAGTGAATGAAGAGATTCCTTACTTCATTAGTATATAAAATGAATTCTAAAATCCTCTATAGAAACAACATCACCTTATAAAAGTGAAAGTAATAATAAAATCAGAAAACTGCCATTTTCTGCCTCCAGGGTAGTTGCCATTTCAAGCAAAGATCATTAGTTAATAACTTTACAACTGAATAAAAGATTGTTGGAAATGTGGCCATTCAAGTAATGTCAGAAGATCATTTTACAAAATACCTTTTAGTTATAAAAAGAAAATTGTACCTTGACCATACAGAGACTTAATGTCATTACCTTAACTAAGTGATCAAATGCAGTATCATTAATTATGGGGCAGTCTAACATCATGCCTCATATCATAGGATGCAGCAAGAAATGTGTATGTAAACCAGTTCTAGAGGATTTTTGACAGAAATGATTATCTATCTATAGCCATGCTGAAAGCATCAGAAAAATACAGACTGTGGGACATTCTATGCATAAATATTCTGAATACTTTAAAAAATGTCATAAGTGACCCAAAAAAGGGTGGTGGTTCTGGATTAAATGATATTAAACTGATGTGACAATCAAATTTTGATTGGATCTGGGATGTGTGTATGTGTATGTGTGTGTGTCAGGTTGTTTTTCTCAGATGTATGATCATGTAGGAGACTGGATTCCTAGCAGATACACGGAAAATATTTATGGGTGGAAAGTCTGCAATATGCAAGTATTTTGAAACAGCTGAAAGTGAGAAAGAGAGAAGGCAAAAACCACCCCTCCAAATTAACAAATATTAACAAGTGATGAATTCAGGTTACTACCTGTGTATTCCTTGTTCTATTCTTCCCCCCACCCGCTTTTTTTCAGACTTAACAGTTTTCACAGTCTAAAAGGATACTTAATTATACCCTTAGTAAAAATGGTTCAAGAACATTACTGTATACTTTTCTATCTCTCTACTTTAATCTACTAGTATTGATGATTTGTGAGTTTATATTATTCTAGGTCTTTACCACAAATTGTAAAGATTCATGAACATAAGATGCTATAAGTAATATTGGTATTATGTGAATATACGTTCTAGTAATTATGTGGTCTTATTTTCCAGCTAAATAAATTCTGGAATGTTTGTGGAGATACTTTCTCCTAAAACTGAGGAGCAAGGAAAACAATGCTAGTTAACTGGGACATGGTTAAGCAAATGCAACCATTTTCAGATCTTGTTTGTGTACGTCCCCAGAAACCTGCAGTTCTAAGGACAATCTTACCTGATGCTCCATTTTCTTGCTTTTATCATCATTCTGCTATGGAAATTCCAGTCTTCATAGTAGCCATTTGCTATCAGTCAACTATCTGACATAAAACCCAAACTCTTGACAGCATAGAGCCTGAAAGGATCACTTGGACCCTCCCACAGACAGAGGAATGTGGGAAGACCCCCTGGATCTTTTGGAGGTCCCTGCCACTAGTACTTAACAGGAATATTCCAAGAAAAGTCAGACCTGTTTCCCTGCTTGCGATTGCTTTTTAAATGGCCAAAAGAAAACAGAACAGGGGTCACAAGACACAATGAAATTCTTCTGCAGCATCTTTTCTCATTCAAGGCTATTTACTTTCAGGTGATTTAATAATTACTGACAGGCTTGAACCTTGGACCAATCCCCAAGGATGACATAGGATTCTGGGGCTCCTACTAAAGATGTTACCCTTGGGGCAGCAAACCAGTCTCTGAGAAAAGGAAATAAGGCAACAATCTAGGGTATCTGGTGTGGTGCTAGGAAACAAGAAAGGTCAGCTATATGATTTTAATTGTAGATTTAAAGTGTCAGAAGACATGATATGATCCCTTAACTCTCTGAAATTTCTAGTTTCAAGCAACTATCCATAACTTATATCTATCTCCTGACCTGCTGCAATGCTTTAGATCCAGGACACTGTATACATAACTTTGTGCACTGCTTTAATATATCATAATTTAGCATTCCCCTAATACACCTTGGCTGAACTTGGTGGAGCACATGCAACACTCTTTTCTTCCAGAATGAACTGGTTGTTTGTATTTTCATTAAGAATGAGACAAATGTGGAAATCCCACAGCAAATGACACCATAAAATGATCAAAATAATATGCTCATTCTAGAATGAATAAATATCAAAACTGATAGTTTTCTAATAATTTACCAGTTCTGATTAACAGATAAAACACTATGGAATCTCAAGAATCTTAGAATTATTCTACTTTAACCAGTAATTTTTTGAGAAAGGTGGTGCTCGAGATTGAACTCATGGTTTCATCCATGTTAAACATACATTCTACCACTGAGTGACACTCCCTAACCAATGATAATATTTAAAATCTGAGTAATAAAGGCTTCAATATGAAAAATGAGACAAATACCTCCATGTAAAACCTTGAACACCAAATAATACCCTGGATTCTCTCATGTCTCATGTCCCAAGTATAACAACTTACACTTGCCTGGAGGATCTTCTTTCTTGTAGGATGCTTTAAACATAAGGAGTTCCTCTGCAGTTTAACTGGTTTCTAAAGTCAGGTCTCCAAAAATGAACTCTGTGTGCATATGTATATATGTGTGTGTGATTGAACAGTACAAAAAAGAGTGAATCCAGTGAGTTAAAGTACATAAATCAATTTCAAGTGTGGCACTAGAGTGTACATATGGGCTGTATTGTACACATGCATGTACCTACACACATGTACTAAGACCCATGACTCAGGTATCACTTCTTTCACCACTGCCATCAGAGAGAGAGATTTTTCACAATGCCAAGAACAGAGTTCAAGCCTATTTTTTATCTACCAAGAAAATAGAAGTACCAAGAAAATAGATAAAAATAAAGCATGACAATTAGAGATGTTTAAAGGAAAGAAGAAACATTTTTTACTCAATTTGCTTCTATCTCATCCTTAAGCATAATCATATCATGAACCTGGGTGCACACTGAGAAACAAATTACATTGGAGAAATCTTTATTCTTTTGTTAAAAAGTTCTTCATATCTTCTGAGTCACCATAAGAAAGTACAAATATACAAATAACATTACTTTCAAAAACCACAACAGCACTGGTATTTAATAAAGATGGCATATAATTCATGATCCATTCATAGCTGAAACTTGAAATTCTAGTTTTCTGGATGAGTTGCAAACCTTGTTTACTAGGTCATAAGCAGGATTTTGTGGGAAAGTATCGGCAGCTTTGAAAATAAGTTGACCGTAACACTCAGCTCAGTTGTACTTGAAGGAGACACTTGCCAACTTAGTCTTTGGTGTTAGCAATACATGGCCAAAAATATGGGGAAGGAACAGAATCTCAGGAAAACTGAAACATCCATCAATCCAGAGAAACAGTGAAAAGAATGGTTAGAACTGATTTAATCTTGTGCCCCTTAGTAAAAAGGGAGTGTGATGTGCACAACAACAGTAAGAGAATATTTCAGGTTAGAAAGGAGAGAAAAGCCAGGCCCAGTTAATTGTTTTCTGAGGATGCCCTTGTGTCACCTGAAGTACTGCCAGCGGTGTTCATTCTGGTCCTCTTCGGAGGGCTCCTCCACGCCAACTCTGGGCAGCAGAAGAAGGTAATATGAGTGTGATATGGAAAAGAGGGGTGCTGGGGAGCTCTGGGCACACAATTCAGACCATGGCTATGAAAGAACAGGCCACCTCATTTTTTATGTAAACCCACACCACTCTTTTTCTGGTGCTAGGGATGAAAACCTGGGTTTTGCACATGCTGAGCATACATTATACAACTGAGCTACATATTCCTACTAAGTTGTCCCCAGTCTCTAAACTCGAAAGAGAATTCTAAATTTAAAGCAACAATGCTAGGAGCCAGTTCAAATGAAAATCAATTAGGAATGAAGCCAAGCTTCTCAAAATATAATGTAATGAAGCCAGAGGAATAATTGAACATTACAGAAAATGAACTTATACAATTTTTCAGGAATTTATCTGTTTCATAAAGCAAGATATATCTATATAAAACAGAAAAGAGAAATTTAATTGTTATATATGTTTAGTTTTTATGCATAATTCACATATAGTTGACAGGAAAACAAAAGTCACTATATTATTGAAAAACAACAATATTTAAGAAGATAAAAATGGGGATTTTTTTTATAGACAACAAACCATGCTGCCTGTGGGCTCAACTTGAAGGTCAGGAACCCAAATTCTGCTCTTTTCTTTCCTTGTGGCTTCTGACTTGGCACAGTCCACTTTGACCTTCCTAATGATTTATTGGTTACTCAGAGTGCATTTAATATCCTGTGAAGGCAGGGTTTCACAAACTCAGTATTACTGACATTTGGGGCCAGATAATTCTCTGCTGTGGGAGGCCAACATTCTGCTTAGCCGTATCCCTGGCTTTTATCTATAAGATACCAACACCAATAGCAGCCCTACTCACCCACCCCAAGTTGTGGCCAACAAAAGTGTCTCCAAATGCTCATAAATGTTCTCTGGTGGCAAAACAGCCCTTAATTGAAAATCACTGCATTAAATCACATATTCTCAACAGAGGTGATGCTATACCTATGGATGGGAAAACTGACTCTTGTGGGACAAAAACAAAAAAAGTCCCCAAAAGCATATATAACATAACGGTAGTAGTGGTAGTAGTCATCCAAAGCATCACAGCACATACATAGATATACAGCAGACTGGTGTTAAAATTTCACTGGAGGAAGTAATTATGGAAGAAAATTTAAGGTACTTTACAGGGAGCAATAATGAAAAAAAAAAGGTTGAGAAACACTATATACTCAACAAAGCTTAAATTTTCATGCTACTTATGTCCCCTGAAATATGCAAGTACTATAAAAACCTACCACTTCTTAAGGTGGTACTTTTAATTAGTTACAAGCTCAGAATGTCACTTAAATTAGACTTTATTAAAATAACATTGAAAAACTATAACATGCCAGAAAAAATTCAGATTCCTTTTAAGATTTACAATTTTTAAGTAATTGAAATAGTGATCACAGATAATATAACAAGCAGAATATACCAAGTGCATACCATGTGCCAGAGTACGCATTTGATGAGACAATTTTTTGTTGGTGTTGGAGACTGAAGCCAGGGCCTAGTACATGTTATGAAAGTGCTCTACCACTGAGTTATATCCTCCAGTCCCTAATAAGATAATTCACCATCACATTTATTTATTATCATATTTTATCACAGTATGATTGTCTTTTTTAATCAGTGAAGCAACCAAGGCTTAGAGGTGAAATAAGTTGCCTAAGGTCACAAAGGTAGGGGCAAGATTCCAATTCAGTCTGTTGTAGCCAAGAATCGCAGCTCTTCCCCTTATAGGATACTGCCTTTGAGTACAAGATAGAATCTTTAAATTCTTTAAAAATATTCAGTGCCAAATACAAGTACATAAAGAGCTCAAGTTTTTTTGTCTGCCTTTATTCCTTACATTATCCTGCAAAGAACTTTATCTTAAAATCTCAGTATCATAAATTCCCCATCTAAACAGGATTATACCAAGCAAGGGATGAAGGTTGCCTGTTCATCTAGATGTGTATCTATCCACTTCTCCCCTGCCCCACCATCCAATGTGTGCCCCATGAAACTGGAGGCTACAGAGGGATAGCCACCAAGCCACCACAGTGTTCTCAGGACATACACATGGATTATCTGCTGAAATAATCCCAAGATCATTTGTTTAAATTTTGCAAATTATATTCTTTGTAAATAACACTTATTCAAGAAACTAAGAAAAATAAGTAGTGTGCATATTAACAGAAAAACAATTGAACATCTTGCCATTATATTTTAAAATACTAATCACAAATGATAAATTAAAATATAAATTAGGTTTATGAAAAGTAATAACTGGGCTTTGTTATGTAGTTATATTTTTGTTTTTGTTTTTGAGACAGAGTCTTGCTGTGTAGCCCTGGTTGGCCTTAAACTCACTATGTAGCCCAACCTGGGTTGAACATGCAGAGATCCTCCTACCTCAGTCTCCTGAGTGCTAGAACTAGAGGCGTGCATCACAATACCCAGTTGTGAATATATTCATTTTTATTTTATACTCACATTTGAAATTAGCCATGGTTAACAATCACAGCTAACTTCAAACTATGTGTTGTGAACTCGCAGACCCACCCTGGGTTTTCAACTTCTGAGCAACTACTTAACAGCTCATCAAGACCTCTAGGAGAAACAAGGAACAAGTAGTACTGATCCATGGGCCCAAAATACCACATGAACATCAGGGGGTTTCTGAATCAACTTAAAATAAGAACTTAAGCTACATAAATGAGTCATGCCCATTATGTAACACCACAAGTTACAAGCCAAAAAAACCAATCAGTCTTACTACCTTATTTTGGAAGGAATTTCTCTGGATGTGATCTTTGTAAATGTCAGTTGCTATACTTGCACAATATTACACATACACATCTGGAAAAAACAATGAACTAACACTATACATTTTTTCAACAATGGCACACTGCTTCTTTGTTTTGTCTCGGTAGGGTAGGGCATAAGGAAGGAAATAAAGATGGAAGCAGAAATCAATTAAATGAAAAATAGGTAAACAATACAGAAAATTAATGAAATAGACAACTGGTTCTTGGAAAAGATCAATAAGACTGACAAACTCCTAGCAAGACAGAAAGGGGCAGGGAGGATACACATTACCATGAAGAAAGTAGCAAAACTATCAGAATAAAACAGAATATATCAATTTAGATGCCAGAGACATCAAAAAGATAATAACAGAATATTATCAACAGCATAAATTTGACAATTTAGATGCAATTGACCAATTTCACAAAATACCACAATTCACACAGTATGAAATACATAATCTAAATAGCCTATAACTACATAGCTTAAAAATTCCTGAAAAAGAATTCTCCTAGACTAGATGGTTTCCCTGGAAAATTCAACCAAAAGGTCAAGGAAAACAACACTAATTCTACACAATTTCTTCCAGAAAACACAAAACTAGAAAATATGTCCCAACTCATGTTTTTAGGTTGTATTACCCAGATACTAAAATCAGACAAAAGCAGTACAAAAAAAGAGAACTACTGACCAATATCCCTAAAGAACAAAGACATAATATTTAAGAAAATTTTTGCTCATGAAATTAGCAATATGTGTATCTGTATTAATAGGTTAAACAAGAAAAATCATATGATAATATCATTTGATAAAAAAAGTATTTGAAAAAATTCAGCACTTGTTCATGACAAAAATTATTAAAAATCAAACAAGAGGAATTTCCTCAACTTGACAATAAATATCTATAAAAATCTATTGCTAATATGATTACCTGATGGTGAAAGACAAAATGCTTCATTCTGAAGATTGGAAACAAGGCAAGGCTGGCTGCTCACACCATTCATAAACGCAGTACTAAAAGTCAGCCAGAGCAACAAGGCAAGAAAACAAGAGGACATTCATTGGGAAGGATGAAATAAAACTGTCACTACTTGCAAATGGCATGATCGTCTATGTAGAAAGTCCCAAAGAGTCTACAAAAATAACAAAATAAAAAATCCACTAAAGCCCTTCGCAGAACTAACAAGTGAGTTCAACAAGTTGACAGAATATAAGATCTAACAAAACAGGCACATGCCTTGTATGCTAACTATCAATTATGGAAGTCAAAGAAGAACCAAAAAAATTTAGAAGCACACTATGTTGATGGATTGGAAAACATGATAAAGTTACCAATCTCTGCAAGTTGATATACAAGTTTAATGTAATTCCTATAAAACTGTAGAAAGATTTTATTTTAGATACAGACAAGCTTATTCCACAATTTATAGGGAGTAGAACTAAAGTAATAACAATTGTGAAAAAGAAGAATAAAGCAAGAATCCCTCTACCTGATGCCAAGCCTTACTGTGCAACTACAATTATCAAAACAGTATTATCAAAATGGCATTACTGGTGGGATAGACATATAAACGGATGTAACAGAACAAAAACAGGTTCTTATACACACACACAACTGATTTTTGAGAAAGGAGCACAAGTAATTCAGTAGAATAAGGACGGTCTAATAAATCATACTGGAACAACTGTGTAACCATAGGCATATGAATTAAAACCTCAATCTACACTTCACATTTTACTTAAAAATATCTCAAATGGGATCCCAGACTTATATGTAACCCATAAAACTAAAAGAATCCTTACATAAATAAGATAAAAGAAAATCTTCAGGACCTAGGGTTTGGTCATGAGCCCTTACACATGACACCAAATTCTTGATCCATAAAGTAAAAAAGATAGACTGCATTTCATCCAAATAAAATTTTTTCTATATGAACTCTATTAAAAGTATTACAAGACAAGCTACAAACTAGGAGGAAATATTTACAAACCAGGTATATGGCAAAAGACTATTATCTAGAATAAAGAACTTTTAAAACTAAATTTTTAAAAATCAAGATTAGAAAACAGACAAAAGACCTGAACAGATATTTTACCAGAGAAGTTACATAAATGGCAAATAAGCACATGAAGAGATGCTTTACATCATTATTCATAAGAGAAATGCAAATCAAGACCACAATGAAATATTTCCACACACCTATGAGAACAGCTGGAATGAAGAATAGTAACAACAACTTCTGGCGGGGATGCTGAGAAACTGGATCTCCCATATGCTTCTACTGGGATGTAAAATATCCCCACTCACTCTGGAAAACTAAACATACACTTACTGTTGGGCCTAGCAGATGCAAAAATGTATTCACAGTAGCTTTATACTATTTAGTTGTCCTTCAGGGGTGAATGGTCAAACAAATTCTAGTACATCCATATCATGGACTCAGCAACAAAAAGGAACAAACTCTTGATAGATACAACCACCTACATGGATCTCCAGGGCATTATGCTGAGTAGGGGGAAAAGCCAATCTCAAAACATCATATACTATGATTCTACTTCTACAAAGTTCTGAAAATAACAAAATTATAGTAATATTAAACAAATAGATATTGCCAGGCATTAAGGATGCTGAGGAGTAAGGATGTGGGTGTGATATATGGGGTAGAACTAGTAACATTTTCATGCTTTGAATTGTGGCCATAATGGTGCTTAGGAAAAATCTATGTGGGATAAAACAGCACAGAACTACGTACACGCATTGAGTTCATGTTGTCTCCTGTACTATTGTTGTGTAAGATGGAACCATCAGGAAAAACTAGGCAAAATATACAGGGAACCTCTTGGTTCCATCTTCCAACTTCCTATGAATTTGTGACTATTTCAAAACCAAAGTTTTTCAAAAAGTATGCTGAAGGAAACTTGCATCCCCTGAAATCTTTTTTTTTTTAGCTCAAGACCTTGTGCTTGCCAGGCAGGCTCTTGTGTTGCTGAGCTATATCCCTATCTATCCCCTGAAATCTTCTGGTTCACATGTGAAAGAAACTTGAAAGAGAGGTTTTCCCAAATTTGACAATTTCCCTAATTTTTATGATATTACCAATGAAGAGTAGTGAAGCTGAATAAATCTTTTCTGAAATATCAGTACAGTATTGGCAAATTTTGGTGGCCTAAGCTAAAGAAAACACTGATTTATATTTCTATTCTCTCTGTACATAATATCACAAAATAATTATATGAGGGGGGAATCAAAAAATTATATGAGGGCAGATTTTTAAAAGTAGGAAAAAGTATTACAGATTGAGTTCCATTATCTGAAATGCTTGGGACCAGAAGTGTTTCAGATTTTGGAATATTTACATAGATTTTACCAGTTAAACATCCTTAATCTGAAATTTGAATTGCCTTAAAATCTGAAACTTATTTTTAAGTAACATAATACTCAAAAAGTTTTCAATTTTAGACTATTTTAAATTTTGTATTTTGGATTAGAGATGTACAACCTGTACAAGTAGCTAATAAATAATTTTTGCATAATTATTTTATATTTTATGATATTTGATTTATGAGGTTTTGAAAACATTGAAACACATTATAATTTTCATTTTGTTCAAAACGTTACATATATATATATTTCTCAGCAAATACTTGATCTTATACCTGAATTTGTATGAGCAATTTAATGTAGCTCTCTAAATTGTACAAAAGTGGCAGGTCTCACAGAATTATAATCTGATGCTATATGCAGGTTTTCTAGTAGACTGTAAAAGAACTCACACTTCACAGCTGCATAAAACCTTTGTCCAATCATTGTATAACTGTGAGACTAAAGGTAAGCTACCTAACCCTTTTAAGTTTTGGTTTCCTGGTCCATAAAATGTTCATAAAGCCAGGGCAACAGTATATATACATGAATATGTAATTGGTTATCCTTTATATGAAATGGATTAGTACTTGCATAGAATATATGAACATATGTTTAATCATATCTAGATTATTTATGACAACTAACACAATGCAAATACTACATAAATACAGTAGTATTGTTTAGGAAATAATGACAAGAAAAATGTCTACGTGTTCAGTATAGATGCAATTTACTTTTAAAAATATTTTCAATCTGTGGTTGACCACATCTACAGATATAGAAACCACAGATAGTAAGGCTGGCTGTATGCAGAAAGCACTTAGAACATAATATCTAGCACACAGTAAGGAGTCACAATGTGACCCCTAAAGCAGTCACTGTTGGCAACAGCCATCATAAATTTCTCCTTCTTATCAGCTCCCAGCTTAGTTTGGGCATCTTTGTTCTTGTGTGCCTCAGGGAAAGCTGCCCGTGCTCTCATTTATTGGTAGGTCTGTTTTAATGGCCTGCTTTTTGAAAAAAGTCATGAAGAGTGCCAATAGGTCAATTCTCTATTTTCAGTGGAAAATTATTTGGCCTTAGATATGTTTGGAGAGGGTTGGAAAAAAGAAAATGATTCATTAAATAGCATGAAAAATGAGTATGATTTAATCAGGCTCTGAGCATCCAAGGTACCTACTACATGACCGGACTAATTGGAATAGGAAGTAATCTCAAAGGTCACAGAATGTAGATTCTCAACTCTGTGCAGGGCCAAACAACTTTCTTGTCCTAATTCTGATATAAAGAACAAAGATAGTGCAATCTTATGTCTCAAGTTTAAAGCCATGAGACTATAAATTCTCTTCTTCAGGTTTATATTCCCACGACAGATTATTTTCTTTAATCCAACCCTTGAGATTCATGCCAGAAAGCTGAAATGCAAATTTCATGACATTAAAGTAGGCCTTAGCACAGATACATTCCTCATAGGCAGTACAGCACAGCAGTCAAGTGTCTAGACACTGGCAAGAAGGTCTGGGTTCAAATCCTAGCGCATCCACTTGAACTCTGTGACCTTGGGCAAGCTGTTGCTTAGTGTCTCAGGTTCCCAAACACTAAAACAAAAATAATAGTATTCTCTGTCTTATAGGAATGTTAAAAGAAGTATCTTAATATATACATAGCATCTCAAACATTCCTGCAACACAAGTGTGAGTGATAATTATGAATGTCACCAATAAGCCCCCATTTGGAGAGGCACACTGAGACATGCTAGTCTAGTAATGGTGCAGTTGGCAGTGGTCAAGCCTGGTAATCCCTGCCTAACACCAGTACAAAAGTTTAGAGTAGAAAAGACTAGTTTATCAAATTATACTTTTCTCTACAACTCCAATGGCAACTGGGAGATCCCTGTTCATCTTCTCATGCATTTTAAAATCTAGAGAAGGGAATGCAACTACTGTATAAACCAGCAGAAAAAGAAAGAACATCGCCACCTTATGGTTTTTCAGAGAATGATTCCTTACACCTTTGCACTACCTGAGTGTCTTGGTCCTGATTACAATCAGGGTCACCCTCTGCAACCTAAGGCTGTGGCAGGTAGCCAATACACCTCTAGAAGTGCAGAGTGCAACACTTGGAGTTACTGGGCCCTAAAGGCAACCTGGAAGAGCACCTTAATTTACCGCTGAGGAAAACTGAGTCGATAGACATGAAGGGCTGTCTTAAACCAGTGCCAGAGTTGGGCTATAGGTCTCTGGAACTCTCTTTCAACATTGGGGCTAGAATTCACAAACACTGTTTGGAAGTCAAATTTACTTTCAAAAAAATCAAACTTACATCAGTGCCTTTCTGTCCTGACACCGCTGCAAAACCACATGCAGAAGTCTATGAGGCTGCAACAGATGAGTGTTACACAGGAAATGTCACCACTCTGTGCACTCAAGTGAGTGGAGACACAGTACACAATTTCATGATAAAACAAAACTCTAATTTTTCCTTTTTATTTCTAGATGATGAGCTTATTCTTTAGGTCCTAGATTTCACTACAAAGGAACATGAAATACTAGACATTGCCAGCAGCTCAAGTTTCTTCTGTCTCCTGCAGCTTTTACGACTTTTTTGAGTTCTTGTCCTAATGTCACTGCTCCAGCAAGATCCAGGGGTTTCTAGATCTTTGTGTGCTTATATCAATAAAGATTTTAATGACAATATTTTTTCTCCTGGAAAATCATAATACACTAACTTTTTTAAAAAAATTAATCTAACCCCTTCCTCCCACGAAAAACAAGAGACTTTGAAAACTCTCCATGAACTAAACAGTAGCATACCCTTTATGGCACACTGAACATTCTCAAGAATGCTCATAGTTGACATCTGTAGACACAAAACTGGCCTTGGTTCCAAACTGACCTTATATTAAGCCATGACAACATGGGTGTCGTGCCTCCACCAATGATCCAGACAGTGAAGAAGACGATGAGGAGGGTGGTCGTGAACATCATCTGCCGAGCATAGGATGCTGTGTCCCGGATGGCCAATGCAAATGCCATCGCCCCCCGGAGGCCTGCGGGAACCCAAAGAGAAGATCTGGTGATAACTGATAATGGTTCTTCAAAATCCCTGCTGCCAATTGGGGCTGGCTAATAAACTCTAGCAATCTGTGCTTTGGGTGCCTAGTTGTTTTACTTAGAAAGAACCCTATAGCTTTATCCTTTTTGAAGCTGTCTTTAGCAAAGTTCCCAAACATAATGAGAAGTACTCTGCACTGCTTTGTATAGCATATTTTAGAATACTAACACTCTTAGTAAATGATTCACCTGCTAGTAACCTCAAGTAAAAGAAACACAAATAAGCAATAATAACATAAAATCTCTCTAAGTCTGTGATCCAACTCTATACAAATACTACACAGTTAAAATAAGCTTAAAACACAGGCTAGGTATGAATGTATCAAGTACACATTTGTGAAAAAAGTAGCATTTTCTTAGCAAAGGGAGAAGCCACACAGAGAAATGGAAAAAACAATGGCCTAACCTACTTCAGAAGTTGGCAGCTATTTAAAAATATTTTTATTAGTACATATTTTTGATACATAATGAACATATTCACTGTCTGGTATTGCTACATATACATGCAGCACCTTCCATCTCTAAAGAGTCAGATATTGTATATTTTATATTTTTTGAGACATGGTCTCCCTATGTACTCCAAATTGGCCTTGAACTTACTATGTAGCCCAGGCTGGTCTTGTAGCAATCCTCCTGCCTCAGCCTTTCAAGTGCTGGGATTACAGGTATCCACCATCACATCCAGTTTAAATATTTTAGGTTTTGTGAGCCAAGAAGTATAATCAAGGATACTGTGTAGGTACTTATGTAAAAGACCAAAAACAGACTGCCACATTGGGAAAAATCAAGAATAACAGTAATTGGGTTCACTTTGTTGCAATATAAGTCTACTAATGTAAGAATGGAATTCTTTGGAGGGTGGGACATTATGCTTAGCTGAGTTTCAAAGTTTATGTTCCTTATCATCAAACAGATTGCACATACTCATCTGTAAAAAGTAATTCTTAGCTGGTGGGGCATATAAAAATAAGCAGCAACCAGATTTAGCCCAGAAGCTGTGGTTTGCTGATCCTTGATCCACATTAATGGATTTTAGATTAATGCCAACACTTTAATATTTCAGAGTGTATCTTTCTAAACTCTTTTCTCCTTCCCCATATCATGTTCATAATTTGTTTTACAGTAAAGATGAATCCAGTCTTCAGTGCATAGTTAGTATTGTATGAGTTATGATCACAATGTACAGTGAATGTTTAAATTTTAAAAAATTGATTACAATAAAAGATACAAGGGGCCAGGGATTTAGCTCAGTGGCTTAAGTACCTGCCTGGCAAGCACGAGGTTATGAGTTCAATCCCCAGTACCAAAAATAAAATAAAATAAAATAAAATAAAATAAAATAAAATAGACATTGCTATTAACCCCATCCCTCAAAATACTCCCCTTGGCTTCAAACACATTTATCCCATCTGTTCTGGCATGTTCTGAAGCAGTTTTGAAAGTCCCCTTTTATGTCTTTATGAGATGTGATTAAAAATTCAGTGAATGGAGCCGGACATGGTGGCACATGCCTGTAATCCCAGCATTTGGGAGGCTGAGGCAGGAGGATCACTGAAAATTCAAAACCAGCCTGGACTATAATATGAGCTCAAAGGCAGGCTGAACTGTATAGTGAGACCCTGCCTCAAAAAGATAAAAAAAAATCAGTGAATGCTGCTGTCAATTGTCATCCAACATAAAGGCAGGTTTGTAAAAATGTTACAGTACATCCTCACCTACCTCATTAATCAGATCTGGCACTATGCAACTTCTGGCTCTTCTCCAAGGTGAAAATGATCGTGAATGGTAAATATTTTGAGTTGATTAAGGACACTAAGGCAGCCATGATAGTGTAACTAAAGACACTCATGAAAGAGGACTTCCAGAACTGCTTCAGAAAGTGGCAAGAACAGTGGGATAAGTGTGGTCAAAGAAAAGGGAGGTTATTAATGACAATGTGTCTTTTACTGCAATAATTTCTTAAAAATTAAACATTCATCATATTTTTCAATCACTCTGAATAAATTCTTATTTCACTATGGGGAAGAATGTGTATACATTATATGAGACAATAAAAAGTTAGACTACTGTATCTGTCTATATATAATCTTCCCCTTTTTAACTTCACAATTGTTCATACAATCTGCAAGCTTCACTACAATTCATGAAAAAGAGTTTTAGTCAATAAATTTAACATTAAAAGCAGAGCAAAGTAAATGCATTCTATTAACCTGTCCTACTGAAATGTTTATATCTAAGTGAATCCAATGAGGTCAGTGGTCAATATGTAAGCTCCTACCAGGATATTGTCTCAAAGAAGAGAATTAGAGAACTGGGTTCAGAGAGAGAAAATGTATATGTTTTTTTATCTTATTATATAAACACTATAAGCAATGTGAGAGTAGAACCTCAGGTATTTCAAAGTCTTAAAGAATTAGTTCTTTTGAATTATATTTATCCCAGCATAAAATAATATTTGTTTTTTATTTGTCTTTAAGCATCATGGTACACTCTCAGCCTTTTGGTAAGGAAGACAATGAAAATACACAGTGTGATTGAAATATGTAGTGAATATACAAATTTTTAAAATTATTATAGTAAAAGACACACTGCCATTAATTTCCCTCAAGTTATTCATCCTCACTTCAAACAGATATCCTGTCATCCTTGTCACTTTCTGAAGCAGTTCTGCAAGTTCTTTTCCATATCTTTAATGAGGTGTGATCAAAACTGTTGTGAATGCTACTGCCAACTGCCATCCAACAGAAAAGTGGTCTCATAAATACATTATAGTGAGTTCTCATACACTGTATTTACTTGATCTGGCACTGTGCAACTTCTGATTCTTCGCCAAAGTCAAAGTGACCATAAAAGGTAAATATACTGACTAGGTTTAGAACAGAGTTAGCCACGACAGCACAACTAAAGACACTCATGAAAGAGGACTTCTGGAACTGCTTCAGAAAGTGGCAAGAAAAATGGGATAAGCTTATTTGAAGTGAGAGGGAGTATTTTGAGTGGGATTAATGGCAATGTGTCTTTTAGTATAATAATTAAAAATTAATTGGCATTTTTGTCACTAATCATATTTGAAGTTTACATAGATGACAGTCATCTCTAAGTCATCTTCATGTTATCCACCACCACTCTCATTATATTCGAGCAGGAGCTTGTCACTGCCTTTCCTCATCAAACGCTCAATGTCTCCCAGCTGCCTCTGAGTAAAACTCAAGCTTTTTGACACAGCTTTGGAGTTTCTCTGTAGTCTCTACTCCATAGCAGTGGTTTTCAAAATGTTGTCTTTAAAACAGCAGCAGCAGCTGAGAGTGTGCTAGAAATGTAAATTCTTGTGGTTCACTCCCAGAATTAGACACTCTGGTGGCAGAGCCAGCAACTGGTGCTTTATCAAGCCTAACAGGAGATTGTGATGCAACTCGAAGGCTGCAAATCTCTAGCTTAGACATAGTTTTCTTTTCCAGTCTCATCATCCTTCTGTATTGCCCTAAATGTATGTCAGACACTTTGACTAGACTACTATCTTTCTTTAAAAAAATACCAGGGCAGTGCTTGTCTCTTCTTTTCCACACTGCTTCCTCTTGAAGTGCCATTTCTTCTCAGATCATTTTGAAGGCTACCTCTTTTGTAAAAGAGATCCAAGATTATCTTCTTGTCCATATGTCTTTCATACCTATTTGTACAATTTATAGTTCTCTTCCCAGCAGTCTGTGAGATCCTGGAAGGAGGTTGATCTTTGCATCCTGAACAACTTACATTTGTGCCTTATAAAAACAGGATGTCAACAAATCATTATGGCAGGCTGCGGATCATATTCACATGCAAGTTAGCACAAGACAGAGTGTGTGCTTTATGGAGCAGTGTCTGTTGGTTTGATTTCAGTATGACTCTGTCAGGTCCCCAGAACAACCACATGGAGTAAAGTCAGCTGCTACTTGTTCTATAGTCTGGTATAGTGTCCCTCTCCCATCCCCACAGAACAGAGGTATTTTTAAGGGTCACAGTGGTCCTTTGCCCCCAATGTCTTCTCCCTCTACTCAGCAAAAATGCTCTGAGTCTCATGTTTATAAAAGGTAATGTTTACTACCCTCACCACATCATCTTCTCATGCCAATCACTTTTCCCTTCTTTACCTCGACATCTTTTTTTACTGCCCTTTATTGCCTCTTTGGCTTCTCCAGGCTTCACAGCTTTACAGTAAATAGAAGGGCATGTGGGTGACAGTGTAAATCAAGCAGAACTCTCATAGCTGTTAAATTCTGGCTTTGGGTTATCTTGTTTTGTGAGTGTACTTAACTCATTTTGCTCCACAGAAAGTGGGACTTCACTTAGTTCAATTTCATTATTTTATAAGAGAAGATACTCTAGCTGGGAGGTGCTGAGTGACGTGGCTAATGTTCTTTCTCATTATAAGCTATCTGATTTCTAATTTTAGGTCTGGAACCTTTTGAAGTTTAAGGGTTATGAATATCTACTAGAAAACAATCAATCATTTTAATTAGTTATAGTTCCTTGCAGTGGTAGAGATGAAATAGATACACAGTATTTTAGGGAAAAATGTCAATATTTGTTTAGTTAGGTTTGCAAATCAACACTAAAGTTAACATGTGTATCTGCCTACAAAAGAACCCAGAAAATTAAATGCTTTTTGTGCATTTATCAATTATATTTTCATCATACTATCATTGCTTGCCAAATAAAACTTATTTTCTCTATAGTTTATACTTTTTTTTACCTGAAAACATCATCATGTGTTGAAAATTCCAGCCAATCTTATGCCTTCTGCCCAAGTTGAGGAAGAAGGAGAGTGGGTAGATATGTGCAGCTCTGCCCAGGAAGATGGCAACCTGATGACCAGGCAGAGGTTAAGGGCCATAGGTTTCCAGTATAGCACTTTCACACAAATTTTGGTTGAGCAAAGAATTCTAGGGATGCCATAATCTGGACAGCTGTCCAAAGAAACCAGCCTAATTTCCCAGTCTAAACAAATTTCTCAGTAACAAACTTTTAGACAACTCTCCCCACTTCCTGGTTCAAAAAGATAATTTCTAGTTTGTTAAACATATTGTTGTAACTTTATGACTTAATCCGTAACAATCAACTCCTAAATCTATCTAAAATGAGTTAAGAAATGAACTAAAGTATCATGGCAGAAGTGGGGAGTTGAGAGAGGCAAACAGAATGTTGGGCTTTCCTGGAAGAAAAATCACAAGAGAGAAAAATTTGTGACCTTGAAGATAAACTATAAAGTTGGCTGGGTAAGAGCATGCAAGCTTCACTTACAACCAAACATGGGACTCCAATGATCAGGAAGAGTCTAAAAATAAGATGTGGGGAAATGTGCAGTATTTGCCTCACAAAAAACCTACAATACAGGGTGACTGCTTTACCTAAATGGCTGAAATGTCTTTGGAGATATAAACGATGGAAGAGTGTGGAAACGGAACTCTACTGTGAAATGTAAAGAATTCAGGGAAATTGGTCATCTGTCACTTGCCAAATTTACATTGTACCCAGCAGAGAGTTAACCACTTCCCTGGTCAGAGAAGGAAACCCCCGTGGGAGCCAGAGGAACAGGGAGCTTCCGTTTTGGCAAAACACCAGCTGCAGGAGCCGCAGCTGTTTTGTAAAAAGGGGTGCATTATGGGGGGGGTGTTGTACGAATCATCTTCTGCTTCCTCCAGGGTAAAGCATTCACTCTTTTGCTTCTTATTTCTTTCTTTCCTTTTTTTTTTTTGGCTTGTTTTTACCAAATAGAAACACACAGTGCTTATCAAGAACATTTTATCCCAGAGGTAAAAGAAAAGTCTTTAAGTGGCCAGCAGCCTTTAAGATTTCTAAGAAGATCCAGCTCACCCTTTGACAGGCCATCATCATCTGTAAACAAAGGTAGTGCACTCGATATCTCTCACAGGATGCCATGCTGGGAATACAAACCAGGACAGTGTGCCAGGTCTTTCTGGGTAAAGAATAAAATCAAAAACTCTGCAGATTTTGAGCTATTAGTCTAGTGAGTATGTGAATCTAAAAATGAGCCACCAGTTTAGGCATATGACACTCTAACTAGAAGGATTCCAATGCCATCACTATCTAGCACCTTGGGGAGTGTCAGTCACTCTTGAAAAAGAAACAAAAAGCCCAAAAGTTAAAAAAAGACACTCCTTTTTGCCAATATTATAAGGGCTAAAGGACTCCCATGAGGCCTCAGAAAAAAAGGAAAGCGAATATCCAACAACAGGGGACTCCTGATCAGGATCTTAACCACAGCCCCAGAAAAGTACACCCCAATGAAAAAAACAGTATCTGCAGCAAAATGAGTGAAACCCTCAGCTACGATCCATTGCTAGGCACTCATATCCCTTCTCACACAAGACAAGTCACTCCCCACAAGTCGTGTCTCCCTTCTAAAAACTGCATTTATAAAGAGACCAAGGCAAGAAATCAAGTAGTTTTCCATTTTTTCTTTTCTTCTATTTCCTCCCTTCCTTTAAACAAAATGAAACAAAAAGAATCTTTCCCACAGTGATCCATAGCATCTGGACAGCTCAAGTGAAAGCACGGTCACTTCCTGTGGGCATCCCTAGGTGGTATAAGGAAGAGCTGCCCTTGTTTGCTATGCAGGTAGAAGCAAGAGGAAAGGAACCTTCTAGTTGCCTAAATCAGAGAAGCTCCTGGATCAGAATTTACATAGCAATGAAATGTCAAAATAATCTTTAAAATGGACATTATTGCCAATTGTTAGCTTTATCCAGAAGGGAACTCTACAAAACAATCACCTCTGAAACACCAGCTTAAAAGAAAGGCCAACTTATACAGAATGTGCAGGCAGGATAACCTGAGAATAAATGTCAGTCCTTTAAATCAAATATATCTGGTTTTGTGAAATACCACTTAATTTTTTTCTCCTTATAAAAATACCATGAGCCAGCATGGCCTCATCACCCATGCAAAACAGAAATAACAATTTTAAAAAAATTAGAGCTTCCCTAACAGTGGTAACCTCCCCGTGTAAAAATGGCAGAATGAAAAAAGGATACAAAAGCGCCAATGATGAAAATGGGGCTGAAAACGTGCTTCTGGAAGGTAAACAGCGCCAGGCCCATGTAGGAGAAGATGAAGTTCTCTGCCAGGAAGTGCAACACCTCAAACAGCTGCATAGAGAAGAGAAAAAGCCATAAACCCTGAACTCCTGCCCCTTGCACAGTACTGCCTGGTGACACATCCAGTACCAAAGCCCTCTCTCACCTGTTTTGTGCGACTCCTTGATTCTACAGACAGATTGTTGTAGGTATAATGAGCTTGTGTGATTCCACAGAAAAGGACAGCTACAACACCTGTCAAGAGATTTTTAAAAATCAATGGAAAAAAAGAAGCAGGAAAACACCTTGGTCAAACAAAAAGTTAAGCTGTAGCCAATCTGCTGAGCTTTGAGTTTCCTATTACTGAAAGCTCCCTCTGACCCTCACCACACTTCTCTGCCTTCCTTTCTCAAATCCTGCCTTCCTTGCTTCAAGGTCAGATTCCCCAACTTCCCTTCTTACACGACCATTAAGAGTGTTCATTCTCTTCTTGTAAATTTGCCCCAAATATGCCATCTGTAGTTGGCATATAGCATCCATGCCCTCAAAAAGACTGTGAGATCCCAATGTACATTTTTCTCATAGCCCTGTTTTTACAATGAATAGACTTAATTTCAAATTAATGTCTTGTATTTTTGCATAGACTCAGGCTTTAGGCAAAATAGACTGGGAATATTATCCCATTTATCAAAGGCCTAATGATCTAGAATTCTAGTTAAGGACAACCATTTTCTCATGCAAGGCAAATGAGACACCTGGAAGTATACATTCAGAGAGAACTGTCAAGTTTTAAGGAAGTGGGGCACTTTTTCATGCTACATAGAAAGTACATGTTGCAGCATTTTGATACAACTGCTTTCTAAGTACCTGAATTTTGTGTGGCAATTATATTTAAGTTTTCTAATGGAAAAATATGTAGAGTTTTTTATTTTTAATTTTTAAAAATTAATTTATTAATTTGCATTTATTTATTTATTTTTTCAGTACTGAAGATTGAACCCAGGGTCTTTGCACTGAGCTTTACCCCTAGTCCTTTCTTATTTTGAGATAGAGTCTGGTAAAATTGCTGAGTTGCCCAAGCAGGGCTTGAAGTTGCAGTTCTCCTGCCTTAAACTCACAGAGCTCAGAGATTTTGAGAATATACCACCACCGTCAGCTTCAGTGATTTTTTTTTTAAATAGGAGAATGGGAGAAAATGAAAACACATGATTAATCACACTAGTATTATAAAATCCTAAACTGCTCCAAAATCTGTAACTTTTTGAACTAGTAAAGCACACTTCTGAGTGTGTCTGGGTAAGCTGTGGAGGTGTGACCTTGGAGACTATATCTGGCCTCTGGCCCTTTCCTCTTTGGCTCTTTCCCTGCATTCTGCTTCTCAGATGCCAGGAGTTGAGCAGCTCTCCTGGGCCACACTCTTCAGCCATGATGTTTCTGCCTTGGATTCAGTCAACCATAGACTGAAACCATGAGCCAAAATAAACCTCTCCTCCTTTAAATTGTACCTGTCAGGTATTTTGTATCAGCAATCAGAATGCAGGCCAATACAGGAATAATGCTACAAATGGAAAATCTCACACCTGACTTCATGTGATTCATCATAGTCAAAGCACAAGTGCACAACACAAAGCATGTTCAGCATGCCCAGGAGAGAAAATCTCTCCCAAACCCTTTAGCTATAATACACAATTGCTTCACATACAAAATTATTAAAAATAATACATAACATTATCTTCAGGTTTTCTGTATAATGTATATTGTGAAATAATTGAAACATGTTTAGATGTGGGTCCATCCCACAGATACTTCAACATGTATATATAAATATTACAAAGTTTTAAAAATCTGAAATACAAAAAACTTCTGGTCCTAAGAATTTTGGGATGCTAAATTTGTACATGAAACTGACACATAAAAACATGCATGGTATTGAAAACCAATGATTAGCCCAGAGACAAAACAATGAAAAACTGTGTTCACCCTTATTTGAGTTTATGCAAAATTTCCTTGAAAATGATACACATTTGATAGTTACAGTTATTGTTTGTAAAATCACATAGCAATCTAGGGAATAATACAAATAATATTTGAATATATTCAAAGCCTTTGCAGCCTTATAGTTAGAATAAGTATGAATAGTAAACTTTATCCTTAAAAAGTATGTTATCTTTGAAAACACAGTGTTTAATGCAAAACACTAGCCTTGTTCAGCAGTCTTCCATACAGATACTCAGTGAGCAGTAATTAACTTTATGAAGCTGCTATCTAAGAATTCCTCCAGTTCCTCAACTGCCCACATCTCCCACTACCATGAGGGGACAAATAAACCAAGACTACAGAAAACCCACCTGTAAATCCACAGGCTTCTGCCAAGAGAAATGTACTCCAGGACATCAGGAAGAACAGCGCAGTCTCTAGCAGGGGGAAGCAGTGCAGCTTGGTAAACTTGGTCACGTTGGCATCCTGTCAAGGACTTCAGTTGGTTGTTTTAAACTAAAGATTGTGCCATCTTTACTTATGGAAGGAAGGCTTCTGTGCAGCTGCAACCTAGGGCTAAAGGACTTCTTAGCCAGTGGTGCCTGTTGGTCAGCCTCCTTAGAGCTCCTCAGCTCTTTTCATTACCCCTAAAACTGATGCTCCAATTCATTTGGGAGAAGGGGAGTAAAAGCAAAGTACAGGACAAAGTAGAGTCTAGAATTGCATTCCCAATCTTCTTAGACTCCTTAGCAAGAGACCCAACCAACATCTATCACCAAAGGGACACATTTCAGGAATAACCAAATTCCAACCAATTTAAGATTCTGATCTGAAAGGAAGATCTGAAAATATTCTCCTGGAAATTATAATGTTACCTATACATACCCAGGCAGGGATAGAAACTACAAAAAGGATATCAGAGCAGTCACAACACCAGTTGCAGCTCCCATGGTAAAAGAGCCACTAAATATACCTAGAAAAATGCCAACTGACTTAAAAAAGGCAGCAGCATCAAAAGCATGAGTGTTCAACCCTGCTGGTTGGTAGGCAACAATAGACCTGAAATTAAAAAAAAAAGAGTTACAAAAAACTGCCCTGGTTTTATGCTGAGGTACAGTAGTTCCCTTTCATCCACAATTTTACTTTCCATGGTTTCAGTTGAAGTCAACCACAGTCTGAAAATGTCAAATGAAAAGTTCCAAAAATAAACAATTTCTAAGCTTTAAATTGTGTATCATTATGAGTAGCACGATGAAATACCACACCATCCAATTCTCTCCTGCTTAGGATGAAGAGCATTCCTTTGTCTAGTGTATCCAGACTGTGGACTCTACTCACCTATTAGTCTCTGCTTGTGTTGAAGCAACCCAGAGAGGAAGAGTAGTGATTCTGGCAATTCATATATGCCAGACAGAAGCCAAAAAGTGCTTCCTTTAAGTGAAAAGGTGAAAGGTACAATTTCATGTGTATTTTGAAACAGACCTCATATTCATATAACTTTTATTACTGTGTATTTCATTATTAGTTTTTTGTTATTATTAGTTTTTATCATTAGTTATTATTGTTACTCTTTTTCTCTGCCTAATTTATAAATTAGGCTTTATCATACATATGTACATATAGGAAAAAACATATAGTATGCATAGGGTTCAGTACTATATGTAGGTATCCACTAGTGGTCTCAAAACATATCCCTAGAAGGGGGGAACTACTGTAACTGAAAATACCAACAAACATAGGTATCTATATTCTGTCAACCAGTGCCCAAGACAAAGTCATTTATTTTAATCTGCAGTCATTGTGTTATGCTGTGTTATGCTGGCATCAGCATTCTGATTGCTGCTGAATGGACAAAGCAGCACAACTACATAAACAATACTGATAAATCTTATTTAGAAAAATATGCAATTCAATATTTAACGCTTTTAAGATATGCCTCTGAATTTGGCCCCAAGCATGCAATAAATCAAGATATCTCTTCCCCAGCAGAAACATCACTCACTACTTACGAGGACAGTACAATGGCTACAGCATCATTAAGGACGCTCTCTCCAAACAGAAGTGCATAAAGATCCACATCTGCATGCAGTTCATTAAATATTGCCAGCACAGTCACTGAAATGTCAACCCAAAGCACAAAAGTTAGTTTTGGTTTCTGCCCTTAAGCCACTAATTATGGATTTATAGAGGCAATTCTTACTTTAGGTGGAATTGGGCAGTTCAGGGAGTCAAAGATAGACTGTCTCTGGCAGAAAGGGAAATAACAATCTTCCCAATGTGAGTGAGATTTGATGTGATTTTTGAGGCTAATGACCCTGTTTCCAAACACTGTGACTTCTACTGTAATGCCATTACATTCTGAAAATACCTGGTAGGGACCTTTAAAAAAAATCACCATTACCATTGCTTGGCTTTTCTGGTGGGGTGCTTACCACCACACTCCAAGAACCCAGCAAAAGATCTGTGCATAAAGAAGACTGTCATAAAGGTTTGTGAAATAATGAAAGTCTTTAATTTCCATGATTTTCATATTTCTTGAACATTTAGCAATCAGCTATTTCTCTAGATCAATGGTTCTTCAACTTTTGGCCTCAGAATTCCTTTACATCCTTAAAAATTATTGTGTTTCCCTCAAAGAGCCTGTCTTAAGGGCCACAGCTACTGATATCTGCTGGATTGACTAAAACAGGAAAAACGTATTTATTTATTTATTTAAAATTAATAGCCCATTGTGTATTAACGTGAAATGTTTTTAAAGATTATATTTTCTAAAACAAAAAAGTGTAAAGAGAGCCAACTGTTCACATTTGTACAAATCTCTTAAACATCTGGATTAACAGAAGGCAGATGATTCTCATAACTGTTTCCGTATGTGAGTAACAGTTATTATCACACATTATGCAGCTTCTTAAAAATGCCACCATATGCTGTGAGAGATGAGTAAGGAGGACAAATCATGTGTTACTGCTATTAATAAATCACTTTGCAACTGATGGACCCCATAAAAGAGCTTTAGGTCCTTTTATAGACAGTGTCACCTCTTCCTGGTGAACGAGTTCAGAGGGGCTAGATAAATGTACCATCTTGCCTTAATGGGATAACTGATATACCACCAAAACTCAAAGATGGTGTGGTATTATGATCCAGTGCCCAGATCCCTGATTGGACCAGAATTCATAGCAGCAGCCTGTAACCCAAGATAGAGATCAGTTTTTACAAGCTGGTATCAGTCAGGTTTTTCTGTTATCTGTAACTAAAAGCACTACTAACTGATATAATTAGAAAACCAAAGCAAAGAAATGCCTCATTTAGTGAGTTATAAGTCAGCGGTCTTGTCACTACCATAAAGTTCAAGAAGCAGAATTTGCCAGCCCTATTTGAAAACTTACCACTTCTTACTTTGCTCAAATGGAACAACTGCGAAAAAAAATTTTTGAAACAAGTTCAGGCTGGCCTTGAATGCACTATGTAGCCCAGGCTGGCCTCAAAGTCACAGCAATTCTTTTGCCTCAGACTCCTGAGTGCTGGGATGACAGGTATGTGCTACCACACCTGGCTACAGGAATTTTATAGAAATCATTTTCTTGTATTTCCTTATAGTTTAATTACCCAAAGGCACACTCCCTGATACTATTGTTTAATTTTGCTCATTGAAAAAAGAATGTACTAGCCATTCGCAAAGTGCAGGGAAAGAACAAGAAGTCACCAAGAAGCAAGCTCACCCTGTGAATCAACAGCATGCACAGGATGCTAGGGGAACAGCCAGATTCCACCCCATTCCAGTGCAAAGGCTGGGAAACAAGAGGCAACACCCATCACCCACCTCCCCCCAACCCTCCCTCCCCGTTAAGCAACTGGCTGATCTGCAGAAACACACACCGTAGTGATAGCTATTGAGGTGAAATGCAATTTGATGCTTGTGGTGTTGGCGTTTCACTGACTTTGCAGGTCTAGGGCCAGTGTTCTGATCACCTATTTAGAGATAACGGTACAGTGTGGTGTCTATGGGAGATCTCCTTCTGAAGGTGATAGCCATTGTTAATTCCCCATTATCTTGTTTTGAAGTCCTGTATCATTTTCATTGTTTTGTTGGGTTAGGTTTTATTCTGTTTAGTTTTGTCTGATTTTGTTATATCCGATGGCATAAGCAGCTATTTCAAAGATAGCAAGATATATTATGGTAGCCATTTTGGATTTACTCTTGTCTTGTTTTGAAGTAATTTATTACATTCACTGTTTTGTTTTTTATTGGTTTTATTCTGTTCTGTTCTGTTTGATTTTTACTATGTCTGAGGGTATCTGCATCCATTTTGAAGACAACAAGAGGTATTATGGTAACCATTGTTGATTTCATATTGTTCTGAAGTCCTCTATCGCACTGGTTTGTTTTGATTGGCTTTATTCTGCTTTATTTTGCTTGGTTTTATTCTCTTTACAATAAAAAAAAGAATTCTCTATTGTTTAGTTCACACACTTCTAAATTTTCTTAATTTTATAACCCTGATGCATGGAACTGTTTCATAACTTCTGTCATTTTCTTTATTTAGCTTCATTTGGAATATGAATGAAGTTTTACCTTTTGGGGAGTTCTATTTTTCTGGTATGACTTCATTATCTGTAGCTTTTTCTTTTTCTTTTTTTTTTTTTTTTTGTATCAGGGATTGAACTCACGACCTTGCACTTGCCAGGCCGGCACTTATGCTGCTGAGCTGAATCCCGTGCCTATAGCTTTATTATTAATGGGACTACCCTAATTTTTTCCTTATGTTTCCATGAAATTCAACCTCAATCCATTTCTGCTGCTCATATTTAATTCAGGTGAATGAGGAGTAAATGTGGACCCAGAAGGGTTTTTCTAGTTTCATAGCTCTACTGTGCCCTCTTCTGGTTTTATATGGAAATACTACAAACACGGTAGCTACTTCTCCAATACTTTTGAGTTCCACAGCTTCTGGCCCCCTCCTCCATTAGAATCTAAATTGTCTTGATCCCAATCAGGGTTTGCTGTCCTTCCAATGTAGAGAGATCTGCATTGGATATTTCTGAGAGTCCCAAGGATCCAAATCAATGTTGTTGTCTTTAACCTCCTCAAGTCTCCTTGGAGTCATCTACAAATTTGAGCCTCAAAAGCCCCTGCTAATTTAAAATGTTATCACACAGGTCCATAAAGCTCTTTACTCTGCAGGGATGCCTCCTTAGATTGTAATTATTGGTAGGAACTTTCAGGGTTCTCTGAAAGTCAATGATCAACATTTTGCTTTGCCCCTTGCAGCCACTATTCCTGTAGCCATGTCTCATGGTTGTATCTTCTAGTTTTATCTCTGTGTTGGTTTGCTTGCTGTTCTTTCTCTATTTTTGCTATAGATTAAAGGAAATTTCATAATAAAATGACCCTAACAACTCTTTTTCTGGAAGTTTAATTCATTTATTGAAAGTAAGCAAAAATAATTTGAACTTCTAAATGACAACCAGATGCATGACCATCAGCTATAGTTCCTAAAGGACATGTTTTCGTAACACAGATATTATCACAAGATTCAAAGTCAACCTCTTTCCTTTACCATGAAATATAATCTAGCAGGTTACAAAATAGGAAAAATCTTCAGGGGTGAGGCTTTTAAAACGTTTTTTCCTTAACTATTTTACTACATAAAAATATTTGCAGCTCCTCATGTAAACTTTATTACTTTATCATTGTATGACATAAAATGTGTCTTCTTGTGCTCTGTGCAGCACATATACTAAAATTATGTCTTCTTTTTATTTTATTTTGGGATTTTCTTGCAGTACTAGATTGAACCCAGGGCTTTACATATGCTAGGCAAGTGCTTTACGACTGTGCTATCTCTCTCCAGCCCTTTTTATACTTTACCTTAAGACAAACTCTTACTAAGTAGTCCAGGCTGGCACAAATTTGCAATACTCCTACTTCAGCCTTCTGAGTAGCTGTAATTTCATGCATGCACTTTCTAATTCAGAGGAACTGTCTTGTGTTTAACCTAATTGCTGGAGAAAAATTACTAAAGTTGATAACAAAAGCTACTGGAGATTTACCATGAAGCAGGCACTATAACAAACATTTTACCATCTCATTTAGTCATCACAGAACTCTGTAAAGCTAGTACTATCATTTCCCCCAATTTAGGAATGAGAGAACAGTCTACTCTATGCTACAATGCTATGCTAAAATTCCCAAAATCTTAGTGATTGAACACAAGAAATGTGTTCATCACTCATATCACATGTCCAACATGTGCCAGCACAGGCCTCTGTCCACATCAGCCATTCAGAGACCTAAGACTAATGGAGGCTAGTCTCAAGGAACACAACCCAGCTTGCCTTTCCAGAAGATATGATCCTAGGACTCTAGGATGTTAGGTCTCTACCAGTAAGGGTAGGTCCTGGCAGGAAACAGCACCCTCCAACACAAAAATTTGAGGAGAGTTTTATAAATAAGTTATTTATAAAAATGTGGGCAGGGAACAGGGAAACCCAAAGGGAGAAGACAATATTTGAAGCTAGAGACAGGGAGCTTTAGTATCATCCCTAGGCCTGAGGGTTCCAGGGGAAGGAGTGGTTACCAGAACCTGGACTTGTAGGCAGAGGGTCACCTGACAAGAACTGTGATCTTAGATAAAGGGACCTGCTTACCCTGCATGGTTACTGCATCTCTGTCCTCCTCCCAGTGCCACTCTGCCATGGATACCTCCAGTGGGAAATCACAAGACAAAACAATCTTTAGCATATTCCACACAAGTCAGCCTCCTGAGGCCAAGAGGAGGTAGAGAAGTGCAGTGAGTAAATCTGGAGAGGCAAACAGCAGCCATCCAACAGAGCCACCAAGTGGCTAGGACAACTCAGCACACAACAAAATCCAAATGTGGTAAACTCAAGGACTGGGCTACATCTTTTCCAAAAGCCCTTTTGACTTTAAACATGGTTTGTCTAAAATACTACAGTCCTCAACAGTAAAAACAGTGTATAATCAACTCATTGATCCATGACAATAAAGGACAGCATGCATAATAACAATGGATATTCACACAGAAGTGGTCTGAATTTTATCTCCTCATTTTTCCTACCATGACTACATAAAGTAGATTAGAAACTCTTTAATGACTTTGCTAAGTAACTCTTTGCCTGACCACAAGATGGAACATGGGTGCTGACAACTGGAAGAGGATGATGTGGGGATGATAGACTGGACTTGGAAAGGACTTGTTATGGTTTGGGTGTAACTTGAATTCTCTAAAAGATCCATATACAAATGCTTGAACCCCAAGGTGGTGGTACTGGGAGATGCTGTGTACTTTTAAGAGGTGCAGCCTCTTGTGGAAGATCTTCAGGTCAAGGGGACAGTAGAATCCCAGTCTCTCAGTCTTTAAGCTCCTGGCTTGAGATATAATGACTGCTCAGACATGTGTCCCACCACTGACATCCAGCACCCTCACTAGAGGCCCAAACCAGTGGGGCCATCTGATCTTGAACATAAACCTTCAAAACTGTAACCTAAGTGATCCATTTCAATTTATTAAGTTAGTTTCCCTGGGTATTTCACTGTAGTAATGCAAAGCAGACTAATACAGGTCTAAACCCCTGCCCTGCCCCAAGCAGGGCTCTTGAAATGAAAAAAGACAACATCTCAATAGCTGTTTCCAAGTAGACATGATCTGAGAAGTCACAAGTTAATTAACTGACCAGTCTGCTGGTGTAGGTACTTTTTTTAAAGTAGTAAAACATCACAGGATAGTAAGTATAAAAAGAAGAAAAATTAAGCATTCAAATTTGTTTGTCCAACTAACTTTTCTTAAATACATCACCTGTGTACCAAAGAGCACTTAGCACCTGTGAACATTCAGTATAAAGCAACAAACATCTTTATGTATAAAACAGACTTGAAGAGTGATAGAAAATCACTGAGAGAGTCTGGGAAGAATGACTAGGTGGGTGACATGCTGGAGTCATGTCTCAAAAGATGTGTAAAAGATTAACCAACCTGGCGATGCAACTTAAGAACTGGTCTTGGACAATACAGATCACAGACTTAGAAACCTGTAAGCCTGACTGACTGCTGGAGTATAAAAATGAAAGTATTAAAAATTTTCAAATCCATTTTGTTATGGCTATGCTTGAAGAGCATTCATCTTCTCTGGAAGCTGCCTATGAATACATGGAATCATACATTTTGTTTTCTTAACGATGGATCCATCTAAAACAAAACTTCACAAAGATAACACATAGTTCCCATGACATCCACTGAATGAAGAGGGATTCTGATCACAGGGAAGCCTTCACTTCCCACACCTATGGTGTCACATTCACTGTGAAGACCAAAGACAGGTGCCTTGATCTGTGCCTACAGTATAATCAAGAACAAAAACCTCTTTATTCTTTCATATAAGTTAATATAACCTCACATCCCAATTATAGGAAATTTGTTCTATGCACTAAACACAAGAAGCCAATTTGGTTCTTTAAAATCCAGCCATACCTAATGGGCCACAACCACCTGCTGAGCACTTACTGAAAGTAGGGCTTACAATTGTAAATATGTATCTTCAGCAGCTCAGAAGCATCTCTCAAGGACCTGAGTCATTCTCAGGTATATAACCACCAAAAGAATAAGATTTCAGTCACTCAGATCAAATGAGAGGACAGAATCCTAGCTGATAATTACCATCCTAGCTGATAATTACAAGCCAAGCTCACCTGATCTCATCTAGTCTCATAATACTAACCAATACTTTTTTTATTTCTCTGACCCCATACTCCCCCTTAGTTATTTTTTTTAGTTCACTTTAATTTTGGAGGTCACACAGGTAAGCTATATATTATTAATCTCCCACTTCCTTAGCTTGGGATACCTCTAACATGTAAATTAAGATGATAATAACTCCTTAGATTACTTTTTCAGGGACTTGTGGACCACTTTTTGTGAAATCTCAACTTTTTACTTGGGCCTGTACAGGTACAGGTGACTAACAGGTGACATTTTGATCTTAAGAGGCCAAATATTTCATATCAGATCATGCTAACATTGCCATTTGCTGAACATATAGCCCACAAAGAGCCATGAAGTTTGATTATGTATGTGCAGACCACTGATTACTACGCCTCCAGTCACTTTTCCCCATGCCTTGGACGGACCATGCTGCTTCTTCATCCCATAAATATCCTCACTTCTATCCTTAGAGGAATGAATTTGAGAATTGAGTCTCAATATATTTGCACAGCTGCCTGGTGAATAAACTCTTTTCTATTTGCAAAACTTGTAGCAGGGACTAGAATATTATGCAGGAGGCAAAATGGGCCTCATTCAATAACATCCTCTAACTCTGCAGCAAAGTTTTAATCTCCTTTATGGCTCAAGTTTATGAACAATGAACTTTTAGAAGGCTAGTAAAACACTTTTAATTTACAAAAACATTTTATATTTCCAAAAGGTTTTCATTAGAAAATAAAAGAAAGATTTCCATTAGAAAATAATTAATGCCCTGATTTCTACTGAGTTTAAACTTTCAATTTTCTAGAACTTTCATTTCACAAGACCTTTACTGTGTCACTCTTCACAGGCCAAATAAAAATGAGGTAGTATGGTAATGCCTTCCAGTATTTTCTACCATAGCACAGACACATTAAAGGGAAGTAGACAACTACAAAGATAATACAGAAAAATAATCCTTTGCATGCAATTAACACTGATAGCTCAGAAAACAGTATCAGTAATCTGCCACATTAATCTCTCTGTACTATTAACCAAGATATATGAGGAAAAAAGCAAGTAATAAAGTTATAGACAAATATAATTAATAATATATTTTTAGAAAAATTAAACACCTTTCTAAGACTTATGAAGAATTGATTTCCCAACAGATACACATCCACAGGTAGTCACAGAAAGCACAATATTAAAATAAAAAAGCTACTTTTGGGAGTATTCTTTGGAAATATGCTTAAGTGATGATCTGTTATTTTGGGGGAAAAAAACATGAAAACAAACCTCTGCTTCTATTAGATGTGCAGAGGCCAATACAGTAAGCAGATGTTATGCCCTGTACTTTGCATGTGTTGTTTCATTTAAACATCACAGCAGCCTAAGGGAACAAGAACCATTACTCCTACTTTATAGATGAGGAAAATAGTGGCAAGAGGAAATGTGGGCCCAAGCCATTTGATCAGTGACTGGCATAGCTATAATTCAACCTCAAGGCTGCAACTCACATCTCAGTTTCTTTTCACAAATTTTTGACAAAGGAGCCACAAATGAGGGTGCCTCAACCAGTCACATTTTCAATACTAATTTATTTAGGATATTTGTGATAAAAAATGAAGTAAGAAAGATCCATGGTTTTGGAACATTGGGATTCTTCAGAACACACAGCTATCTAGAGCTGTACAACCAAGGTGAGAGGCTGTTCACTTTCTCTACCATTTTGTGCTAATTTAAAATCTGTCTACCACAATGACTGCTCCCCAGGATATAAAATCAACATATAAAAATCAATAATTTTTCTAAACACCAAAAATGAAGCAGCTGACAAAGATATCAACAAAACAATTCCATTCACAATATTTTAAAAAATACCTAGGAATCAACCTAATGAAGGAAGTGAAAGCTTGCTTCAAAAAATTCTATAGACAACTGAAGAAAGAAATTGAAGAAGACAGTAAAAGATGGAAAGTCTTCCCATGTCTGTGATTTGGTAGAATCAATACTGTTAAAATGGTCATTTATAATAAAGTAATCTACAAATTCAATGCAATTCTGATCAAAATTCCAATGACAGTTTTCACAAAATTTATATGGGAATAAAAAAAAAACAGAATAGCTAAGACAGTCCTAAGCAAAAATAACATGATATTTGGTCAGAGATAGACACACGGATCAATGGAAAAGAACAGAGGATGCGAAAATAAACCAAACCAAACCAACCAAAACAAAATAAACAAAAAACATCCCAAAACAAACAAACAAAAAAACCCACACAGCTATGGTCATCTGATTTTTGACAAAAGAGCCAAAAACATAAAAAAGACTGCCTCTATAACAAACAGTCCTAGGAAAACTGGGCTCAGTATGTAGAAGAATGATGTTGGAGCTCTATGTCTCATCCTGTACAAAAATCAATGCAAAATTGATCAAAAACCTAGTCATAAGACCTGAAACTTTGAAAATGCTATAAGAAAACATGGAACACTTAAGGCCATAAGCACAGGCAATGTCTTTCTGAACAGGACCCATATAGCACAGGAAATAGCAGAAAGAATCAACAGATGGGACTACATCTAATTAAAAAGTTCCTGCACAATAAAGGAAACAACTGAGAGTGAAAAGGCAGCCTACAGAATGAGAGCAAATCTTTGACAACTACTTTTCTGGCAGAGTATTATTTAGAATACATAAAGAACACAAGAAACTAACACCAAAAAAATCACATAGTCCAAACAATAAATAGGTAAATGAACTAAACAGAATTCACAAAAGAAAAAGTACAAATGACCAATAAGAATAAGAAAAAAATATTCAAAATTTTTACTCATTAGGAAAATGCAAATCAAAACTACACTGAGATTCCATTTCACACCAAACAGAATGGTTACCATCCAGAATACAAAAAATAGTAAATGCTGGTGAGGATTCAGGGAAAAGGAACCTTTCTACACTGCTTGTGGGTATGTAAATTAGTAGAGCCACTATGGAGATCAATATGGACGGTTCTTTACAAAACTAAAAATAGAACTAATGTGTGACCTTTGGTATATACCTAAATCAATTCAAGTCAGCATACCATAGCATACCTGCATATCTATGACTATTGTGGCATACTTCACAATGGCCCAGATATGGAAAGGGGCCAACCACAGATGAATGAATTAAAAAGTAGTATATATACATAACAGAGCATTATTTAGTGTAAAGAATTAAGTCATTTGGGGGAAAACAGGCAGCTGCCAGCATGCCGCTCTGGTAAGTGGCTGTGGCTCAGCAAGCCTCAACCGCCCCAGGGCGAGAACCATATCAGCATTTCCTGAGATCCAAAAACACACCATGTTGGACGTTGGGGTGCTGGGAAAACAGGCAGCCACCAGCATGCCACTCTGGTAAGTGGCTGTGGCTTGGCAAGCCGCAGCTGCCCCAGGGCAAGAACCCTATCAGTTTCCTGAGATTCACAGTGCTCCAAGTTGGACCTTGGGGTGCTGGGAAAACAGGCAGCCAGCATGCCACTCTGTTGGGCGGTTGTAAGCCTATGGGTGCTCAAACATACACACACACACACACACACACACAAAAACACCCCACTAGCAAGTGAGAGCCGGAGATCCGAGCATGTCTTGGGAGTTTGACTATATGTGATATAGCAAATAAGGGGGATTTTCTTCTGTCATCTCTTTGAGGGAAAATATTTTTATCTCTGTTTTGCTCTGTTTTGATCAATGGTATTGCTCTATTCAATATTCTGTTCTAGTAATTTTGGTATTTCCTTTGATATTGCTCTGCCTGATTGAAGGAACAACTATTGTGAAGAAAACCACATGTTCTATTTTGCCTATTGCTGTTGTTCCAGTGGCCTGCTGTGAGGTTCTGTGCCAATTTCACTGTACTGCCTCAGTTGGCTATGTTCTGTCTTGTTCTGCTATATTTTAATACCTTCAAAATAAAATAAATAAAATAAAAAATAATAATAAATAAAAAAATTTAAAAAGTAAATAACAACAGCAAAACAGATCATCAAGCTACTGAGCAACCTGAAACATGATATAACTAAACAGATAATGGACTTAAAAAGCAAATGGAGGAAAAGAAGGTGCTCTAATGGATATAACTGCATGTATATTTAAGGGTGTAGGAATGATAATTATGTTGCTGAGTTTTTGTTGGATCATAGAACGGAGTTGTTTTCAGCCTCACTGTTTGAATGTCCACTTTGTATGCTTTGATTTTGCAACTTGAACAACTACATCCAGGAAGACAATATGTAATGTATCAACTACTGATTTCTTACTGTTCATTTTTTTTGAAATTCTGTATTGTTTCTACCCTTTTTTCTGTTTTGCTTTATTTTCCCCTCTCTTTAAATAAAAATAAAAAAAGAATTAAGTCATTTGCAGAAAATGGAAGGAAAAGACAATATGTAATTTATCAACTAGTGATTTTTTACTGTTTACTTTTTTCTGAAATTCTGTATTGTTTCTACCCCTTTTTCTGTTTTGCTTTTTTCCTCTTTAAATAAAATTTAAAAAAAAGAAAAAAAAGAAAATGGAAGGAAGCATAAATCATCATGTTAAGCAAGACAAGCCAGATTCAGAAAGACGAATATTACAGATTTTACCTAACATGTGGAATCTGAAAAAAAATGACATGAAATAGAAAGGATACTATTATTAGATAAGAGAAAAGAGGTAAGGGGATGGGGTGTAAGGGAAGATAAAGAGGAAACAGAGAGTGGAGCTAAAGATGGCCAATCAGTGAGCAACAAAATACAAAGCCTCCCAGGGGAAACAACTCACATGCCAGAATAAAACATCCTGGAGAGATCCAGACAGAGAGGGACATGGATCCTCTTGATAGGAAGAAATTAAAACGTAAAGAAGCTCATGAAACATGCAGTCTTAGGGTTACAATTAGAACAGCTAAAATTACTGGACACGGTGATTTCACTGCAACCCGCCAAGTTTGCGCCAGACTGAATTCACAATTTCACAGCAGCTGGCAAAGCCACCCAAACTCGTTCTCACCACCACTCACAGGAAGCACAGCATCACTGAAGTCGGGGGTTGGTGAGACCAAGGGAGAGCAGAGACGGCAAAGGGACCTTCATTAATCCATGGTCAGTGCTGGAAATGAGACCGCCCCCCACGGGAAGGGTGCGACCAAATGGGCAACATATTGGAATCGGGCAGGAGGACCTTGAACTGGGTGCGGCAGTGACTTCAGTTGGTTGCTCCCTCCCCAGAGGAGATTCATGGGATTTGCTTGGACTGGGTTGCACCCTTGGCTGGGACGCAATGAGCCATCCCAAATCAATTCCCTGCGCCTACCATGCACTAACCTGGTGAAGGCCACTGAAGTTTGACTGACTTAGTGGATAGGGGCCAGCATAGCAGCCCCTGCTTAAACCTCAGTGACAAGAGCCGGCAGGAGAGGGCAGAGGTCCCTCACCAGCATACTTTGGAGGAACCATAGCCTACAAGGAAGGGGGCTGGGACCTACACTGTACACCGGTGTGGAGGAGGCCAGGACCATGACAGGAGAGAGAGGCAAGAGGTGGCCCCCAGCCCAGAACCCTGAGAGCACTGATCCAGGAGAGGGAAAAACAAGGGAAACTGAGGGCAGCAAACATGCAACATCAGACATGGCTTCAATAGACATTAAAAGCTATCTTCGGGACCTTGTAGACGAGCTCAAAACTGAAATATTAAATCAGGTAAAGCAAGATATGAGTAATAAAAGAAATGCTAAGCATCTCTCAGGAAGACATAGATGGAAGAAGAGAGGGATACAAAAAAAGGAGAGAAACATTTGATAATGACATTCGGTTAAGTGAGGCATACAGACTCCAGCCACCTATAGCCAAAATAGAGCTACACCCAGACATATAATAATCAAGATACCAGAAATTCAATATAAAAACAGAATATTAAAAGCTGTCAGAGAAAAGAAACATATTACATATAAAGGTAAGCCCATTAAGATGAAGGCAGACTTCTCGACACAGACCATCAGATCAAGAAGAGCTTACAGCAAAGTATTCCAAGCTCTGAAAGAAAATAACCTCGAGCCCAGATTGAGGTACCCTGCAAAGCTGTCACTAGAAATTAATGGAGAAACAAGATGCTTCCATGACAAAGAGGAACTGGGGGAATTGGTGACCACCAATCCACCCTTACAGAGAATACTGAAGGACATTCTAGAGAGAGAAAAAAAAAATATCAGGATTTTAGGAACAGTGGCAGAAAGGCCTCAATGAGTGGGACAGGCAGTAGAATGAAGGAGAAAAGTAAACAACTAATGGCAGAAAAATAGCATAGCAGAAATGAGGTAGAGAAGGATGGCTAAAACCTCTAACATAGATGGCCTTGATACACTATATTGTTAATAGTGTACCAGGATTTAAAACCCACATTACTCACACCACTCTGCTTAGATGTATTATTTTCTGTTCCAGTCATTTTACCTGTACTAGATTTGAGGGCACAGACAGTAATCCTGAAAATAACAGGACATAGTACCATAATCATCCTTAATTTCCTATTAACTTAATCTAAATTTAGCTCTGTAAAACCTATACTGTTTTACCATGACTGATTGTAATTGAATGTGGTTTGTCAGATGGCTGTTTTGTGTTGACAGATTTTATTCAAAGCTGTTATGATTGATAGTATCAAATCTGAGAGTATAGGCAACTGCAATGAAGATGACAAGATTCACTAGAATATCCACTCATTTGATTATTACTTGCCTTTGAAGTTTTATACTGTCTACAATATTTAATTTTTACTAATATTGTTATGTATTGCTATATTCAATTATACTGCTATATTCAATTATGCCTGATGATATAGACAATTCTATTGAACATAATAAGAAAGAACACAGTAATCATTGTGGATCACCTTGTACTGTGGTTTTATATTACTTTTTGGTTTCATGTTTTTATAGGTTTCATGTTTTTATAGGTTTCATGTTTTGTCTTGCTATCTTTTGTTTTTCCCTCTAATATAGAAAGGATAGAAATACATGTAGAGATTCATGCATGCATAGCTCTTTACAGTCTCACTGTTTGAATATCTACTTTGTATGCTTTAATTTAGTAACTTGAACAACTATTTCTAAGAGGACAATATGTAATTTATCAACTAGTGATTTCTTACTGTTTATCTTTTTTTTGAAATTCTGTATTATCTCTACCCTTTGCAAGATTTTTCCTCTTTAAATAAAAAAGGAAAAAAAATTAATAAAAATATTAATTTAAAAAAGGGGAAACAGAAAAGAGGTATTAATAATATCATTAAGAAATCATGACAATATGAATTTATTGAGGTAAAAGGCACCCGCTACACTCCATTAAGTGAAATAGTGGTACAAAACAATTGGTACTTTCAATTTTTAATTTTTAAAAATTTAATAAGATACAGAGATAACAAAAAGTCATCTAGAATGATGTTTGCTTAACTATTTTTATCTCTGAGAATAAGAGGCTGAGTATGTTTTTCTTTTTGTAGAAGAGTCTTATTTGACTGGTGATATTATAAAATGTTTCTAAGTAGAAGAAACTAAGAATTGCTATGTGAGGTGATATATATGTCAATCAGCTTAATTATAGTAATCATTTCACCACATACATAGATATCAAAACATATTGTATATGTTAAATATATGATTTTACCTGTCATTTAAGCTCAAAAGAAGTATTTTACAAAGTAAATAAAAGACTGAAAGTGGTATAAATATAAAAAAATAGAAATGATTAATATAAAAGTCCAGGGTGAAGTAATCTTTCTAGAGGAAGCAGGAAGATGTAGCTGAGAAACAGCTTGAGGTTGTTCTTTCATCTTTCCTGGTAAAAACATGGTTATATATTATACATTTTTATTTCATATACCATTCCAAATGTACTTCATTTCACAGTAAAATGTTTTTAAAATAAATTTCATAAAATCAGGAAAAATTCATGACTGCTTTGAAATTTTTAAGATTTAAATTATACAATATCATAATGATAAAGGCAAAGATGCAAATACCTGGATCAGTAGCAGAGATAATTGCTCCAAAAAAGAGACAATCTGTGTAATAAAATTTATCAGAGAGCTGCCCCACAATCTTCATAAGCTTCACCACACCATACATGAGATTTCTGTAAAAAGGTAAAGTAAATTATGGCTAGAAAAAATGTGCAAACATGCAAACAGACAAGCTGCATGCTTTAAAAGAGATTTATGAAAGCTACAGCTAATAAGCATAATCTTCAGTTATCAACAAAATTAACACATCTTAAGCAACTGGGTAATAGAGGAGAAGGAAGATGATAGAATCTGACATAATATGTAATACATTGCTACAACATAGATTCTGAGATAGTATATTTATAGTCAGACAAAGGAATGGGCTAGATAAAGCTGGAGGAGAAAAATGATTTGGTCACAAAGATTCAACCTGTTACTGTCTTTTCTGCCAAGAATTATTGCAAGGAAGGGAAAAGAAGTAAAACTCTGTCGTATTAACAAATCAGTGTCGCTACTAACACAGCTGGCCACTTGCTATGCATGGGTTAGGTAGGCCAGAAGCAACCCTCCTTATATTGGGCAGAATGTGGTCCAACAGGGATGTCGAAGTTCAATTTTTCAACTCCACTGAATCCCATTTCCTACATGACACCTTAGAAGTTGGGAACAATAGGGAGTATTTTTAACAGGCTTAGTATGTGAAAGAAAAGGTCTAGTATGTGTTACAAGGGTGTGAGTGTGTGTGTGTGTCTGTGTGTGTGTAGTGATATAGCAGCTGCAGGGATTAAGGAAGTAAAAATGACCATGACTCATTGTATTCTACAGCTGATCTTGTAATAATGAGTTTTGTGATGGATGCTTAGAACAGCAGATGAGCCAAGCAAAAGTGAAAAGAAGTAGTACTTGCAAAATGGAATCCTCATGAGAAGAAATAGTTACAATTTACTGGTTGCCTAGTATGTGCTAGGTGCTATTCCAAACACTTACCCATGCATTTAAATTTCAGTCCATATCCATTCTATGGAACAGATTTGATTTGCCTTTTCTTGCTCACCAATGGTTCTTTCATATACCTTTTAAACATTTCCTCAAACTAGATCCTCCTCTCCATTTTCCTCTACTACAATCTTAGACCTGGATAACAGAGTTCTCTGGCAGCCTTTTCTTCATCTTGCTTCTCAATGTCATTAATGCCAGTTACATAACCTGTGGTTCATCAATGATTTGTCATTTCTTAAAGGATAAACTCCAAGCCCCTCCTTTCTTGAAAAAATGAAAGGCCCCTGCCTTATCTCTTGGTTTCCACCTAATTTTTAAAAATTAACTAACATCCTTACTATAGTCAGGAATAATGTCCCTTTTCTGTTCCAAGATCCTATCCAGGTACTACATGATATTTAGTCATCAAATCTCTCTAGTATCCTTTTGCTTGTGACAGTTTCTTAGACATTGCTTATTGATGATGACCTTGGAAGTTTTGAGGATTACCAGGTAGGTATTTTGTCCTTCATTTGGAATTTGTCTGATTTTTTTCTCATAGCTAGACTGAAGTGATATATTTTTGGGTGGAAGACCAGGGAGATAAAGTACCCTTCTCATGACAAATATCAAAGGCACATACCATCAACAATTATCGCTACTAATTCTGATATCTTGATTACCTCATTCAAGTAATATTTTTCAGGTTTCTCCATTTATAAGCTATTCTTTTTTCTCCTCTTTTCTGTACCATTCTCTTAAGAAGAAGTCATTATGCACACCCCACACTCAAAGCAGAGTTGAAGTAAGGTATTGGAAAGAGGAGACTAAGTTATACCTTCTTGAGGGAATGAATTCATAAAAATGATTTAGAATTTGGCACTGGAGATTTGTACTTTCTCTCCTATTCATTTACTCATCCAATTATGTATTTTACTCTTGGATGATAATCAAATACAAACACAATGTTCTTCATTGTGCTGCTCTTTAGCCAATGGGGAGTGTGGCCATTAAGGAACTTTCAGGTTGGTCCTTGTGTCCCTTTGACATACCCTTTATAGTTGTGCTTTACATCTTCTGAGGACTTACGTTGTGGCATTAAAAGAAAAATTTTCATGTCTATTTCCCTTCCCCACCTTAGAATAAGCCATTTCTACAAGGGACTCTGGTTCTTTTTATTGGAGAATGGTAATAGAAGCCAAGATCTGGGAACTGGAATTAACTGTATTCCATTTAAATCTTTTATTTTTTTCAAAAATGCATGTTTATTTGTACATGTTTACAGTACATAATGATTACATTCTTCATGGGGAATTGATACACATGCATACACATATTAATTTCCTTTTTACTTCCCCTTGCCCTCCCATCTCTTTCCCTCCTGCATCTCTAGGTCTCCTTCCCATTCATAGAAGATCTATCTCCCTATTTTGTATTATTTATCTTTTATTTTGCTCTTTCCATTATTTGTACTTTGGGTTTCTCCTGTAAGAGGAACTATGTGATATTTGTGTTCATGTGTCAGATTCATTTTGGAATTCAGCTTAATTTTAATCTTAATTTTAATGTAGATAGCCACATTTGGCTAACAACTACCATACAGGATAATACAACTCTCAATCCTAACTGCCATCATCTCAAACTCTAGATAATGGATTCTGTGCACCCATGTGGATCTCATCCTTTCAGGAAGTGTGTTAATTTGATTATAGGAGAAAGATTACTTTACCCAATAATGAAGCAAGAAACGGCAGTCCCCAAGAAGGCATAGGCCAGAATAGATCCAAGATTTCTGAAAAAGTGTCTCTGAATAAAACAAACAACAAACAAAAATAGAAATTACACTGTGATTTTTGACAGCAAACATAAAACACACAGAAGTAATTATAATGAAAGTTACTCCTGATTAATGCCATTTAGCCTTAAATATCATGGTTTTAAAATATTCTGTGTTGCTAATCACTGATCAAACAGGCAAGGGCTGGTAAATTTTCAGAAAAAGCTACTATGGTTGATATTAAATTACATGGAATTAAATGGAGAGGGATGAGGCAAGGAGGGGAAGGAAAGAAGGTAGAAGAGTTGAAGGAGGGAGAGAGGGAGGGAGAGGGAAAGAGTGAGAGCACTAAGCACTCTAGAAAGCTTTAACCCAAAAGATTTAACCCAAATCATTTTTTATTCTATGATTCAGCTAGTCACTTCCAGCTCTGGTGGTATTTCCAAAGAAGATTATAAATAGAAGTGAGAAAGTCTCATCAAAGAGGTTTCTGTTTGACTTGATTTGACAGCAGAAAATAAAGCCCTAAACATCTGCTCATGGGGTTTGAACTTTCCTTTTATTAATCTGGATTAATCTTTAGAGCCTGGGAAGGAGGGATAATAGAGATGGAAAAGAAATGAGAATAGGTAAAGTTCCATTTAAAATGGACATATTTATACAGAAAGAAACTCATACCAATAAAAAATCTAGGTATTACTCAGAAAGAGGTTACCTTAAAATATAAACACACAGAGAGAGAGAGAGAGAGAGAGAGAGAGAGACAGAGACAGAGACAGAGACAGAGACAGAGAGAGGATTTACTTCTTGTAAGTCTTTAAGCCTATGGAATACTGTGACTGTGGGAAAAGTTATACTTTCCTTGAAATCTTAAGCCATGGCTCTTACTTCTCAAGGCAAAATCTATTCTCATTCAACAATCAGAATTATTTAAGTAAAAAGACAAAGAAACTATTCTAAGCATCATAATTTAACAAGAGTCAGGATTATTTTACCTAAAATATTTCAAAAGGCAGCAGAGCACCAGTATGCCAGCTGAATAACATTAGGGAAAGACGATGCACAGGAAGAAGAACCCAACCTGCACCACACAGCTACGACAAAACAGGACCAGACAAAGGCATCTTCTGGCCTGCATCACAAATGGAGAGGTAGAGCTCTCAGCTTCAGCCTTTCCTGATGCCTGTCCCAGTCTGAGGCTGCAAAGAAGATGTCAAGGAATGGCCAATGCCCTAATTCTCCTGCTAAGAAAAAAATACTTCAAGGCCTTGCCATATCAACAGTCACCAAACAAGGGTGCTGCCTAAACAGATTACGGACACATTATCTTTGACTTTTAAATCACTGTCCCCAGTCTTTTTTAAGACAATGCATTTATACACTAATATTTTATAAGAAGATAATTATATTTCAATAAATCAACAACTGTAAACCCACTTCCCTTTTAAAAAATCTATTAAAGACTTAAATCATGGAGTGCTAACAGTGCACTAAGGACAAGACATGAGACCAATGACGCTCATATGAAGTACCCAGAAACAAATTTCAATCCCAGATATGCTTCTCTTACCATTCAGCTTGCTTTTGTGTAACCATTCCTATGATTAGTATGAATATATATTAAAGTAAATACATATTCATGATACTAGCCAAAGCACAAAATTAGAAAAGTAAATCTACTACCAAAAATACATTCATAATATATTCTAAAATCACAAGCACATAAATTACCCATTCCCTATTCCTATCTGCTGATATGAACTAAAATTTTACTGTAACTTGAAGAGATATACCATTTATTTGTATATTACACATAGTACTTAAATGTGTACTTTATAGTTCACAAAGTACTTTCACATATATTAGCCCATCCAACTCTCACAATGCCTACAGTATGAAGCTGTTGTTTATACCATGTTACTCAAGAAAACTTAAGACTCAAAGGGATGACATGAGTTGCCTGAAATCATATAACCATCGAAACACAGCTCTAGAACTGGAAAGCCAGTCTTTAGACCCCAGTGCACTGCTATCTTGCTGCTTAAGTTTCCCTGCTGCCCAGTTTAATCCCTACCACTTCCCTTTCTGTATAAAAGGAGAAGAGGTTCTAGGAATTTAGCTCAGCAGCACAAGTGCTTGCCTGAAAAGTGTGAGGTCATGAGTTCCATCCCCAGTACTAAAAACAAAAACAAAAAAAGAAAGGACAGGAGGTGTCCAACGAAATGCTAGATTTATCATTCTATGCTTATTTGACTACAATACAGCCATGCATGATAAAGAGTCTCCCCTACTCATTACTCTGAGGTACTGCGGTACTGAATGAAAGGAAGAGACAAAAAAAGATGGTGACATGATCCAATAAAGCCTTTAGGAATCTACATCTATGATAGACCAGAACAAATAAGATTTATTTTCAGTGAAAATCCCCTTCATATTCTGATTCCTAGTATACCACTATAAGCCTTAAATTTCTATTCCTTGAGATACCCTATCCTCTCCCATTCCTCACTGACAAGTGTTCACATGTTAGTGTGTTTGTGTGTTTGTGAGTGTTTAATAGGAAAGTTCACCAAAAATGAAGGCTTCTCTAGATGAGTTATTTCCCAGCCAGTGCCCTGTATGCAAACTATGAGTGATAACACAAAATAAGGCTAATTCCAATGATAACTATTTCTAATCAGAAAAGGACCATGTCTGCACTGAGGACTATGTGCACATAGGTCAAATGTTCTGCATGTACATGTTTACACACTTCAGTTAAACAGAAAAATATCACACATTCAACTGACAAAATATGTAATCAGAGATGGCAACCACAGTAAAAACTAACTATTTCCGTGCTTTTATAAACACTATTTACAAAGGAAAAAGACTAATAATTAATAACCCAAAAGACCAGTCTGTGAAGAACAGCTTAAATTGGGAACTAGAAAAGCCTGTTACTTGCTTTTCTTTTAAGAAAATAGGACTGATGAAGGAAAGATTGTACAAATATGTTTTTCAGCCATTAAAGTTGGTTTCACAACCCATAATTTGGTTTAATTTAAAGCAATTATGACTTTGATTATACATTGAGACTAGTTGTTTAAAAAACCAAATTATTCATCATTACTTTTGATCTGAAAAAGAATTTCAAGTTCTCCAATTAGGTAAATAAATAAATTTATTAAGACTCATAATAATAACTATCTCCTTCACATGTCAATGATTGACACACAGGTTCAGATGATTTTGGCAACCCAATAGGCAAATTAGGAAAATGGTACAGTTTATTTGTAAAGAACCCCTAAGTCCAGACAGTGAAGTGGTGGTCCCTGGAATCAGAGAGGGCATAACTTTGATTCAGTCCCATACCCTCTACATAACCTTATACCATTAATCTAAGTTTGGTTTCATTGTCAGTGAAATACAGGACACTCATTACAAGTGATTGCACAAATGTGCACTGGGCTGGTGTGCAAAAAAGAAAAGTCTCCTACTCCAAAAGTATCCATTATGGAGAAAGGATTTATTGCATCCCCCTACCATTGATTTTCCACCCTGCAGATAATGCAGTAAGGAGGAGTCACTTTGATATGAAAATGGAAACTGGCTTGACCCTCTATACAGTATGGGATCATTCTTGCTCTCTAACTTCCATACTCTGAGCAAAAGAGGCAGCCTTTGGCAGCCTCAATGATTTTGTAAGATCTCTCCACTTCAGCCTCCATATCTATGACTGTGATCAACCTAAATGGCTAAAGGACATCTGTCTTCAACTGATGAAGTAGGTTTTAAGGAGCCCCATTACCAAAGGCTAAGTTCCATACACCAACATAGGTTTACCAGGGGTACTGGATCATGAACTGATCATTTAATCACATGGTAACTGCTTGTGTTTGTCTTCAATACACTGGAAAACTGAAGAAGCAGCTGTATGAACTAATAGCCAAACACCATCACTTTCTTAAGAGTTTATGTGAGGATTAGAAAGAATGTATATAAAACAGAAATAAATAAGTATATATAAAGTTCCTATATATATTGTATTTATGTTGGTTGGAAATAGTTGTAAAAGTCTCTGAAAACTGGAGTGGCTTTGACAGAAGAACCAGTCTGATGGGCAGGTATCCTCTCATAAAATGATTTGGAAAGTGTTCCTTCCTTTACTTTTTGAAATAATTTGTGTAGGTCTGGTATTATTTTCCCCTTAAATGCTTGATATAATTCACCCATGAAGCCATTTTATCCAGTGAGAATGTTTTTAATTACAAATTCATTTTTAAAAATTAGTATAGGGCTGTTCAAGTTTTTGTCTCTTCTTGGGTCAGTTTTGATAACTTGTATCTTTCAAGAAATTTGTCTATTTCACCTAAATTGTCAAAATTACAAGCATAAATTTGCTCAAAGTATTCCCTCATAATTCTTTCAATGTCTAAAGAGTCTTCTAGTTCTGATACAAACAATTTGTTTCCTTTCTCTTTTTTTCCCAATTGAATGGCCTAGAGTTTATCAATTTGGAAGGCATTCTCTAGTTCCTAAAGATACTGTTGAGTTTTATTGTCAGCCAAGATTTCTCTTCTCTAGAATCACTGAAAAGGTATCATAGTTTTCATTCATAAAGAGAGCTGAAATAAGGTACATGGCTGTTATCTCAGGAAAGCATTTTGGGGAAACTAATATTCACAAAATATCCCCACAATGGGAAAGAAATGGAGCTGTTTACACTGTGAAACAGGGTTTGATATTTTAAATAACTAGAGGCTTAACTCTAACATTGCTGTCAAGCACAACAACCCTCAATGTTAAGGATAGTGAAGTTTCTTAAAACTTTATTTTGGAATAAATATAGATTCACTGAAGTTGTTAAGACAGTAAAAGAGGTCTTCTGGACACTTCACCCAGATTCCCCCACTGGTCATATGTTATATCCACCATAGAAAAATTTCAAAACCAAGAAACTGGCATTGGGACAATGTGTGTGGATAGTAAATGTCATTTTATTACATGTGCAGATTTCCTACTAGTACAATTAAGACACAGAACTGGGTTGATGATGTAGCTTGGGGGAAGAACATCCATTCAGATTATGTCTCAATAATTTGTTCAATTATATGGCTGATAATTGTTTATAGTGTGGATGTACCACAGTTATTTTTATTTTAAAAAGAAAAAAGAAAAGAAAAAAAGCAAAAGAGATAAACAACAACAAACCCAAAACAATAACGATATAGGTTTTCAAAACAGAATGAAAGAAATTTAACAATGGTTATTATATTGTATATTGTCCTTTTTTTAAAAGAAATAAAAGAAAATTAAAGAAAATAGAAAAAAGGTAGAATAGCAAATTCAAAAAAATTAACATCATAAAATCACTAGTTGATACCCATTGTCATCTTACCCATTGTCATCTTAAAAATAGTTGCCAAAGTCACAAAATCAAACCATAAAAAGTGGCTAGACACTCAAATACTGACAGTGCAAATCCTACTGTTCAGTGATCCAACAGAAATTCAGTAACATGGTCATCTACCTTACACACTATACCCTTTAGAGCACTTCGGATGTACCACAGTTTATTCAACCATTTACCTACCGTCAGATATTTTGGTTACTTCCACTTTTTGTCTAATATAAATGCAGTAGTATGAACAATTGGATATAGATTTTTTTGTGTCAACATGTTTCCATTTCTCTGAGATACATCTTTGGTAGTGAAATTATTGGATCTAGCCACAATCTCAACTCCAGTTTTGTAAGAAATTGCCACTTTTGTTTCCCAGAGTGGCCGTATCACATTACCTACCCACAGGAGGTACAAAAGAGTTCTAGATTGTAAAACAAAAATTAATCACTGATCATAAGTCACCTATAGTCTCTGAATGGGTGAGGAAAACAATAATGAGCAATCTGTGAGAAGAAGAAAACTAGAAAACTCTGCAGGTAAATTAACACAGAGATTCGTGTGTCTTAAGAAATTACTGACAAGCCGGGCATGGTGGCTCACACCTGTAATCCCAGCACTTGGGGGGCTGAGGCAGGAGGATGTTGTGAGTTTGAGACCAGCCTGGGCTACAAAGTGAACTCAAGGCCTGCTCGAACTGCATAGAGATACTCTGTCTCAAAACGACAAAAAAAAAAAGAAAAAAAGAAAAAGAAATTACTGCCAAAACCCTCTTACCTTCTTCAAACTGTATCCAGCATGGAAAATAATTGGAGGCAACAAAATGTTGAAAAACACCTCTGGGTCAAATGTTACCTAAAAGTTTAAAAAGAAAAAAGTCAATTTTTAGTATAATGCTGTATTTCTTTAGTATTGGAAGTCATTGGTTAAAACTTAAGTATCTGTGGAAAATAAAACCAGTGTGACAAATCACTGACTCAATCCAGAAGAGAAGGCATAATTTCCCTGTAGACTGGCATGTTTTTCTCACATTACCTCTGATCTATGATCTTGGTATGGTGGTTTAATGCAGTATTAAGATGTAACAGTTCAATGCAACTTTAAGAACTCACAGAAAGCTACAAACCAATGTTTTCAATAAGAAATAAAAACATCTTGATTTTTATTACACCTTTATAAAGGCTTAAAGGCAACCAAATGCTGTCATGATTTGTTATTAACTTCCTGGATCCTCTCACATAATCCTTTATAGACATTGTAATGGTTGACACACTATACCAACTTGAGAAGGTCAGAAGTTTAACTAAGTGATTCATCAGGGGGCCAGAGTTCTTACTTTGTAACATCCTCAGCCTTTACAAGAGAAGGACACAGAGAAGCTGTGAGTGCTACGCCCACCGGAGTGATGTAGCCTACATACAATAAAAGGGAAATGAAGAAGGACTGATTGCTGGTTTTTTCAAGAAGCTGTAGTCTTCACTTTCAGTATGGACATCCTCATCTGGCATCTGGCACAGCCTGTTTGGCTTCTTCAGTCTTTGGGTAGACTTTTCAGCCTGAATCATAGATTCTTCAGCATGCCATCAAAGACCCAGCAGCCTCCAGATATGGACTTGCACAGGACACTGCAGTGAGCTCCAGACCTTGGGCTGGACCCTTTAGCCTCCAGCATGCAGACACCCTCTGTACGCTTCCTCATCTGACTCTGTGGTTGTCCATCATAAGCCAATTTTGTCATTTCTTATATACTTGTATATCTTATATGTTTCTCTAGGAAATACTAACTGATACACATATTTCTGAATTTGAGTACCTTTTAAGTGAGCAGCATTCTTGATATTTGATGTAGCCTAGATCAAAGTTAACAGTGAGTCTAGTGGTTTTGTGACTGTTACCATAAATTCAGCAACTCTAAAGAGACTGAAATTATCTGTAGGGTTGATACAAAGAAATAACTCTGAAACTTCTAGACAGCTAAGTCTTATCATATCCAGAAGAGAAGATAAACACACTAATCTTTTTTTAACAAATTTGCTCATGTGGGTAGACTAACTGGCTTTTATTTCAATTACTTATCGTAAATCTCAATTTTTTCCTTGTCATTATTCATCTATTTTGGTTGAGACAGACTCTTGCTGTATATTCTAGACTGATCTTAAACTCACTCCTCCACTCTAATTATTAAAAGTTAGCTTTTTTCTTTGGAAATTTGAGGTGTTAATCAGCCTAGTTAAAAATAATGGTTCTTTCAAATTATGTTGTATTCTGTCTTCTTGCTAAAGAGTAGCCTGAACAGCAGGGAATTTCAGAATAAGTAGGAGGCTTAGATCTCCAAAATTAATTAAAGTGAAATTAAAACGAATAACTAAAGGGGAGATGGGGACTCAGAGAAATAAAAAAGTGCAAAGTGTTGGTTATTATGCAAAAGACTAGGAAAGCTGTGTTTGTTAGCTGGTAATTATCAGAATTCTGTCTTCCCATATAATGTTAGAGACTGAAATCTTACTCTTTTGATGATTATGTACCTGACAATGGATTGGGCTTTCACCCTGTCCTACTCAATTAAATCTGAAGAATTCAAGCTGCCATTTCAAAATATCCATTAATGTGGCTTTTACATTGGGTGTCTCTCACAGTTGCATTTAATTTTACAATATTTATGGAAATCCCATTCTTTATTAGGAAAGGCTGGGAGTAAATGTCACACTAGTATTGCCATTGGGACACCTACACGATGATCATATTTAATACTCCAAGTTGAGAATTTTCCTTAAGGATTAGTACATTAGTAATTTTTCTTAAGTATTAGTACATTCCAAGAACAGATATTTAATTTTCTGAGCATTCTCTGTATTCTACCCCTTTTGCCTACAAGTCTTCACACACATTAACTTTGTTTTATATTTTAACAGGTTCCCCACAACCGGAATTTCCCAGATAACTAACCCGAAGTCTTCTTGTTGATAAGCCCTGGTCTATAAAGTAATGGAATATATGTCAATAAATACAGACCTTGTTTATCCTGGAATTACCCATATGAGGAAATACAAAATCCTTTTTCTTGAAGAACATTTTTGCTGCCTCCACACCAAATAAAAAAAAACAATGTTTGGACTCAAATTGTAACACAAAAATCGCTTCTTCCCTTAAAGGTTCATTAGGCATTTGTCATTAGTCATAATAAGAGTATACACTCAAATATTATTTGTAGAATATGGCAAAATAACCATAAAGAACTAAGAATTGCACTTCTGAATACTAAATAAGTTAAAAGTTAAATCAATAATATTTAAGAAAGAAATAATATCTAATCCATATCATGAGGAAAATAGTAAAGAAAAAATGGTGATGAGACAAATGAGGTAGGGACATGTAAACTCATTGCTCAATCAGTAGTTCACATTAGCCACAGATCCCAAGAAGCTTAAGAAGGTCACAAAGCTGAAAGGCTCCAATTAAAAATGTTTTCTTACCCTCATTATGGCCCAAAATCTTTCTATCAAAACTTAGAACTAGGAATGCTACTGATATTCCAGGATTTTGGAAGGATTTTTCTCCACAAAATCAAAAATGGAGCCATGGAATCATCAACCATACCATTGGGAACTATGCGCCATCTCACCTTCCGCAGCATGTCATTCTGCTCTACACTGTTGACCTTGCCAGGGCTGATTTCTCCTTTCAGAGTGTATTCAAAGAACTTCCCACTGACATTCACTAACAAGGTGCTGAAGGCCCTGTCTTCCTGAGTACAGCTGAGTGATTTGTCACGGCCACTGGTGGCAGGAGTGCCATACCTCAAGATCACCCCAGCGATGAGCCCTGAAATATAGCAAGGAAAAAAGACATCAGGCCTGTGGAAGGATATAATATGGAAATGACATTGTTATTTTCAAAGATTATGAGATGCAAAGGAAATCATACAAGCCACCTTGATATTGTGTATTTAGCAGCAACTCCACAGTCCATTAGAAAAGGTTGAGCCATCACCTATTCTGGTCTCATTTGAGTCCCTTGGCCACCAGAAGGACAAGATGGAAAGGTACCTCTGGTGGTTATTATGCCACTCAAAGTAGTTTTAACACAAAATTATGTCTTATTTCTGAGCCTTTGTTGGAGGAAAAGGGAATGATGAGCAGTGAAGTTTTTCTGCTTAGAACAGCACAAGGAGGAACTGCTGAGCCCTTGATTTGCCCCAGAAGCAACCTTCAAGCCAGTCCTAATGCCATCTACTAGCAAGGACCAAGCTACTGGAATTTCTGGTGGCTATAAATGCAACTTGCTTTGCCACACACTGGGCCAGGGTGGAGAATGCTTTTGCCTAGGTCACTTGAAGCACTGGGTATCATAAAGTAATTATACCCCTTGGGAAGCTAAATGCAGCAGCGTAAATTTGAGCAGTCATGATTCAGAGCTGGAGAGCTGGCTTCTTGGGGCTGTGGCTATGAAACAGCTAAGATAATCAGCTGCAAGTCTTTAAGTCTCATTTCCTTCTTAGTAGGGTTTTCCAATTAGAGAAAATAAAAACAGTAAAATTGTGTATAAGCATTCAATTCCATGAATGAGGAAGGAGTGTCAATTCCCTGGTCCTAGACATGAGTCACATATGCCCAGACAAAAGTAACTAAAATGTGGAAGAAAAAATAAAAGGCATAAGTGACTACCACACACATGTATAATTATCTCTTAGGAAAATTTTAGACTTCTCCCTAAATTCAGTTCTTTGCTAACAACATTAAAAGAACAGTAAAAATGCTTTCCCAGCTCACTTACCATTAATGGAGAAAATTACATCTGAAAAAGAACAATGTTTACAATATTCTAAATGATACAGTTTGGATCTTAAATGTTCCCCAAAGGCCCAAGCCCCCTAGCTTGGTGCTACTGGGAGACAGTGGAAGCCCTTAAGAGATGGGGCCTAGTGGGACATCTTAGCCAATAGAGGAGTGCCCTTTAAAGGAGTAATGAGACTACAGCCCCTTCCTCTTCCTGTTCATCATTCCTGACTCTGAGCTGAACAGTTTTACTCTACCACACACTCCCACCATGATGTGCTGCCAAGGCCCGAGCAATGGGGCCAGTCAAGAACTGAAGCCTCTAAAGCAGAGATGGAATAAACCTTTCCTTTAAGTTAATTATCTCAGGTATTGTTATAGTAACAGCAGACTAACACACTATATAATGTTCTATAAGGTCATCTAGATACATGAGAATTCACTAGACACAATAGCAAATAATATATAAAATCTTGTGCTTAACTATAGAAAAATAGTTAAGCACAAATGTGTCTGTGGTATATTATCATTATCATTATCATAGACCTATATTAACAGATACACTTTTAAGGTGTATGAGAAAAATTTGACTTTTCATAAAATCATGTTTGTCATTACCAAAAAGAGATGGCTTTGGGGAAAAATAAAAATCACATAATGAAGATGGCTCTAGTTGTCTTGGTGAGTGGAATAAACACTTATGGTTTTTACCTTCAAACTTCTGTTCAGGCTGTTTAGAATTACACCTCACTCTCTGTCCACTTGTTCAACTATGCTCTTAGCAGCCTCAGTTACAAAAGGGAAACTGGCACTAGACTAGGGGGCTTATTTCTTTGATGACCCTCTGGGATTTTTAAGCCCCATATGACTCATGATTGTATTTCCTCATAGTACCAATTTTGGGACGTATGCATATGTTAACTGTATATAGGCTCTTCTTATTTTGGGTTATATCTTTTAAAAATTAAACAAGTCAGCAATTGTATACCATCAACAAAATATGCCAATAGTTTTGAAGTGAGTTTCTGCATACCCACAAGTTTAAACAGTCTTGAATTTTTGCACCTTTGAACTCACCATTTTGTCTTTAGCCACAACAAATGTCAAAGGAAATTCATTCATATTTACTTTTCATAAAAGTTTATGGATTGTGAAATTAGTGATTTTCTCTTCATTATTTGACATTTCCTGTGCTATGTTTTTCTGGCCTACATACATAGTTATTTCTCTTTCTGGCCCACATCCACGGTTATTTCTCTTTATAATGTAGAATACTATGCTGTTGATATGGACATTGATATATTAGAATTCATTTAAGAAGAAATCATTCAAAATATTTTTGTTGCTTATTTTAAATATGCAATGAAATACACTCACTATTTAAAAACAATTTCATTGTGGTACAATTTTTACACCATAAAAATCATCCATTTTTATGTATAACTCAATGATTTTTAGTATATTCACAGAGCTATGCAATTATCATCACAATCTGATTTTGGAACATTCCCATTTGTAGTCACTGCCTGATTCTTACATTCATCCCCATTATTAATCTAATTTCTATCTCTATAAATTTATCTTCTCTGAACATTTCATATAAATGGTATCATACAATATGTAGTCTTTTGTACCTGGCTTCTTTCACTGAGTATAGTATTTTCAAAGTTCATTCATGTTGCAGGCACATATCAGTACTTCATTCCTTTTTGTTACTACACAGTAATTCATTATTATATTTTATTTGTCCATTGTCTTAGTTACTTTCTTATCACTGGGACAAAATATCCGATACCCACAGGTTAAAGAAGGAATGGTTTATTTCGGCTTACAGTTTGTAGAGGTTTCAGACCATAGTTGGCTCCAACGTAGAGTAGCATGGTAGAGGGCCATTGCAGAGGGAAAAATTCATAGCAGAGCAGGCAGGAGGCAGCAAGCAGCAGAAGCACAGCAAAGCAAGCCTCCTTTTCCTTTTTATACCATCCAGACTACAAGCCTTTTGGGTGGTGCCACTCATACCCAGGGTGGGCTTTACCATTATCCACAGCCAGAACTATGCTAATTCCAGTCAGTGGACTAATTTAATATCACGCACATTTAATCCCAGTATCACATGCCCTACATCCAGCTAGTTTCAAAAAGCCCACTGATGACTACATGAGGCTTTGGAGGGATATCTAGATATAAGCTGTAACATCCACTTACCAAGTGACAAGTATTTACACTATCTCCACCTTTGTTATTGTACATACTGCTGCTGTTTGTATGGATGTGCTTTCATTTCTCTAGGATAGATACCTAAGAGTTAAATGCTGTATCAGATGGCAAATCTATACTTAATATTTTAAAAACTGTTGAACTGTTTTTCATTTAAAACGCTGTGAAACATTTTATATCAGCACTAACAATGTATGAGAGTTAAAGTTCATAAGCTTAACATTTGTATTATCTCATGATTATACCTATTTTAAAGAGTGGTACTTCACTGTAGTTTTAATCTGTACTTCTCTAAAGTCTAAAGATGCTGAGCATCTTTTTATATGCTTATGGGCCATACCATTATCTTCTTTGGTAAAATCTACCCATTAAAATTTTTGCCATGTTTTAAATCAGGTTTTTTTTTTAATTTTAAGAGTTCTTTATAGGGCTGGGGATTTAGCTGAGTAACATAAGTGTCTGCCTGGAAAGCACAAGGTTGTGAGAGTTCAATCCCTGGTATCAGAGAGAGAGAGAGAGAGAGACAGACAGACAGACAGACAGAGACAGACAGACAGGCAGAGAGATTTTTATATATTATGGATACAAGTCTCATTTCCACTTTTTTTTTTGTACCAGGGATTGAACTCATGACCTCTTATTTGCCAGGCAGGCACTTATGCCACTGAGCTAAATCCCTGGCCCAGGATACAAGTCTCATATTGAAAAATATGGTTTTTAACTATTTTTCCCAAGTCTGTGGATTATTTTTTAGCTTTTTAACTTCTTTTAATGCCATCTTTAATTTTTACTTGTTTACTACCATCTAATAAAACTGAATTTTTTCTTTTGGTGTTCTAAAAATTTGAACACACATGTGTAGATTTACCACTACAATAAGGATGCTAAACAATTCTATCACTACCCAAAATTACCTTGTACTATCCCTTTATACTTACACCTTCATCATCTCTATAACCTCAGAAACTACTTTGTTTTCTATTTCTGTTTTGTCTTCTCAAGAATATTAAATAAATAGAATCATACAGCATGTAACATTTTAAGACTAGCATCACTCATTCAGCATACCTTTGAGATTCATTCAAATAATGTATGTGAATGAGCACTTCATTCCTTTTAACTGCTAAGTAGTACTCTGCTGAGTGAATTACTAGAGTTTGCTTATCCACTCACCTACTGAAGAACTTTTGGTTTCTAGCTTTTGGTTATCATAAATAAAGCTGCAATTAACAGGTTTTTATGTTAGCATGTTTTCATTTCTTAATTGCAAACACCCACAAAGGGACAGATGCATTGTACACTAAGTGTAGATTTAATTTCAAAAGAAACTATTAAGCCATTTTGCAGAATAACTATACCATTGTGCAATAAACTCACCACAGCATATAAGAGTTCCAGTTGCTCTACACCCTCAACATTTGGTACTGCCAGTATCTCTGATTTCAGGTATTCTAATAAGTATATAGTGGTATTTTGTCATGCTTTTTAAAATTATATTTTTCTTAACAGTAAATAACACTGGTATATATTATCATCTACTTACTGGACATCTTAATATTGGGGTTTTTTAAATTATTATTCTCATTACATACACAAGATACAGATCCTTTGTCAGATCCATGATTTGCATGTTGTCTCCTAATCTCTGGCTTGTCCTTTCAGTTTCTTGACAGTATCTTTGTCACAAACAATATTTTTAATCCTGATGAAGTGTACATCATCAATTTTATTTTATTGCTGCTTGTAGTTTTATTGTCACATTTAAGAAAGACTTGTGTAATCCAAAGCTATGAAGATGTGTTTTTATGTTTTCTAAGTGTTTTGTAGTCTTGACTCTTTTTTTGTAGTCTTGGCCTCAGATCCAATTTGAGTTAATTTTTCTAAGCATGTCTCAGATTAGAATCCAAATTAATCCATTTGCATTTTGATATTAAACTGTTCCAGAACCATTTGTTGAAAAAACTATCCTTACCCCAGGGAATTCAGTTAGCTCCTTTGTCTAAAATCAACTGACCATAAACATTAGAGTCTATTTCCAGAGAAACATGAGAGAAATGGGAGCTGGTGGTCATCACAGCCTAATCCACTTGCCCAGAACGAATCTTCCACAATATGAATCTGATGGGGATGGGTGCAGCCCTTAGCCTAAGTGCTATAATTACCCACTGTTCTTATCAAGATTCAGTAAATTTCCTTTTAAGAATACTCCCACTGAAAAAGAACCTGGCAAACTGATCCCCAATTTATTATTTGACAGTTGATCTATTTGAATAAATTTTAGATTGTTATTTTTGACAATTCCTTCCAGTTTTATTGCTACATCATATGGGGAGGACTTGTTGAGCTTCCTCTCACATGACCATTTTGGAAGTCCTGCCATGAGTCACTCACCTTTTCCACCTGCATAAGCATGAACAACAGAATTCTTCCATGTTTGTTATTTTGCTATGTTTCATACCATTTTTAACCTGAAAATGTTATTTGGTTTCATATATTGAAGTAAATTAATCTTAACATATTATTTGTCATTTTATACCAATTTTGATGATATGCTTTTTTTGCCTAGTAGTAACTAGGTAGCATATATGAGAATTTAGTGGGTTCAGCAACAGAATTTGTGGGTATGTAATTTCACTTTCCACCTAGCCACAATCCAGAGCAAGGTATCTCTCTGCTGTTCATTTCTAGAACTGGTCTTTTCTAACAGTGGAGTAAGAACATGCTGTGTCAAACCCCCTTATAAACTCAACTGCTGCACAGATGCTGGTTTTTGTGAGTTCTTCGGAAGAGTTATTTTCCTTGCATAATCTTGATTGCTACAAAAATAGAGCATATTAGGAAAAGAAGTGATATGTGGGCTGGAGTAAGGCAGGAAAAATACACCTAGAAAAGTAGTTACATGACTCCTTCCTGCTGAAGTTTTCCCTGTCCAGTAGAGGAACAGAATGCTATATTATTTTTCCCTCTAGTGGCTTCCTAGGTACAAAATAAATGAGTGTTTGTGCCACAATTTACACATAATAACAATAAGACAATCATATGAAGTATCATCACATTATGCTGTAGTCTAGTAAACAAAAAGTAAGCAACTTTACTAAACGAATTTCCCAAAATAAATAAAAAATGTTCTCTACATAAGAATTCAAAAATTACAAGAAATACGAATTTCATGAAGTCAATACATTCACTATTAAAAATTTATATTTAAATGGGACATAAATAATTAAGCTTAACTTGATATGAGAAACACAAGCCATTGATTTTATTGCTCAATTTCTTTGATTCATCAGGTAACCTTCACTGTCAATTCAGGTGACCTTCACTGTATTATCAAAAACAATTTTTCAAGACTGCTTGAGATTCAACATTGTCAATGAACCAACCAACAATGAAAGCTGAAGCCATTTACAAATGGAGTCATAGTCCTATGTATTTGTTCAAGGAGAAGTCCTGGCCTTGCGTTCTCTACACATCTAAGGTATGCCTGTAGTTGACCTACATTCAATTTATCCAAATCTCATGCCACTTTAAAATGCCACAGTCTAAAGAGAGAATACAAGTGCAACTACCCACGACATTTATAAAACACTCTAACTAATAGCAGGTCATGCATTGTAGTATTCAGTCATCTAGAGAAAAACCTGAAATACAGATGACCAGCATCTCCCACATCACTGCTCATTTTATAGGTCTAGCATGTGGATGAGGTCCTTATATTTAAAGAAGTTCTATATCAAGTTCTAAAATATACTCAGAAATGAGAACTACTAACGTCCAAGCTTTTCAACATGAAAAGGTTTTCATCCCTTGGTATTCATTGGGGACTGGTTCCAGGACTCCCCTTGCAAATACCAAAATCTGAAGGTGCTCAAATTTCTTATATAAGTAGTAGTCCCAAAATAGAAACAACACAAATATCTGTCAACTGATGAATGAGTAAGCAAAATATGGTGTATGAATATAATGGAAAAAGAAATGAGCAACTAATACATGCCAACAATGCAGATGTTGGCATAAGACACAATAAGACATTGTGTGGAGTACCTAAGTTCAGTGAAAGATGCCAATCATGGAGATAGCACACATTTTGTGACATCATTTCTATTAAGTGTCTAAGTGTATCTACAGAGATGGAAGTAGATTAGTGGTGGACAAAGGATAAGCAGGAGGGATGTCACTGGAAAAACAAAATATAAATATATATGTATATTATCTATAAATATGATTGTGCCACAATTTAACATATATAAACATATATAAATATATAATATAACACATATAAATATATAATGAGTGCATTTATACTATATAAATTATGTTAATGAAGTGGTTTTAAAAAGTAATGAATGCAAGAATGAACCTAGCGAACACATCTTTCACTCCCTCCAGTGCTAGTGTTTCACACTTTACCAGTGAGGTCTCTCAAAGGGAAAAATGAGCTACTGTAAGATCAGCAGAATGTATATTTTCTACTTCAAGTGCTAGACAATGAATACTTGCAAGAAGGTTAAACATGTTACACAAAAACTAAATCATTTAGGACCCCAAAAGAAACACAAAGAAACATGCACATGTTTCAGGAAGTGATAGCAGGTTAACAACATAGGTGGGACATTTACATATACCCTTACTGTTAATTTTTTCCAATGAGTAGTACATTTTAAGTGCCATTTCCTCCAAGAGGCCCTCTCCAATTCCCTAGGCCAGGTTACATAACAACATTTTGTACTCCCATTACAGTGTGTGCTTCTCATTTCATAAACACATCACGATTTGTTATAAGCATTTATATTTGCCTATCTGGTCCAACTGTCAGCTCCACTGGGGGAAAAGGGATGTATCTATCGTATTCTCTGTGTCATTAGTACATGCATGTATCTTGCATACTTATTGTTCAAAACCTATCTTTTAAGTGGCAATCATATGCTGAACTATACTCAAACATACATGTCAAGATTATCCACACAGAAATAATAAAATAAGAGCTAGTATCACAGGTTTGACATATAGAAACATTTCTGACTTTAGAAAACTTTCTTTGGGGAGAGACTAAGATGGCAGAGCAGTAAGCAGCAGAGAAAACAGTCTTTCTGAGAATCAACATCCAAACACTGGAATATAGCATCAGGAGGAAGACAAGAAACAGAAAAGTGGGTGTACTGGACCTAGGAAGAATCTGAAGTGCAAATTGAAGCCCACAGAGAGATAAAGAGATAAACTCCAACAAAGAAAAAGGTAACCCAGTGGTGCCTTCTGCCTGAGATGGGACTCACCATGCAAGAGGAGCGGTTCGAATCCACACATGTACAGTGATGGTGATGGTGACAATTGGCAACCCCAGAGGATGCTGAAGAGAGATGTGGCAGTGAAGGACAGCAGCAGGCATAACAGACTATGCTTGTCTGGTGTTGAGAGCAGAGGAATTAATCCTCACGTGGGAGATAGCAATTAGCTAGAAGCCATCTTAGAGATAAGCCAGCTCAGCTCAGAACTCAGAGCTGCTGCTGGCTTCATCTAGCAGCTCCCAGCTGGGCCCAGACCCACAGAAAGTCTTGGACAATGGCCAGCCCAGTGAGTCTGGTCTTAGGGCAGGTCTGCAAGATTATACACACCTCACCCCACACCAAAAAGTTACTGCTGGCTTGCTGGGAGAGATCCACATGAATAGGCACTCTGTCTCCACAGGTTGTCTACTAGTGAAATTAGAGAGAACCCTGGAAATAGACTTTTTTCTTTGTTTTTTTCTCTCTTTCAACTTCATTGTTTGATTTTGTTTTTAAATGAGAGTGAACATGGTTCCTAGCCTCTTTGTGGTCATGGTTCTATTCTGGTCTTCCTTTTATCTCTCCTTTCCTTCAGTCTTCTGCACCAGTTTCCCAAAGTTGATGTGATTTATCTTTGTCCTCCAACCTTATTTCTAGTCTCTTACTCTTCTTACACTTCTGATTTTCTCCTAATTCATTTTAAATTTTAACCCCTGAAGGCAAAACTGATTGTATACTGCATATAAATTTCTGGTTTGTTTTAGATTTTGTTATATAACTGCAAATCTAGCTCACATGGTTAAAAGTAGCAAATTAAGGGTTAGCTCAGATTATCATTCTTTAGGATATATTTCATGCTATTGGTAGCACTACAGCCAAAATTCACACAATTGTTGTAAACAGCTGTTAATCCTGGTATTCCATGACTGAGATGGACTAAGGGCCACAGAAAATACTGTGGCACTGTGCTAAGGATCCAGAGACTGGACCAAACAAGAAACAACTTCTCATCTTCAACAAACTGAAGAGCTAAGATCTTCCGACAGACTCAAATCCTAAAACCAGCTGCACCTGGAAGATACGTCAGAGAAGTAGTCATCACCTAGGGATCCTAAATACTAGTAATAAAGCAACCCACCATAGGGATTTAAAAGCAAAACCCCAGGAATTAAACTTTAAAAAGAAAAAAAAATGAAGACACTTAAACTAAATGAACCCCAGACATCAAGTCCACCAAAGGCAAATCCAGGAGGCACTGAGATGGGACAATCCAAAAGCCTCCCAGCTGGACTCCCTGAAGTGGTAACAACAAAGCAATTGAATGAGGCTCTGGAAAAAAAAGAAATCAGAAATAATCTCTTGGATAAAGACCTTGCTTAGTGATGCTCGGCAGATACAGACAAAAAAAAATAGAAAAGCTTAAAAAAATTATGGAAGCTCAGCATACGAAAGAAATGGAATCCATAAAGCAGATTCAAGCAGACATCCAGGAGAATAAAAATTCTGTTAAAAGTTTTTGAAGCAGATTAGGCCAATGTGAGGACAGGATCTCAGAAATTGAACACAGGCTTGCAGTTAGTGATCAGAAAAAACAAGAGTTCTCAAAAATAGCAAGGGACCACGAGGAATCAATCTAAAGGCTGTTATATGAGACAAAAAAGAATTAACTCTAAGACTAATTGGAGTCAATGAAAAAGCAGGAGAAACCAAAAATGATATTTTAGAAATGTTCACAAACGTCATGTCAGAAAACTTTCCTGGTAGAGAAAAATAATTGGACATACAGATAAGTGAGGCATATATAACTCCAATTAGCAGTGATGAAAAAAATCTACAGCCAGGCATATCACAGTCAAGATTCCAGAAATTCAACACAAGAATAGAATCTCAAAACCTGTTAGAGAAAAGAAACAAATCACCTATAAAGGAAAGCCCATCAGAATCACAGCTGACTTCTCAGCACAAACTCTCAAGTCAAAGAGAAATTGGAGTAAAATATTCCAGGTTCTAAAGGAAAACAACTTACAACCCAGACTGATGTACCCCATAAAATGATCCTTCAAAACTGATGGGAAATAAAATACTTTCATGATAACATCTGAGGAAATTTATGACCACCAAACCTCCAAAATGTTCTGAAGGACATTCTAGAAAGAGATAGTAATAAGTACAGCTCCATGAATGTCAACAGAAGGAATCAACCAGGCAAGGAAAACAATTAGAAGGAGAGGGAAAAAAACAGGGGAGCCAACAACAGGAAAATAATATGACAAAAATAAGTCAACAAACATCATTTTATAACCATCAATGTTAATGGTCTCAATTCACCAATCAAAAGACACAGACTGGCAGAATGGAGCAAAAAGCAAGGTCCAATGATATGGTGCTGCTTATAGGAAACACATTTAATTCAAAACTATATTCATAGACTGAAAATCAAACGATGGAAAACAATACTCCATGTGATAAGTATCCAGAAAAAAAGCAGGGGTAGCTATTCTATTTGCAGACAAAGTGAATTTCAAGCCAAGACTGATTAAGAGAGATAAAGAAGGTCACTACATCCTAGTAACAATCCAAGAGAAAGATATATATATATATATATATATATATATATATATATATATATATTCAGCAAATACAGTACACCCAACTATATTAACAATTACTAACGGACATGAAAAATCTCTGTCACAAAAATACAGATCAATTAGACAAAAAATTAATTATGAAATATTAGAACTGAACCAAACATTTGAACAAATGAATTTAGTAGATGTCTATGAAGTGTTCCATGCCACAACATCAGAATACACGTTTTTCTCAGATGCACATTGAACATCCTCCAAAATAGACCACATATTGGCCCACAGAACATGCTTAAGTAAATGAAAGGGAATTTAAATCATCCCATGTGTACCATCAGACCACAAGGCAGTGTAACTGTAAATCCATGGCAAAAGAAACCACAAGAACTTCATAAACACATGGAAATTAAATAGAATCCTGCTGAACAATCAATGGGTCACAGATGAAATTAAAGAAGAAATTAGACACTTTTTACAGTTGAATGATAACAACACAACATACTAGAACTTATAAGGCACAATGAAAGCAGTCTTAAGAGGAAAATTCATAGCAGTAAATACTCATATCAGTTAAACAGAGCAAGTGTATACAAACAATTCAATGATGAACCTCAAAAATCTAGAAAGAGAAGAGTAAACCAAAAGCTCATACGAGGGAGGAAATTATAAAGATCAGATCAGAAATTAACATACTTGGAGACTAAAAAAATAATACAAAGAATCAATGAATCAAAGAGATGGTTCTTTGAAAGATTAAAGCCATAAAGAAGGACAAATGAGACTTTTATCAGTAAATGGATGCAACTTGAGACCATACTCATAAGTGAAATAAATCAGACATGCATGTGAAAACACTATACTGTTTCACCAGTGTGAGAAGATGAAGGAAACAGCATATGTATGTATATACATATGTATATATATATTATAGTTAAGAGTTATATAACTGATTTATCTGATTTCATTGAAGAGAAAGTTTTGTGCTTGTACTGTTCAGATAATTGAATGCAGATGTCCTGCACTCTGGGTGACTGATCTGGGGACTGTGATGTACCATGTATGTACCATTGTTGTCCCATTTGTTGTGGTTTGAAATTTTGTTTTATTCTTTTTCTCTTTGAAATAAAATGAATTTGATAAAAAATAAAAAAAATTCACTTTGGATCTCATTTCTCCAACTTTAGTATAAACGTGTCACCCAGAGAACAAATTGAATCCAAAAAAAAACCAAATATTGTGAAATCATAAATTTCCTTCAATGAAAATCTCACCTTTTTCTCCCTTCTCTCAAAGTACAACTTTAGCATTACAATGCATGAAAGTTTCTACCAGCCAAATGCTTAGCAGCCACCAGAAATTAATCCTATAATTTTATCCTGTGAAAATGGTCAAATATCATACCCGAGTTTTGCCTAGTAAACATAGCCCATAATCACTGATTTCTCCCTCTTTATTGTTGCTGAAACAAAATACCCTAAACCCAAAGTTGAATGAGGAAAGGCTTATTGTTGCTCACAACTTGTGGAGGTTTCAGTTCATAGGCAGCTGGCTCCAAGGCAATGTGGCATGGCAGAGGGGCACTGCAAAGAAGAAACAGTAAACAGCAAAGCAAGGCAGGTAGAAGACAGCAAGCAGCAAGTGATAAGCAACAAGCAGGGACAAGGACCCTCTTTCTGCAAGTTAAATCTTTAAATGGATCAAAGATCTAAATATTAAAATAGAAACACTAAATCTGTTGCAAGACAAAGTAGGTAAAAATCTTGAAGACATAGGGGTAGGTACAGAATTCATGAACAAGAACCAAACTGCACGGAAAATACTTCCCAGAATCAATAACTGGGATCATGTCTTATTAAAGAGTTTCTGCATGTAGAAAGAAATCTCCAGCAGAGTGAAAAGAAGACCCACAAACTGGAAAAAAATCCCAGTGAACTGTCCCTCAGACAAAGGACTTATGTCTAGAACTTATAAGAATTTAAAAAAATCAGACCCCCAAAATTCAAAGACCCAATCCAAAAATGGGCATCCGAGATGAACACACAGTTCTCAGATGAAGAAATATGAATGGCAAATAAATACATGAAAAACTGTTCATCATCATTGGTCATTAGAGAAATGCAAATTAAAACCACACTGAGATCCCATCTCACTCCAGAAAGAATGACCAGGATCAATACAACTACCAACAAATGCTGGAGAGGCTGTGGGGAAAAAGGAACTCTTCTGCACTGTTGGTGGGAGTGTAGACTGGTGCAACCACTGTGGAGGTCAGTCTGGAGATTCCTCAAAAAGCTGGGGTTGGAGGTCCCATTTGACCCAGCTATTCCACTCTTAGGCATATTCCCAGAAGATCTGAAAACATCTTACCACGGTGATACATGCGCACCCATGTTTATAGTGGCACAATTTGTAATAGCCAGATCTTGGAAACAACCTAAGTGCCCATCAACCAAGGAATAGATAAAAAAATTGTGGTACTTTTATACAATGGAGTACTACTCAGCTATAAAGAATGATCACATTGAGATATTTATAAATAAATGATGTAACTTGAATCTATACTCATAAGTGAAATAAATCAAACTCACATGTATAAATACCGTATAGTCTTCCTAGTGTAAGAAATGGTAAGAGTACAGAAGATTTTATGGTAATCATGGTTCACCATTGTATTGCTTTGAAGTCTTATGTTTTCATTCATTGGCTGGAATGGTTTTATTCTGTTTTGTTTCATCTTAATATATGTGATGATATGAATAGCTACTTTGAAGGAAAGACAATATGGCAGCCATTGCTGATTTAATATCATCTTGCTCTGAAGTCCTACCATACTCCTGTTTTTCTATTACCATTGGTTCTATCATGTTGTGTCTTATTGGATTTAAATATGCATGATAGTATAAACAATTATTTATGGAAAATGAGATAATATAGCAGCCTTGTTTATCTTCGGTTATTTGGTTTAGAATGCCTTGCAATACTTTCATTCTCTTGAGTGGTTTTATTCTATTTTGCTATGTTGGATGTTATTGTGTGTAAAGCTAAGCTCAACTATTTCAAAGAAAGAGACATTATGATAGTTACTGTTAATATACAATTGTCTTGTTGTGAAGTGCTGTGTTGCTTACATTGTTCTGTTCTGATCTGCTTATATCTGTCCTCTTTTGTTTTATTCTCTTTAAAATAAAAAAAATAATCTTATTCAGGCTATACACCTTTAGGGAAAGAAACACTCACACCCATGGTGGGGTACCCTTAATCCTACTCAGAACTATGTTAAAACAATCAGTGGACTAATTTAGTAACCAAACACCCTTGATCCCAGCATAGCACATTTTAGATCGAGACACCTCTGAAAAAGCCCCATGTATGACTGCATGATGCTTTGGGGGACCATCTACACAAGCCATAACACATTCCTTTCCTAAATTATATATTGTCAGTCATGGGAATTGAACCCAGGGCCTTGTGGTAGCCAAGTGTTTTATAACTGAGCTACCTCCCCAGCTTTTTTTAGTTTTTATTGAAACAGGGTTTAAATTGTCTGAGATGGCCTCAAACTTGCAATCCTCCTGTCTCAGCCTACCCAGTGTCTAGAATAATAGGTATGACTACCACACCTGACTGTTTTATTTATGTAATGATAAATATATATTTCTTCATTCATGCACTAAAAATATGTTGATACAGGCCCTGTGGTGGGAACTGGACAAATGGTAGTGCTCTGCTCTCAGGGAGTTTATAGTCTGAAAGAGCAGATGAACAAAAACAATAGTGATTGTTAACACTATATGCCAGGCATTGTTTTAAGCACTGTTTGCACATTAAATGAGTTAATAAAATTCTTTGAAAAGACACTATGATATTCCCATTAAATTGAGACAGAGAGAAACCAAATATTTTGCCCCAAATCACACATAGGTTCACATGCAAATGGAGGACCCAAAATTCATATACAGGTAGTCTGGCCCCAGAGTCTCAGGACTGACTATAGGTAGTGCACCAGTCTTATCTCACACTGGTCTCTTGCCTGGACTTCCTCAATAATCTCTTTCTTTTTCCTTCTGTGCTGCAGATTAAACTCAAGGCTTCATGTATACGAGGCAAGCACTCTGCCACTGAGCTGCATCCCCAGTTCTCCATGTGGTCTTATGGATGGAGTGACTATGGGAACTAATAAACAGAAGAATTAATAATGAGTCTCAAGTTCTTAGTTTAAGCAATTTGATATATGGAGGTAAATTTACTGAGATTAAAGACATAATTACAACTATAGTACATTGTACATACATCATATCTACATTGTAACTATGTTACAAACACTGAATAAAATTGTATTCATAGAAAGTGGTCAAGGAATACAAAATTCAGTTAGGAGGAATAAATTCAAAGGAGATAGTATAACATGGTAACTACAGGGGAAAACAAGCAGCCAGCTCACCACTCTGGTAAGTGGCTGTGCCTGGCAAGCCATGGCTGCCCCAGAGCAAGAACCATCGGTGTTTCCTGAGCTCCACGCCATGTTGGAACTTGGGAAGCTAGGAAAACAAGCAGCCAGCTCACTGCTCTGGTAAGCAGTTGTGAGCCTTCCAGCGCACGGGGTAAGGATCAAACATCCATCTCCCCCAGCCTGCCCCTTAGCAAGTGGGAGCCAGAGATCTGAGTATCTCGTGGGAGGATCAATGTATGCAATATAGCAAATATGGGGAATTTCCTTCTACCATCTCTTAGAAGGCACATATCTTTATCACTGTTTTGATCTGTTCTGATTAATGGTATTGCTCTATTCAATATTCTGTTTTTATAAGTTCAGTATTTCCTTCCATTTTGCTGTACCTGATTGAAAGAACAACTATTGTGAAGAAAACGAGATATACTATTGTATGTATTACTGTAACCTGCTGTGAAGTTTTGTGCCAATTTCACTACACTGTCTCAATTGGCTTTGTTCTGTCTTGTTCTGCTGTATTTCACTACCTTCAAAATAATAATAATAATAATAATAATAATAATAATAATAATTTGAAAAAAGAGAGATAACAAAGTAACAAAATACCTCCAAAAACTCCCAACTCCCCCAAAGCTGATCCATGGGGGAATGGATGAGGAGAAACACAAAAACAAAGCAACAGAATTATACAAGTTGATTAAAAAGTAAATAACAACAAAAAAACAGATTAGAGGTACCGAGCAAGCTGAAACATGATATAACTAAACAGATAATGGACTTAAAAAGCAAAAGAAGGAAAAGAAAGTGCTCTAAAGGATATAACTGCATGTATTTTTAAGTGTGTAGGATTGATAACCATGTTGCTGAGTTTTTGTTTGTTGAACAGAACTGTTGCAGCCTCACTGCTTGAATGTCTACTTTGTGTGCTTTAATTTTATAACTTGAACAACTATATCTGAGAAGACATATATGTAATTTATCAACTAGTGATTTCTTACTGTTTATTTTTTTTGAAATACTGTACTGTTTCTACTCTTTTTTCTATTTTGCTTTTTTTCTCTTTAAATAAAATTAAACATGGTAAGTACAGTTAACAATATATTATATTCTTTTTTCATTTTTTTATTTAAAGAGAAAAAAACAGGAAAAAGGTAGAAATATTACAGAATTTCAAGAAAAGAAGATAAATAGTAAGACATCACTAGTTGATACATTAAACATTGTTCTTTTAGAAATAGTTATTCAAGTTACAGGATTAAAGCACACAAAGTGGACACTAAAGCAGTGAGAGTGCAAACAGATCTGTTCAACATATATTATATTCTTGAAAGTTGACAGAACAGATTTTTAAATGTTCTCATCACAAAAAAAGGTTTAAAAAATAGCTAAAGTAACACATAATCAGCTTGATTTAGCCTTTCCATAATATATACACATATGATCAAAATAATGGTATTTAAATTTTAAAATTTTATTACATTAAAAAAGACATATTACCAGATTCCCTTCAAAATATTCCCCCTTGCTTCAAACACACTTATTCCATCATTCTAGCCACTTTCTGAATCAGTCCTGGAAGTCCTCTTTCATGTGTTTATCAAGTGTAATAAAAAATAAGAGTAAATACTGCTACCAAGTGCCATCCAATGTAAAGGCAGGCTTGTAAAAATAATAAAGTATTTCTTTATCTACCTTATTCACATACCTGGCACCTTGCAGGTTCTGGGTCTTCCCTAAAGTCAAAATGACAATGAAAGGAGTCTCAGCCACTTTCCCGTTGGTGGGACTAAATACCTGACACCTTCAACTTTAAGGAGGAAAGATTTATTTTAGCTCATGGTTTCAGTCCACAGTTGCTAGCTCCAAAGCAGAAACAGGATGGCAAAGGGGCATGGTAGAAGAAAAGGGCTCAACTCATGGCAAGCAAGAAGCAGAGAAGTGTGGAGCCAGGAACAAGAACATATTGTTTCAGGTCACACCCCTAGTGACCCACCTCTGGCCAGGCCCCACATCCTAGCAGCACATTCAGCACCCTCATGATCCAAAAACCTTCCAAACACAAGGCTTTGGGGACACGTTTTAGAACTAATCCATAACCTGTAAAATTTTTGAATAGATTCAGTTCATCAAGGTAGCCACAACAATGCAACTAAAAACACTCACAAAAAGGGATTTCCAGAACTGCTTCAGAAAGTTGCTAGAAAGATGGGATAAGTATGTTTGAAGCGAGAGGGAGTATTTTAAGAGTGTTAATAGCTATGTGTATTTTATCACAGTAAAAGTTTTAAACATTCACTGTATTTTTCAATATCTCATATATATATCAAAAGATGTTGTACACAGTAAATGTGCAGCATTTTGTCAATTAAAAGTACTTTTTAAATGCTGGAAATACATAGGACATAAATTTATCTCAATATAAGTATGGCATTCATGAACCCACTGCTCGCTCTCTCTCAAACCTAAGAACCCCTACAGAATATGGATCTCCAGCTTTACCATAACTCACACTCTGGAATAGTTCAACTAATACTATGGGCATATAGTAGGTATTTCTGTGCCTTAACACTTTTGGAGTCTTTGGAGTCTTAACACCCTAAATCTTAAGATGTGATCTTTTAAGTATTAAGAATCAACATAGTCCCTTCTCAGTAATTTCTTCAAGAGAAGTATCTGTGCAAATGTCATTAGACAGTAAATAAAATTCATATTAAAAAGGGTTTTAAGAGCTAGGTGTGTAGCTTAGCACAAGGCCTCAGGTTTGTTCTCCAAAAAAAAAGCCTAAAAGAGGACTCAGAATTTGGAATTTGGGGGACAGGGTCTCACTGATAATTTCATAAGACACCAAAAAACCCATAAATCACTAATACAGGACTGGTGCTGCTCTGACAGAGGACTACTTTAAGTAAAACTTGAGTCTATACCTCAAGACAAAAGTTTTACCTTGTCACTAACAGTAAAAGACACTAAAAGATTTTACCTTGTTATTAACAGTAAGACACACTAAAAGAGTAAAACTCAAACCCCTTGCCAAAAGTTTGACCTCCAGTCTAATGCCTTCTTCTTCAGTAGATAAAACTGCAAGGATCTGACCAAAACCAAGATGGAAGAAGCCATGTGATTTAAAAAAAAAACACAATAAACTCTTAAGTAGTTTCCCCAAATATGAAATGTCACCATTAGAAATAAGAAATCAAACATTAGTTTAGGTCTTCAGTATCTGCTTGAGAGAATGAGACACAGAAAAATGTAGCTATACTGCCCCCGTGAAACCCTCAAATTCGACCCCAGGAAGAATTTCTCATCATTGTTGTACTCCATTTCTCCAGGGTGACCACACACCTTCTGATAGTCTTTTAAAAATGAACATGCCCATTCTAATCTAGGGTTTGAGAATGGAAGCAACTCACTGGAAACTGATTTGAATTTGATGACTGTACTCTTAACTACAGAAGTCCAATATGGTACCCAAGTGCAGGCCAATTAAATTACCTCATTCTAGGTAGGGCCCACATGGTCTCTACACCCTCAGAACCTGGGGAGATTATTCTACCTAATCCAGGATTGCATTCTCAAGAAGTCCACTGTTGCCACACACCTAAGTCATATTCTATAAGCTCTGCTGCTAACGAATGAAACGTTTTTATCTGTATCCATGTGGGTCTTTTATCTTTCAACTGGTTCCAAATTTGAGAGATAACAGAGTACTGTACCACTAACTAAATAATTCAACTCCCAACAGCATGGATACCCTTAAGTTTTTTCTCACAGTGCTTTGAAATTTAACTCAGGGCCTCAGATATACTAGACAAGTCTTCTTCACTAAGCTCTCTCCCTAGCCCCCCATCCATACTCTTAAAACACAATTTCTTTAAAATATAATTCATTGATATGTTTGAACATAAGACAATGGAAGCCAAGTAGATTCCTCTATTAGGTCTAAGGATCTTTTAAACTATAGCATCAGCTTTCTGTTTTAGATTGAGAACATGAATATTTATTTGGTTTTGCCTCTTAATTTACATTTCCAAATCAGTGTGCCTGTAGCTGAATTATCACTCAACACATTTTTTGCTATCTTTGTATTTCTCATTTAATTAAACACATTAATCAAAATCAACTCAGTTGCCTAAGGATTAGACTACAAAGGTTCTAGAAGATTACTATTACAGAAGATTATTATACATTTTTCTGACCTGTCACTTTTTAGAGTTCCAGATCAAGATTTCCAGTGATATACCAGCTATGTCTTGAAGTAAATTAGTCTTTCTTCTGAGTCTCTGCCTGAAACTCTCTTTCTACTCTCTTCTCCCTAACCATCTTCAAGTTAATCCTTAAATATCATTCAAGTCACAACATAGATATGTGAAAGAGAGCCCTCACCAGAAACTGACTATGCTTGGACTTCCGAAACTGAAGGAAATAAAGCATGAGTGCTACCCCTTGAGGGTAAGTAACCTGGATGCAATATAAGGGACAGAAAGTGGGTTGCTGCCACCACTTACTGCTGTTGCTGCTGCTTGTCTTCTGCTGCCTACTGCCTGCTCTGTGATGTCCTTCCGCCATGCCACCCTATCTTGGAGCCAGAAGATTATGGACTGAAACCTCTATAAACTGAGCTAAATAAACCTTCCCTCCTTTAACTTTAGGATTTGAGTATTCCTAAAGTACTTTTATCATGATAAAAGTAACTAAGACAATAAGTGACTAGATATAGCACAGATAAGAAACAAAAATAATTGGGAATACACAGGGAAAGGGTTTGAAGGTACTGATAACTTTTTTGCTTAAGCTAGGCAGTGAATATGGAAGTGTTTATTCCATTTTTACCTGCATATCAAATGTATTATTTTGTATATTTAATATGTTTTACAAGGATTTATAAGGGTATGAATGGTCTACCAGACATCTATGTGTCCACCACTCAACTTAATCAAAGGCACATTACCAGGAGAGCTCAGCATCCTTAGTAGCCCTTACCAATGAAACCTACTGCTTCCCCCTCTCAATTCCTGGACACTACTAATCTGAATTTGGTATTTATTATGCCTTAGGGTATTGCCACAGTTATGTGTTGTTTAACTTTGCAATTCATTGAATTATATACAGCATAAATTATTCTGCAACCTGCTTTTTTCACCTCATCATATTTCTTTAGGAGTCACCCATGTGAGCATGTGGTTCTCGTTCATGTGATCAAATACTATATAATATTTCAGCATGTGCTTCTCTATGGTGCTTTCTGGATAATTTCTTTGGATCCATCATCTGGTTCACTAACTCTCTCTTCACTTCTTTAACCTATCTATTGAGTTTATAATTTCAATGACTTTTTCATTGAATCAATAAATTCATTTTCACCAATATATTCTATTTGGTTCTTTTCCCAATATACCTAAGAACCAGAACTAAGAACAGAACCAGACTGATTGAATATATTTATAGTCCTTAGCCCTGCACTATGTGGCTCTTGCCCACTTATTCCAATCTACTTCACAGCACAAATAACAACTTACTACAAAAGGCCTAAACATCTCCACTGAAAGGTACTAGCTAAATTGTGCTCTACTCATGTAACAGAGTCTATAACCACTACATTAAAAGAATGCAACTCAATGTCCTATGCATTAAATGAAAAATAGCAAGATGCAGAACAGATTATGTAGCACATTACCTTCAACATGGGAAATAAAAAAGAAAATTTTTCTCTAGTTTGTAAATGCATCAAAACTCTCTAGAAGGGTAATTGAAGAAAGTGGAAACATAGGTGTATATCAGGAGAAGACTCATATGCTAGGAGTCAAGATAAAGAGAAATTAATTTTCACCATCATACCATTTGAATATTAGATCATGTACAATATATATTTCCTATTTGAAATAAAAATAATAGCTGAATACTAAAATATGCCATACCATCTGTTACCTGTCCACACTTGGCACATTCTGTCTCTCCTCTTTCATGTATGTTTCCTTGTCTCCAGCTTCCTTCCCGTCTACCAGATTAACTCTTATTTACCCAGCAGGACTCAGCTGGAACAGCACTACCTTAATCACGAAATGAACTACTACTTTCTGTCATTGTCCATACAACTGTTATTGTATCACCATCCCACAAAACGGAAAGCTCCACGAAGCCCAACACAATGTTTGATATGTAGTCATCATTCAATAAAAGTTTGCTGAAAGAATGAAATAATGAAAATCAAAAGCTATAATTTGACTACAAATAATATTAGTAGATTATACACATATAGAAATATCAGTTCCCTAAATTATAAACATGTTTTCTTCCCCTGCAATTTATGTCCAGGTTTTGGCAAACAACCAAACAATATCTGGAGAGACTTGAGTTTTGTGTTTTCATTGCAATTTCCTGAGTCATGAAATTGATAGCCGGGAAGCTGTCATGGTCAACAACAAGACTTGTTACTAATGGCATGACAAGAATTGCTTCACATCATACACTCAGAAAAAAATCATTTACAGGGGCAAAATAAAATGTAGCTACAAAGTGTCCTTAATTCAGCCCAATTCAAAACTATATTGAATAAGCTATTTGATAAAAAAGTCTTTTTAAAACAAAACACAGACCAGAGTAACTGTAACAGAAATTTTCTGTTCATCCTCCTAAAAGTTATTTCCAGAAGGTAGACCCTGTACTCCAGGAGAGAATTATTCTGGGCTGGATGCCCACAATGAGATATGGAGTTGACCAGGACCCAGAGCCTGTCCTTCCAAGCTCCTGGCAGAGACACACCTACACACACACACACACACCCCACATACACGCATGCACATGCTCTCCCCATAGAAACATAACTAATAATAAAGCCACATGAGCTGTAATAGGCAGCACAAAATCATAATGAATAATTCTTTGGGGTGAAAAAAGTATATATATATATATATATATATATATATATATGAGTGTGTATGTATGTATTTATAGACAGATAGATAGATATATTACTACTAATCTCTATTAGCTCACCAAAAAGAACAGTTTGTGTTTTCATTGTTTGATCATTTTTTCATGCCTAAATTTTGTAATCTGAAAAACTCTTTTAAGGTAACAATATGCAATATATTAACTAGTGTTAATTTCCTATTATTTTGTTTTGAAACTCTATATCACTTTTATCCTTTTTGTTTTTAAAATTTTAAAAAGTAGCTGAAAAAGTTCACAGAAAATGGTGACTTCTCAGTTGGGTGTTTCAAGATGAGTCATACTGTATGGAGGAAAGAGGAAGGGGACCATAAACTAGATTTCAGAGAAAGATCTCAGCATGTGGCTGGAAAGTGAATGTTAGATGCAGCTAGCCTGGGGTAGAAAGAAACAGGAAGGGTGGAGATCAAATCTCAAAATGATAGGTTGGGGCAGGAATGGTGGTACATGTCTGAAATCACAGCACACTGGAGGCTAAGGCAGGAGGATGAAGAGTTACAAGCCAACTTGGGCTACATAGTAAGTTCAAGTTCAGCCTGTTCTTCATGGTAAAACCTGTTTTTTTTTTTTTTGTTTTTTGTTTTTTTGTTTCAAACTCCCTGCAAAATGAAGTGAGGATTGCACAAGGAATAAAGCTGCCAGCCATCCTTTTAAACCAAGCTCATAGGGTCAGTCTTTAACAGAGGGACCAAACACTTCTGAGCTAAGAAAGCTGCACAACCTAGAAGGAAAATACCATAGCAGCAAAAAAGAATGGACTGCAAGAGAGAGATTACATGTCTATTGACTTCTGCAAAGCTTTCCTAAAAGCATTATGTCTCCCTGGAGACAAGGTAAAATCAAAGACATTCCTCCAATGAAGACATTTCTTTCATTAGCTCGTGTTTCTCCATGGATTTCTTTCATTTCAGTGTGGGCTATGGTTCAAAACTTATACAAATAGATCCCAAAAGGTTTTGATTTACAAACTCAATCTTACCAATAAGAGAAATTTATAAGACACAGAGATCTAACAACCAAATGCTGCTAAAGGGCCTTATATAGATCTTAGAAAGAGAGCCAAGTGGGATAATCTGAACTCACTGGGTATTTCATAAATAAAACAAAATCACTAGGATTTCTAACAGGTGATAATGTAGCTACAACATTAACTATGTTTTTTAAAGATTCCTTATCCTTTGGAGACTAATACTGAAATATTTACAAATAAAATTATATAATATCTGGGATTTGTTTCCAAAGCATCTTGACTTAGGAAGGGGTAGCTGGAAGTTACAGATAATAAAAGATGGCCTATGAACTGCTACATAACTAGCGGGATTATGGGTATATGATATGTGATCTAATATATCATTGTCTCTACTTCTATGCATTTGACATTTTCCATAATAAAAAGTTAAATTTAAAAAATCACCTCCCCAATACGAAACTTTAAAGGCATATCTCTACAAACCACAGGTCAAATGCAGATTTTCCCCCTACTGCTCCAGAATCTTCATCCAAACGTCTGCTATCTCCCTGACATCTTGAACTCCATAGGTCCAAGAAGTAACTCTCATTCTTTCCTGTAAGCATTGCTTCTCTTCCCCATTCCCTATCTCTGCCAGAGCCAGCTACCTATCAGTCATCTTTAGCTCACTCACACCCACAGAAGTCACCTAGGTCCCACACAGTGGAAGCCATTTTCACACATTAACTTTTTTTCACAGCCTCTTTCTGCATTTACTGAACTCTCCTCAGCACTCTACCTTAAAATCAATGCAATTGTAGCAATTTTAAAAGAACTGTGATGGCCAGACGTGGTGGCACAGCACTTGGGAGGCTGAGGTAGCAGGATTACTGTGAGTTCAAGGTCAGCCTGAGCTATACACTGAGTTCAAGGCCAGCCTGAACTACATGGCAAGACTCATCTCAAAAAAAAATCTGAAAATTTTAAAAAATAAAAGAAGCATCTTTGGCCTGGTGTGGAGGTACGTACCTCTTACCCCAGCTACTGGGGAGGCTAAGGCTGGGAGTGGTAAGTTCGACAATACTCTGGGGCATTTAGCAAGACCCTGTCTCAAAAACTAAAAAGGGTTGAGTAATGTAGTTTGGTGGTACAGCACTTCCCTAGCTTGCATGAGGCCCTGGTTCAGTCTCTAGTACCAAAGTCAATCAATCAATCTATTCATGAATCAAAAGTATCATTCATACCTCACTTAAAGGCTCCCAATGGCTCCTCATAGAGTACAAAAGCCCAATCTCTCAGCAAGGCAAAATCTGTTGATCACTTGGTGTTTATATGACACTGAGGTTTTGCTGACACCATCTTAGTGAATCTAGGATCGCTAAGGATCTGAAAGCCATTTCAGAACTAATTAAGGGGTACTGGGGATTTAGCTCAGCAGCATAAGTGCCTCCCTGCCAAGTGCAAGATCATGAGTTCGATCAAAACAGAGCTAATTAAGGATCTGACTAATGAGTGCCACAGCCAGCAAGCAGATAAGGTCCACAGTCATAGCATGGGATCTCTTGAGACAAGATGACCAGGTAGCCCTTATCTGAAAGTCCACTCTGTGAGCTGACATCCTCTTTATGCTGTGCCTATGCCAAGGCCAACCTGACTGGCCCTTTGGGAAACAGAAGCAGCTTAGAAGCATTCATGTCAAAGACCTAAGCTGCCTGACTGGCTGGACAAATGTAGCCACAAAACAGAATTTTTCCCTGTGCTAAGACATGATCCAGTGAATCCTCAAATTCAAAAGCCATTGGCTAGCTTCCTCCTCAATATCAGAGTGACAGTAGCTAAGCCAAAGAATCAGAACGGATATTAACCATAAAAAGTATAGAAATTAAGCCATGGTAAAGCACATACAATTTGATAAGTATTACAAATAGAGACATGAGTCACCTTGATTAAAAGTACTCAAAATCGGTTGGCAAAGTACAAGTGGGGAGTGTTCAAAGAACGTCAGTTGCTGACAGCCTAGCCCAAGATATTTCCTGCCAGCCCCCTCAATCGTATTGTTTCTTCTTTCCTCATGCCTCTCAGTCACTCAGCCCCAAACTAAAGTTTTTGATTGAAGAAATATGAAAAATGTCTACCTGATCTTAAAATGCTGGTGCCAAGTAACAATAAATAGAACAAAGAGAAATCTAGAGCTGGTGACAGCTATCAAATTAGTACCTACACAATTGGTACCTGCCCAGATGATATACGCAACAAGTATTTATTTTGTAGCTTACCACATTCTAGGTTCTGAGAATGCAACAGTCAATAAAAGGAATAGAATCCTGCATTCCCTTTATAATCCTTATATTCTATAAGGGGAAAGAATTCTTTAAAAGAACATAAATAAGGTCATTGGCATATTGTAAGTAGTATGGAGGAAAATAAAAGAAGGAAGGAAAACAGACTGCCATGGGAGGTTCCAGGGTAGGAACATATATAGTATTACTTAATAAATAAAAAGTTTCACTGGAAACAAAATATGATACATCACCTAATACTACAAGCTAGCTACTTATCTTCTTGCCATTTGACTCTCTGCCAACAGTTATTATTACCTACAGGGAAAGGGGACTGGGTATTGAAAACCCAGGCCTTCACACTGAGTTATATCCTCAGACATTGTTTTACTTCTTATTATGAGATAGAGACTCACTAACATTTAACTTGCCCAGGCTGGGCTCAAACTTGTGATCCTCTTGCCTCAATCTAACAGAATGCTAGGATTGTAAGTATGCTCCACAACATATAGCTCTAAAATTTTAACATGTTTTTTTAAAAAATGACTGGGTGCAGTGGCACATGCCTGTATTCTCAGCTATTAAGGAAGCTAAGCAGGAGGATCACAAGTCAAGGGCAGCCTGTGAAAATTAGAAGATCATTCTCAAAATAAAAACTAAAAAGTGCTAGCAATGTACCTCAGTGCTAGAGTACTTTCCTAGCATGTGCAAGGCCCTGGGTTCATCCCCCACTACTGTAAAAATAGGAGGAGGAGGATAAGAAGAAGACGAAAAAGAAAAAGGAAGGAGGAGGACAAGGAGGAGGAATGGGAAGGGGGGGCATGGAAGAGAGGAAGAGGAAAGAAGAAGTTGCCAAAATCCATTACTAAAACAAAAACTGTTCATCTCACCATTTAATACATATATTTGACATATATATATCAGAAAGAGAGACAGAGAGGGCGAGCCCACTGAATGTGTAAAACTGTAAGGTACAAAAGAGGATATGCCAGAAATGGTACACAGTAGTTCCTGTCCTCTGAGAATCTGTAGCCCATTGAAGATCAATTGTGGAAAAGAAAAACAGCACAGGATGGAGATTGTATGGTCAATGGAGACTGACCATACAAGCTTTTATTACAGCAGTGGGATGTTCAAGGTTCTCAGGGGAACTATCAGGTGGTAGAATGCTGTGTGGGAAGGGAGGGCACTCCACCATCTGGCTGGGTGCTGACAGCAGTCTAGTGTAACAGGAGGACAGATCTGCTGCAAATGCACAATGAAAAGGAAAGTTATGAATAGGGCAAGGAAGAAGATATGAATGAAGCAAAGAGACATACAGAAGTAAAAGAAAAAAGTTAAAGATGGAAGTTTTGCTCTTACGTGAATGGTAAGACATAGATGCCACTTACAGAAGTGAGAAATTCCACTGGAAGAGCTGGTTTTAAAAGGTGATAAGTATATTGTTGCATGAGCTGATTTCAAAGCATGGTATCTTCAGATGGAAATGGTTCAATGGATGGGAATATTTGACTCTAGGGAAGAAAATGTGATAAATTTCTCTCCAGGAAGAAAGGGAGGCTGGTTTTTTTTTTCAGTTTGTCTCCTGCTGTATCTCTTGAATTGTGTACTGTGATGTGCATTATTTTATTGAAAACTAAGTTTAAAAGTCAAGTGCAGTGTTGTGCACTGCCGTCCTAACTATCTGGAGGTTGAGGCAGGAAGATCACTTGAGCCGAGGAGATTGAGACCATCCTGAGTGACACAGTAAGACCTCATTTCTTTAAAATATTTTTTAAAGTAGTGACTTTCATGACTGCATTTCAAGAATATATTTAGGACTAAATATCAAAACCTGGAAGCCAGTTATGCAAAAATGATATTCAAGGCGAAAGTTATCAGACAGAGCAAGGACTGCCCATTGGACACTTCTACATTTAGGCAAATGGAGTGAAAGCAAAGATGACTAGGCAGACAGAAGTAATGCCAAAGAAACAGAAGAACTTTGGAAACATGACAATTAAATCCATCAAGGAATATACCTGAAATAAGGGAGTGGGTGATGGAAGGCCTCCACAAATGTAAAAGTAAGAAAATGAAGGTTTTCCTCAAGCTAGACAATCAAACTGCCATACATTGGATACAACTGGCAAACTCTAGGAGCAAATCAGCAACTTAGCTATTCATGTGCCCTTATGACCTGGGGATCTCCAAACCACAGGATGACTCATCTGGAATCTACCTGAGATTCACATAGGGAAACCTAAGCCATTGTGTGATATACAGTTTAGAAAAAAAATACTCTGCTAAAAAAGGGGGGAAAAATCAAACTTTCAAAAATCAGAAGGTAAGACCCTTCATTCAAAGAAACAGGGCCTGGCCATCCCAGAATGGAGACTGACCCACCAACCTTTCCCAGTGTACATATAACCAACTGCTACTGTTTTTACTCTGGCCTCTCTGCAAAACCTTCTATGGACAGTCTAAAAGGTGAACTCCTGCTGCTTGCCTCCACTGAGGAAATGGCTGGCCTGAATCTATGTCCTGCTCTGCTAATCAATGGCAAATCTCTCATCATAAATGAATCAATTGGCACTCAGTTTCAGTTCAGGCTCTCTAAAGCTGGCTAACATGAGCTAGATCCTAAGAGAGAGTCAGTTACTAGGCTGCTGACAATTGTAGCTTTTGAGTCATCAATGTCATCATTTTTGAGCTTGGGCCAAAGCACATGTTGTCTATGTGGCCTCTTGCAGCCTGCCAGTAATATCTGTGCCACACTTCTTAATATCCAGTTGCAACAATGTGTATTTTCCCAGTTCTCATTCACATTTTGTTCCTGTACTGACAACTATGGCTGTATTCCAGGTTTGTTTTAACAGTGAACCTGTAATACCACTACTTTTTTCTTAATCCAATCACTTCATATAGATTAAAAGTCACTGTTAAAAATCTCAGAAAACAGCTTGTTAAATATAAGGCAACCACAAAAATCTTAAATATACATCTATTCATTGTTCATCACTGATTTAACTGACCTATTCAATATCACTGACTAAGGATTACACACAGAAGAAAGATAATTCTGTATGGCTTATTAGAAAAATAGGAAGTAGGTTGTATGCACCCACTGCCTAGGTCCACTATCTCCTTCTGCCACCATGGCAACCATCATTCATTTTTGTCTATATTTCTAGTCCAAGATTTACCAAATACACAAAGATAGAAATATATAGTATTCTTTTGCTTGCTTTACCTTACACAAATAGTGTTCTCTAGAATTAGGAAGCAGATTTGACTGTGGAACAAAGACCAAAAATAACAGTGTCTTAAACAAGACAAGTTTATTGTTCCCTCATGCATGAGACAGAACTTAAACCACACTGAGATGAAATAGTGGTTCTCCAATTTACTGCTTCATCATCCCTGGAGTGTTGCCCTCATGATCAGGCCCATGTTACAGGCAGAAAGAAATGATAAACTATTTCTACTCACATCCTGTTGGCCAGAACTTGATCACATGGTCAAATCTAGATGCAGGAGAGACAAGAAAATAAAGTCTTCTTCCAGCAATGCCACCGGTCTTTTTAAGAATCCAATTCTATGGGAGAAATGGGAAGCAGCTGCTGGAGTAGAAGCATTTTCTGTCATATTTACTGGATAGATTCTGTAGCATTCTCCTTCCTTTCACTCAATATTATGTTTTTATAGTTTCTCAAATTTAAGCATATACAGTTGTGCATGTGTGCTGCTGTTTAGTTGCATGTTGTTCACTGAGTCTTATATATAGGCTCAGGTGCAGATTTTCTTTAGAATCTAGGATTTAAATTCTAAATGTGGTGTATGAATAAACTGCAATTTATTAAGCCATTCCCTACTGCTACACACCTGGGTCTTTTAAACACTATATTTAAAAAGTGAGTCACATCAATAGAAATGTTAAATAATTAAATGCTAAATTATATGTATCTGTCTCAGGTACATTTTGAGCTTCTAAAGGTTTTAAAGTGCTCTACCGCAAGCCAATTAAAACAGAAACTGACAGTATTAGGCTATACAGAAGGAGAAAATATATTTATGGTCCTAGATTTCCCATTATTACAATCAAGCATTGCATGGTGTTCCATGTTTCTTGACAACTGAAACAAAAAGGAAAAAATATTGTGTGGTGTTTGTCATTATCTGATAAAGGGAAATAAGCCAGATAAGAGAAATAAATGTTTAGTCTCAAATTCTAAAAAAAAGCTGTCACATTAAGTGTCATCCAAGGCTCAACAAGCAAGAAAGTAGAATGTCTTTAACAAGCAGTTACATTAAAAAAGGTACAGGGTTTCTCTAGGAGAATGATTCATGGTTGATCCTTAACAAGCAGAGGACTTAACATTACTTATTTTTTTCCTATACAAGATAAGGTAGTTCCCCAAGTTCAGGTCACTAGAAGAGTTCCTCTAAGAAACGACATTCACAAGGATCTGACCACTGAGAAAGGCTGAGTCTCCTAAGAACCTGATGGTTTCCCTGTGGTTTGGTATTTTTGGAGAACACACTACTAGTGACTTTAGTATTGGGGGATTTTTTTTCTCTCTTTCTCCTTTAACTCAAGATTTCAATCCCTTTTAGAGAAGTGAAAAAACACTGGTTATTTCTGTGGGCTTTTTTAGTGATGGTAAAACATCTAAATATAGCATTGTCCTTTTAATTTCACTTTTACTTGGCAGTTATTTTTCTTTTAATATATGTTTATTATTTTAATTGTAGACATTTATGAGATACAATGTGAAAATGCAATAAATCTGTAAAGTATATAATGATTAAGTCAGGTAGTTAGCATTTTCATCTCCTTAAACATTTTTAAATTTTTTAAATTAAATCATAGTCATAATACTCTACCCCAATAAACCACCCTCAAATTTTTTAGCTTCTTATTGTTGCTATAAGTAATTTGCAACAAACAGTGTAAGTACATTTTAGGTTAAAAAACATGGTCTCAAATCAACCAGAGATGTCTAAGGAATACTGAACACCCACTTTGTACTAAGAGTTTTACTACAATATTATCTAATTTTCACTGGTACTTTATAAGGTGAAGATTATTAGCACTGCTTTTTAGTTAAGAAAAATAGATCTTTAAGAAGAATTTGCCAAAGATCACATGGCTGCTAAAGAAAGTATAAAACTAGCTATGACATTTAAATTGGATTATCAACTTCATTGCCTTGAAAGCTGCTCAGGGAATTAATAAAGAAAACTTCCAGGTGTGTCTGTGTGTCATGAAGTTGTGACCCTGGATACTATATCTGGTCCCTTACACTTTCCTCTCTGATGCTGTTGACCTGGTCTGTTTTCTGGCCACCATAAAGTGAGCACTTTGTTCCACCAGGCCTCTCTACCATGATGGTCCTGCCTTAGAGTCAGCCAAACAAGAACTTAACATTCTGAAACCATAAACTAAATTAACAGCTAAGAGCTGGCCTTGGGTCTCAGAGCAGACTTTGACTTGGACTTTTGAGCAACGCTGAAACTGTTGAAACTTTGAGTGCAGTACGTTTTTGGTCATACTTGGGATAGTTACGTCATGATAGGTGAAATTATGGCTTTCTGTTTACTTGGAGATTAAGTATAGTTTAAGAAAATATATTTGGGTGTCAAGTTGACAAGGAATGGAATGTGACAGTTAAGCTAGACTTGAGAGCTGCCCCCAAAGCCCAGATTGATGTACCCTGAAAAACTGTCACTAGAAGTTGATGGAGAAACAAGATGCTTCCATGACAAAGAGGAACTGGGAGAGTTTGTGACCACCAATCCAACCCTACAGAGAATACTGAAGGACATTCTAGAGAGAGAGGAAAAAAATACCAGGAGTTTAGGAACAGTGGCAGAAAGGCCTCAATGAACAGGGCAGGCAGTAGAATGAAGGAGAAAACTATACAAAGGCAGGAAAATAGCATAGCAGAAATGAGGCAGAGAAGGATAACTAGAAACTCTAACAAGATGGCCTGGATGTTAATAGTGCACCAGGATTTAAAACCCACATTACTCACACCACTCTGCTTAGATGTATTATATTCTGTTCCAGTCATTCTACCTGTACTAGATCTCAGGGCACAGACAGTAATCCTGAAAATAACAGGATATAGTACAGTAATCATCCTTAATTTCCTATTAACTTAATCTAAAGCTCTGTACAACCTACCCTGTTTTACCATGACTGATCATAATCGAATCTGGTTTGTTGGATCACTGTTTTGTATTGATAGATTTTATTCAAAGCTGTTATGATTGATAGTATCAAGTCTGAGAGTATAGGCAACTGCACTTAAGATGACAAGATCCACTAGAATATCCACTATGGTTTGATTATTACCTGCCTTTGAAGTTTTAAACTGTCTGCAATGTTTTATTTTTACTACTATTGTTATTTACTGCTATACTCAATTATACTGCTATATTCAATTATGCCTGATGATATAGACATTCTACTGAAGATAATAAGAAACAACACAGTAATCATTGTAGAACACCTTGTACTGTGGTTTTATATGACTTTTTGGTTTCATGTTTTTATAGGAATTTGTTCTATTTTGTCTTGCTAAGTTTTGTTTTTCCCAATACAGAAAGGATAGAAACACATGCAGAGATTCATGCATGCGTAGATGTTCACACTCTCACTGTTTGACTATCTACTTTGTATGCTTTAATTTTGTAACTTGAACAACTATTTCTAAGAGGAAAATATGTAATTTATTAACTAGTGATTCCTTGTTTATCCTTTTTTTGGAATTCTGTACTACCTGTACCCTTTACATGCTTTTGTTTCTTTTTGAATAAATATAAAAAAATTAAAAAAAAAGAGTTAAGGAGAGTAGTGTGGCATTGATGGTTCTGCTTTTAGAAATAACCAGTGGAAACTCTAGAAAAGAAAAAAAAGTATAATTTTAGGATTTTTACTTCACTTTCAACATCTAGCAGACTAAACATGGTAGAAAAAAGAATTGTCAAATGGGGAGATAAGTTTGTTGAAGTACATTTATTTATTAAGAAAATTAATTATTAATTGAGTATGTACTAAATAATCAAACATTGTGCTAAATATAAATTGTTCATCTTTGTATCATCACAAAATTTCTTTTCACTTGCATATATAGTCCCTTGTTTAACATTAACTCTTCAAAGTCTACATTTATTCATGTGAGTATCTAATTTCTTTCAACTAGTACCTTACATATAACATTAAAAGAATAAGTATTTATTTGTATCACAAATTAGTACAGTTATTTAGTTATTCCACGTCTCTAACTAGATTATAAATTCCCTGAGGATCAAATTTATATCTCCTACATGGAATAGCATAGTACCAGGCATACAGTAGGTATTCAATAAACACTTGACTGATTTGATTCATTTATAGGGCACAAATACTGAACTGCTTTTTCTACATAATGGCCTAAGCTTCTAGAAATGGTCACAGCACCGTTAAGAACAACATTCTGATTGGCTAATCTCAAAACAAAAATATGAATTCAGTAGTATAAGGTAAAGTTCGGGATCCAATCAAATATTTTTGTCAATATACTCCTCTTCTTGGTTAGCTGAAATTAATAACTGTCATACAGAGTATATATTTCAATCTTGAGAAGATTTTATATGTATATCAATAATGTTATTCCTGACAAAAGCCTTCTAAGGCAGGCAGTGCGCATGTCAATCTTATTTTGTAAACCGAGATACTGAGATCCAGAGATATTAAGCAGTCTGCTGAAGTACAGTTAAGCAATGAAGACTGAAGCAATGACTCAGATCCCAAGACTTCTGGCTCCAAGGCCAGAATTTAGATACATAGACTTAGATGTACAATATATGGTAAAGGGATTTAACCAGTAAAATGAATATCTACAAGCCCTTAGAGGGCCTTGAAATCCAATAACATCTCATAAATATATACTTGCTTTGAGTATAGAAATAATCTGTTTTTTTATTAAAAAGTGGGGAAAATTAGCATGGTGATACATACCTGTAATCCCAGCACTTAAGAAGCCAAAGCAGGAAGACTGCCAAAAGTTCATGGCCAGCCTGGAATGCATAGTGAGACTCTGTCTCAAAACAACAATACACATGCACATAAAAATGGAGAGAAGCATTAATGAACAAAGAAAGGTATCCTCATTGCCTGCCTTAATTCAGTAAACATTCACCAAATGTTTCTAGATCACTGGATGCTGCAAGCACTGAGATGAGTCAGGCAGGACCCTCCCCAGTAAGACCCAAAGCACTAGCATATGGCACAAATGCTGTGAGAGACTTGGGTGCTACAGAATCATTGGAATTGGGAGTAATCTGTTGCCTAGATCTGCTCTCAAACTCCCCAGAGTTACTCAACTAACTTTATACAGCTGTTCAGCCTCTAAGTCTACAATGAAGGCACTGACTCTTGTGGCTCAAAATATCCATCCAAACAACTGACAAAATGGAGGTCTAATGTATTTATATTACTCTCACATAAACACGGCAAACACAGCACAATTGGCTTTAACACCCTATGTGAAGTTATTTTGACCATAATTTAGTTTTTCTTAATTTCTTTTTCTTTTTTTTTTCTTTCCATTTCTGATTCCATTTCCTTGGTATCTCAGGAGAGGGAAGGTGTTCTTGTCCTGAAGTCAGCTGGTTTCTGGATAGTGACAGAACTCTGATTAAAATGATAATGGGTTGCCCAGAAAAAAACTGAACAAAATCCTTAGGCCTCATTTTCTGTCCTCAACACCTGATCACAGGAGTTATACCAGGATGCATTCATCAGAGTAACAAAATTGCATTTTTGCAAAGAAAAGAAATTAAATAATTGGGAAGCAATTGTCCCATTTTTGAACAAGAAATCAGCATTGCAGACAGGAGCTATGCTATAAAAAGTGAAGTTGAAATTGCATTATATATTCTTGGAAAATACTAAAAAGTTACTCCAAGCCTTGAAGATAGACACATGTACTATAAAAACTAATTATACAAAGGCCCAGGTGACTTGAAATTCTATAGCATACCACAAAATCACCCTAACATTGGTTTTGTTAATTTCTCTTATATTTATGCAATTGTTTAAAGGTTATCAGGGAAAAATTATTGTGCAAGGAAGTCTGAACAGTCCTCTTCTGAAATATCCCAATAAATACTGCTGTTAAGAGTCATTTGAAATTTTCATTCATCTTTGAAACTACTTTAAACATTTACTCAACTGATTAAAATAAGTTAAACAAAAAACAAATCCAGTTAAAATATAGAGCACAATAAGCACAAGAGCAAAAGAAAAGCTATAATACAATAAAGAAAAGTTGCCTGAGGAAAACTATAAAAATAAGCTTAAAATTTCATCCTTGTTATAGATAGGAATAAAATTGAACACATTAGAACCAACATGTATTTGCTGGTCTAGCCTAAGGTTTCATAAAATTAAAATTATCTTGTTGGTCATATGTTCCAAGAAGAAGCTATTTCAGGTGTTACATGAAAACTGGAGAAGAGAGGCCACTAAGACCAACAACAGCAATAATAGTACTTTCCTCTAAAATGAGAGAGTATTCTCCATATAAGTAGCCCTAATAGAAATCCCAAGACGTAATGTTAACTTAAGGGCAATTCCTGAAGTAGATGACTGGAAAGCAAAATAACATGTTATAATCTGTCATTTCCTAATATTTTTTACTTACCTTATTTATTTATTTATTTGCTACTAGGAATTGAACCCATGCCCTTGCACTTTCCAGGCAGGCACTGTGCCACTGAACTATATCCCCAGCCTAACTTAAATTATTTTTAAGAACTCATATGTAACATATCTCCTAAGAACATTCCTCTCTCAGTTATCAAGCTTTTCAGCCTGGCTTCTTACAAGAACAGAATGAATGACAAACATAATAAGATCAGTTTTGAAGACCTTGATAGCTGATAATTTTAACGTCAATACCTTCCATGTGTATAGGCCATAAAAATGCTTGTTATATTATAAATAATCAAAAATTCAATTTGAATATTCTTGCCTGCTGAAGACACTCTAATATTACAAAAGAAATTTTCCTTAAAAAGTAACTTGGATTCAAGGACATACACAGTTACTTGATTGAAGCACAGAAACTTGGTACCACTCATTCAGTGACTTCATTGACTATGGACAAAGAAATGCATGCTCTTAAAGTGGCATTCAAGGCTCACAAAGACATGGTATCTTCCAACTCACTAATTTCACTTCCTATCACTCAAACATAAATACTTTGATTAGAATGAATAATAGAAACATATCCATTCCTTAGAATTCTTCATATATACCTTGCTGTCATCCTCTACATGACAATACTGTCGTCCACGACCTTCCTGTTAGCACTGGGAGAGAAAAGGTGAAGACCCTAGCTGATGAAGCCTATCCTCCAAATAAACCCTGGGGATCTCTGAAACGATGTATCAGAGCAAAGCCACGTACATATTTAGACTTCCAAGATTATGTCCTTGAATTCCCAGAATAAAACTTTTCTCAACAAAGTGATAAATCATGATGAATGGATATTGTAGGTGATACTTCCTGGAACAAATGGAGTGAACGAAGGACTTCAAATCAGAACTTCCACAAAATAATCACCTCTGATCCAAATATATATAGTGACATTAATAATGGTTTAAAAATATCTTTTTTACTGGACTTATTATGCTTGTGGTCCTACTGGAAGACATAATTTGACATATCCTGACATAGATCTTACAAAATTTCAGGATATGTTTCTTATTCATAATAAAGTTTAAGACTATAGTGTATTTAGATTCAATTGCTCCAACAGATAAGACTGTTTCCACTTCTAAAATTAAATACTTTAATGAAAATTAAAATTTTGGTAACAATTCTCTAGAACAGTAGAGGACACATAATATGTGTTTCCACTATTCTATACTAATCAGCCAGCAGAAGAAGAAAATTTCCAAAGATGCAAATAAATAGTTCCCTCTGTCATAAGATCCTAGATATAAGTTAGAGCTGAGAGAAAGATTGAGGAAACAGAGCACAGCACATTCCCAAGCCTTTTGCATCCAAAGCTAGAAGGAAAAGTGATACCTCGGTTCATGAACTTGATTCTTTCCATGATTCTGGTCACAAATTGAGTTGGAACAGAACTAAATCAAATTCAATAGTTTAGGATCAATGTTGACCTTATAGGGAAATTTTATTTAATTCTTATCCATTCTCATGTGACCATTATTTGTACAATCATGTACAATCATGAATCATGAATGAGACAGTCAAAATTCTTGCTGTTATTAACCTTACAGTCTAATGCCGATAGGGATGAGCAGCCAAAATATAAGGGAAACGGATGAATACACATTGTAGTAAGTACAGTTAGTGAAAGAAGTTGGCATTGCTGGCAGGTTGCATTTTTATTTTTCCATTTTGCTTCCCACATCTTCAATCAACATATAACTTTCTAGTTTAAACTAATAAATGCACAAACACTAGAACAAAGGTTTTTAACCCCATTTATGATGTTTCACTTCAGTATTACATATAAAAATTGAAATATTAAAGAAAGTAACCAAATGGAGTGTTTCTTTAAAAATAACATGAAATAGGTTGTTTGAAAACAGCAAAGCTTTATATGACAAAAATTTTTCTTTCTTTGTGCCTAGTGGTCATTGTAACACTGAGTCTATAATTTACTACATGCCTTACATCAAATTCTGCTGTGAGCTTAAAGCAAAGGGGCCAGAATAACCTTCAAAAAATCTTCTTTGGAAGCACCTAAAATTTTAGGTCACGTATGGAATGAACTGTCACTTAGAACTTTGATCAGAATATGACATACTTCAAACTTGTTCAATCTATTTCTGCAGCCTCTGCTCAGCCAGCAATGTGAGGAGCTGGAGCTCTGAGAAAACATTAGGCTGCTTACTATGCAATCTGGAAACCAAATCACTGTTTTGTAGCAAGGAATGAAAATCATGGTGGGAAAGCTACAGTTAATCTACTCATCTAGCAAAGTAAAGATGGATAAAATGCAATCATCTCCATACATAAGTGACAGATTTAATGTAAGAGATAATAATGCATGTGTTACAAGGCTGTCTTGGGGAATAATTTTCTTCCTAGCTATGACTAATGTACCTGGGTGGCACAGCCCATGTATTGACAGTGAGTTTTCTTCCACAAAAAGGTACAATGCTGTCATAAGGCAATGTCCAAACTCCTCAGCAAGTTGCAGGTACATACCCACAGCTCAGACCTTTCCTGGACCTCTCCCAAAGTAAATGCATTCCTAGGAAGAAGCAAAGGAGAGAACAGGAGCCCTTCAAAGTTGTCAAGGTGAAGGAAAATATATCTTCTGGCCCCCAAGAATTTGAGAGAATTCTCAATAGGAAAAAGCATCAAGAGATGTGACAGGAGTCCCTGAAACCATAACACTGGCCTTCCCTGGTAGTAGGATAAGGGTATAAACCTCTGCACTATCCTCACCTCTGCACAACAGAAGAGATCCATGCTCCCTGGGAACTCCCTGATGATGTTACTCTGTATAGAGGTAACCTGTGTGAGTGTTCTGCCTCAGTCATCAAAAATGAGATTACAAAGATAGTAACACCACCCATTGCCTATGAGGAAGAATTGAGAGAGAGTATGGTGATCAGAAAGCTTCAGAACAGGAAGTCTAGAGCCAGACCAGCCTGAGTTTAAAGCTCAATCTCACCATTTAGTAAGCTTGATGACCTGGACAAGACACTTGACTTATTTGTACTTCAGCTTTCTTATCAGGAAAGTGTAAATGGTAAAGAGTTGTTATGAAGAATTAATGGCTTAATATTTATAAAATACCCAGAATGGTTCTTGGAACATGCAAACAGTTCCTCACTTATAATGATTCAATATAACAATATTTTGACTTTACAATAATACAAAACTGACACACATTCAATAGAAACAGTACTTCAAATTTTGAATTTGGACGTTTTCCCAGAGGAGCAATACCATCCTCTCTCATGGTGGTGAGCAGTGGCAGTGAGTTGCAGTTCCTGTTCAGCCTGAGAGGCTAAAGCAAGAGAATCACAAGTTCAAGCCTAGCCCAGGCAATGTAACAACTTTGTAACAAAACAAAACAGCTAGAAACGCAGCTCAGTGAAGAAGTGCTGGATTTAATCCTCCATACTAAAAAGAAGAGAAGAGAAGGATATGAATTGCAGATGTCCCAAAGTTTGATTTAGTCAAAAACTATAAATCACCTCCAGTTTTCAGAAGCAACCAAGTGTCTCCTGCAATGTCACTTTTGGTATCCCTAAATCATCAGAGACCAATAACCATATAATGGCAACAATCATCATCACATGTAATCAGCATAAAACCTGAGCAGTATAAATGAGGAATGCCATTTGATTCTATTAAGTCTATTTCTAAGTTGGAATGAAAATCACATTATGTGCTTTACATGTACAAATTAAAATTACATCTATTTATTGAGGAATACATCTTTATTATTGTAAGAACTAAATTAATGACAAACTAATTTTTATACAAAACAGTTAACTTATTAAGAATGTATTAATATGAGCATTAAAATACAAACTATTAGAGCATGGTGGCACAAGCAGGCCATCCCAGCTACTTAGGAGGCTATGGTATGAGGATCACAAGTTTGAGGTCAGCCTGGGTGAATTAGGCAGATCCTGTCTCAAAATAAAAAGGGCTGAGGATATAGTACAGTGGTAGGGCACCCCTGAGTTCAAACTTCAGTACTGCAGCAGAAAAATATTTTAAAAATTGGAAAAATTGGACTTTATCAAAATTTAAAACTTCTTCAAAAGTCACTGCTAAGGAAATGAAAAGATAAGCAACAGGCAGGGATAAAATATTGCAAACCACTAAAGGACTGGTACTCAGAAAATAAAAAAATACACAACTTAAGAAGACAAAATATAAATTGAAAGTAAGCAAAAATATAAACATATTTCATCAAAAATACAGGATGGCAATAAGCAAAAAATGTGTTCAATGTTATTAATAGTCAAGTACAAATTGAAATAACAACATACCACTTTATAACAGAATGGTTAAAGTTAAGGCTTCTTAAATAAAAAACATTGGTAATGACATGGTACAACTAAAAACTTTATACAATACTGCTGGAAATGCAAAATATTCAGATCCTTTTCAAGAGGCTTCCAGGTTTTTATAAAGTTAAAACTTTCACTTACATGAAACCCAGAAATCTCACTTGAGTATTTATCCAACAGAAATTAAAACACATGCCCACAAAAAGATGCGTAGGCAAATGTTCATAGCAGCTTTATTTATAATATCCAAAGTTAAAAACAACCAAAATGTTCAACAAATGGTGAATGTGTAAGTAAACCGTGAAACATTCATACAATGGAAATCAACTCAGCAACAACAGAGGAACAAACTATTAATATGTACAATACAGATGAATCTCAAAAGCTAAGTGAAAGAAGCCAGACACAAAAGGTTACATACATGAAATTCCTTAAAAAGGCAAAGCTATGAAGATGGAAATTGTATTAGTATGTATTTTAGACATGTTTTGTAAAAGTGCAAGATAATTTTTCAGAGGGATAGAAATGTTCTGTATCTGACACTGATGGTAGTTACACAAGTGCAAATAGTCTATACATTCAAAAGGAATGAATTTTATTATATGCAAATTATACCTTAAGAAACATGGCTTTTTTACAAATAATATATTAAAAAAATAGAAACAGTAAATAAATAGTGACCATTTGTTGAATGACTCATGAATTTGACAGTTAAAGAATTTAGAGAAAAAGATAAGCCAAAAAATATCTGAAATTTTAAGTAAAATATAAAAAATACATATCAGATTGTAACATAATTCTAATCTCTGCAGAAATACTTATCATATTAGCATATATAACATTACAAAATAAAACTTTCAGAGCTGCATTAATTTCTAGTAACCTCTCTGGATCACACAATACAATGTAATGAACTCACATGCAATCTAGCAGCTGATGGTGCTGAGAAATTAAGTCTTACTCTTATGTCAAACTTTTAAAATATGACTACTTAATTTTCATGTGTATGTGTGATACTGGGGAATAAGGTCAGAGGCTACACACAGAACTATATTCCGTCTTTTATTTTTTATGTTGAAACAAGTTCTCAATAAATTGCTAAATTGCTCTAGCTGGGCTTGAATTTGTGATTCTCTTACCTCGGCCTCTCAGAGGACTGGAACTACAGTTATGCATCATGATGCCTGGCACTATGAATAATTTTAATAAAATTATAATAATAATGCATCTTCAAATAAAACTTCAGATTTATTTAATTCATGGATTTATCCTAATGTGGTGATATTTTGATTTGGCTTTGACCAAACCCATGTCAAAATATTGTACACTCAGGTTCAGCCTTCTTTGCCCTCAGGGAATTATAGTTAACCCATGATTACCAACAGTTCAGAAATAAGAATCCATCTTCAGTGCTTTAATTTTTGCTGATTTTTTTTCTATAGCACCAGTCAGGTGCTTTAACACTTAGCCATACTCTCAGCCCTTTTTTTGAACCATAACAATAAAGTTTAGATATAATAGACATGATTTCACTTTTAATAGTGACCAAAATAAAATAAACCAAAGTAAAAAATCAGTTGTAACAAAAATATAAAATATCTAGGAAGAAACTTACATGTGCAAAGCTTAAGAGGAAAATTCAAACACCTTATAAAACAACACAAAAGACTTGAACCAATTGAAAAGCACAGGAAGTCCTTAACTAGGAAGAATCAACATCATAAAAGTGATTCCCTCTATGATGACTCATAAACTCATTGCTAACCTAAAAAAAATACCAGAAGGCCTTTGGACAGCAACTAGAAAAGGTGATTCTAGAGTCACTTGACAAACCAAACAAGAAGAAAATCACAGGAGAAGTGCCTCAACAATTAGCACTGTAGTGTTAATTCACAAGTAGAGCCATAACAATGGACCAAGGCAAAAGTCAAAAAATATATACAAGTATTCAGCATATGTTAGAGAAAGTATCCCAAATCAGTGGGGTCACTGTGAACATTTTTGTCATTGGTATTGGGACACGGAATATCTATTTAGGGAATTCTCTTTTTTTTGTTTTTTTGTTGCAGTACTAGGAATTGCACCTACAATCTGCACCTATAGCCTTCACATTGAGATATATCCTCAGCCCTGTTTGATTTTTTATTTTGATTCAGAGTCTCACTAATCTCATGTCAAAGCTGGGCTCAAATTTGTGATCCTCTGCCTGCGCCTCCCAAAATGCCCAATGGGAACAAGTTTCTTAATGATGAAATTCATACATCATTTTTTAAAATGGAAAATTTCAACTAGTTGATAGCAACAACAAACTTGGGGGGCATAAGCAAGGCAAAAAAGGGGGACAAAGTAAAAAATTTGTAATTCATCACTGATAACGGGCTAATGTAAAAAAGCTCCTAGATTCAAAAAAAGGCAAACTCATTGAGAAAAAAGACAAATATAAGTAGGTAACTCACAGAAAAATATATAAATAGCACTTGCACTTAAAAAAGAAAGGTATTCCCCAAATAGCTACTCTGTGTCCTGATATCAATGATGAAAAGTCCATCATTACTTGGGAGAGAAAAGCAAACTCAACACTGAGACAACATTCTCTCTTACTGACAAAAAATCCCTAAGACTGTGGGAGAACAGGCATGTTCATTCACTGCTAAGGAGAGTGAAAAAATAATAAAATCTCTGAGAACAATCTGGCCACATCATAAAAAATTACAAATACATTTACCTTTTAATCCAACAACCCACTTTGCAGGAATCTATCCCATAATTACACTTGCATGTGTATAAGATGTTCAAGGTTAGGTGTGGTGGACACCATCTATAATCTGAGCACTCTGGGAGGCTGAGGCAGGAGAATCACAAGTTCAAAACCTGGCAATTTAGTGAGACTGTGTCATGAAATAAAAAGTAAAAAACTGTTGGGTATATAGCTCAGTGCAAAGTCCCTGTTTTCAATTCCCAGTACCAAAGCAGAAAAAAGGCTGGAAACATCCCGAGGGCCCAAAAATAAGGTCTGAATTATGACACATTCATACAATAAAACTCCATACGGCTATAAAAGAATGAGAAACAACTTCTACTAACAGAGCAAACATTCTAGAAAAACTTAAATGGAAAAAACACAAAGTGCAATACAGACTCATGGCATATTGCCTTTTGGGACAGAAAAAAAATTAGCACATATGTTTTGTGTTTGTTTGTATTTATGCAAAGAAACACTGGAACAATAAATAATACAATGTCAAGAAGAAACAGAGAAAAATAATGTACCTTTTCACTGTGTCCATTTCACATTTCATTTACATGTGGATCACGTAAATATATTATCTAGTCAAAAACTTTAAAATGTTTGCCAAAAAAAAAGCCAAAAAACAAAGCTAGGCACAGTGGCAAATACCAATAGTCCTAGCTACTGGAGAGGCTTAAACCCAGCAGTTCAAAGACAGCCTGGACAATGTATCAAAGACCCTTGTTCAAATTTGTTTTTCAAAGTGACCCAGGAAGAGCAAAATTAGGCATGATTAAACAATGTTATTACAAGCGATACACATATATTATAAAGCCAGAAAGACTATTATAACATGTGCCACATTTCTTCTGTTGCTTTTGAGATTTATGTTAACATAATTAAGAGATAGCTGGGTTTGAAGGCTTTTGTTTCTATGGCTACACTCAGGCACAAGAGCCCTCAATGTCTTTAGTTATACCTTTTCTTTATAAGAGTTGGGTAATTTGCCACAAGGTTTTCCTCATTGTCTTTTCCTCACTTGGCTCTCTGCTCCCTTGCTGGCTTTATGTTTTTTGTACTGCTATCTCTGTCTCTGTCTCTTTTTCTGTCTTCTCTGTCTCTCTCTGTCTCTGTCTGTCTATCTCTATCTCTATCTCTATCTCTATCATCTCTATCTCTATCTCTATCTCTCACAGTTCTCTCAACTGTATTCCATTGCTGATTTTATTTGATGCTTGTTAACCTGGTAGTGGGGAAGTTGGAGATGATGTCATTCTCTGATGTTTGATTAATCTTCAATATAGACAGACACTATGAACCTGGATCTGGGAGTCATAGTCTTCACAAGTGTCCTCAACCCTCTTCCATATGCAATGCTGGGCCAAAAGGTATTCCTGTCCCTCCCAAAAAGTTTCTCTGTTTCTCCTGTTATTCTGCCCCATCTGCAGGAGGTTTCCACCAGTGCCCTCAGTTTCTGTCATCCTTCTTTCCATAGATCAGGACTTTTATGCCCTAGGGGTATTGAGATTTGTATGGGCAGATTTTGGCAGTGGCTATTTTCCTTTACCTCAACCAGCACATGTGGAAGCTTTCTCAGGATTCTCCCTGCAAGAGAAAGTGACCCTCTACACCCATGAATCCCAATCTTCAGAATTGTTTTTGAAGTTTCTAGTATAGTCTTACTTGCTTGTGTGTCATTCAGCAGTGTCTGTCCAAGGCAGGCAAGTGTTTACTTTTTTATTTGACTGATTGATTTTGTCATACTGAGGATTGAGCCCAGGGTTTTTCACTTGCTAGGTAAGCCCTCTATCACTGAGCTATATTCCCAGCTCCACCTTCCTTTTAAAATTTTGAGACAGAATCTCAAAATTTGCCAGGTTGCCCAGGTTGGCCTAAAACCTGTGACCCTCCTCCCTTAGTATCACAAGGAGCCAAAATTACAGGCATGCATCCTTCTACTCAGGTTTATTCTTGTAATGTCACTGATCTCTAAACCTGATTTGGGAATAGTTGTTTTCCCTGAAGCCTCATTTTTTCTTTGGATTTAACAAAATCCAAGGATTTATTTGTAATTTGTTTAGCCTTTTCTTTAAAAGTCTGTTCATTAGTTTTCAAGTATATTTATATGTAGCCTCTTCCTCCAAGGGCTAGATATTTGAAATACTGAAAGACAGTGTCAAGTAACAATCCACTGAACAATATTAATCAGACATACTTAGAAATTTTGGAATTTTTCATAGTACAATACTAATACCTAATCAAGGATGCTGATCAGTTTGACAGGTGAGTTGCTATAATGCATTAATTTTCATTAATTTGTATATTCTTCTAATACAGAACTTTTTGATGTTCATCTGGATTTCTGGGGTAGAAAAAAATTGCTCAAACCTGCATAATACCTTGACCTTACATCACTGGCCCAGCCAGGCCCTCCACTCCAATATGGGGACTGAGAACTGCAGGGGCATAGCTGCCCTATTCTCCTGGAGAAGTCCTCTACAAAAACCAAACTCTATTAGGAATTTTTCAAGTACTCTTTAATTTCAGAAAATAAAGAAACATCACTATAAAACCAAATAACAATTCAAAAAGATGAGTGCCTCCCCAGGCACAATTTCTCTGGATGAATTCATCCAAAGGGGACCTGGAGGTGCCAGGGTATGAAATATTGGTGTAGATCTGTAAAAAAAAAAACCACATTGTTACATAAATACCAATTTGCTTACAAAAATTAATTTTCATATTAAAATTACAATGTTATACTACAAAGAACCTCCTGCCATCTCCTTTCCCTAAATATCATATATGAATTCAATAAAATAGCATTGATAAGCTTATAAAATAGCTCATGTGTTTTTAATGCATATGCTTCATATTTTAATGCATATACTTCATAATTTCAATGCATATGCTTAATACTTTAAACATGAACAACTGCTTACCATAATTGCTTCATCCTGTCCGTTAGGCCTTCACTGCCAAAGCAGCTCCTACTTGTGCCTCTGCATCTATCTTCCTCCTCATCCCCAAAGTTTGCTGATAAGGGTGCTGGATCTTCTGGCCCTGATCACACACCTTCCCCTATCCTTCTGAAACATATCCAGATATTGGATATACTGCACACAAGAATAGGCACTCAGTATGAGGATGGATCTTCATGCCATCTTGGACTTCAGCGCCCTCAGATCTTCTTTCTGTTCTGTCTTGTTCTACTACACATTACAGGGAAGAGGGAAGAGGGAAGAGTGAAGGGGGGCATGGTGATGCCTAGAAACTACATTTCCAGATCACCTTTCAAGTGATTGCTAGTGAAATTCACCCCATGAAAGTCACAGGTGACAGACTAGATGGTGGAAGAAAGGGATAAGCCAAGGTCAATGTTCTCAATGCCTGAAGCTCCCACCAGATAGCCCTGTCACCTAGCCTTACTGGACAGCCCCATAATGGTTCCAATTCCTGCCAGGTGACTGCATTTCTAGGTTCTGGTAATAAACTCTACTTTTACCTTGTGTCAGTTCAAGGAATGACAACGGCTTCCTACTATGTCTCATCTCTAGGTTACTTTGGCACACTGTTTTGGGCTTCTCAGTTCTTCTTATGCCTTATTTATTGTACTAATCAGCTTTCCTGTCTCTGAGACACAATACCTGATGCCTACAACTTATAGAATAAGAGGTTTACTTTGGCTCACAGCTTCCTAGTCCTTGGTCTGTTGATTTGAAGGTGGGAACAATATGGTAGAAGGCCATAATAGAGAAAGCTGTTTAATTCAAGGTTTTTGGAAAGCAAAGAGCAGGGAAAGAACACTCATAAAGGAAGGGGTCAGGGCCTAGATAACCACAGTCTCCACGGTCATTGTTATGGTTTGTGTCTAGAGGTCCCCCTAAAGCCTCATGTTCATAGGGCTTTTTCAGAGGTAATTGAATCTAGATTGTGTGATTGATTCCAAGTGTAATGCTAGGATTAAGGGTACTGGGATTAAGGGCGTGAGTGGTATTCTCAACCTAGGGCAGAAGCATACATACAATATAAGGACAGAAAGAGACTTGTCCTCTCTCTCCTTTATCTCTTGTTGTTTTTGCTGAATTCCACAGCCCCAGCCACCATGATCAGTTGCCCTGTGCCAAGTGCCACCCTGCCTTGGAGCCAGCTGATTATAGACTGAAAACTATAAATTGTGCACTAAATAAATCTTTCCTCCTTTAACTTTAGATGTCAAGTATTTTGACTCAAAAAGGAGATAAAAGTAAATAAGACTGGCACCGACTTATTACCTACCCAGACAAACCCAGAGGTAAGCCTTACAAATCTAGGTCTCTCTCAAGCCAATCAAGTTGACAATCCATACTAACAGTCAGTTACTACCAGTTGCCTCCTACTGAACTACCTGCTTCTACTTTGCTGACTGAACTGGAAAGACTTCACCTTCTAGATCAGACCTATAACCTTTACCAGATTTCCCAGAAAAGGATAAAAATCACTACAATATTAACATCTTGTCTGTGTCTCTCTTTGGTGTCAACATAAACAATCTGCACAACACTGCCATTGAAAACAGATAATTCTCTTATTCAAACCATTGAAGAGAATCATCCTGACTCATTCACAGCCTACTCGATTAATGAATGAAATATTTTCTTTCCCCAGGTCTCTCAGTATCAAAAAATGTACAGCAGCCAAAATTCCTAGACTAGAAAAAGATAGTCTATGGGAGGTTTGTTTTAAGTGTGTGTCTCTGTGTATGAAAATATGCCTAACTGCATAAACATATACACACATACAAAGTCCACAATTTAAGAGAAATAAATATCAAAGGACAGCATATGTCTATGGAGATTACAAAAATATGAGTAATCAAAACTCCACTTTCACTCCCAAACAAGGCAGAAACAGGGACTGAAATGATCCTCATGCCTATAACAACAAAAATACATGAAACAATGGTTTTAAAAACAGTAAGCATCAGGAAATAAAGTGGTCTCTGGGAGAAGAGAAAACAAAAGTTGAGCCCTGTGATTGTCCAGCTTATTGCTTGAGAGATTTCAAGTCACAAAACAGAGAAGGGAAAAAGATTAGAAGGTATACAAGACAGCAGGAAAATATAAGCTATAAATAGGTAGAATAACCAACTAAATAAAACTGACTTAAATATTAGAATATCAGAGAAGGACCCTAAAGCAGGTATAAATTATATATTCCATATATCTAAAAACTTCAGCAGAAATACAGATTTTAAAAGATCCAAATAGAACTTCTGAGCATAGAAACTACAATGTCTGAGATGAAAAATGCACTGGATGGGATTAATGCCAAATTAGACATTATGGAAGAAAAAGTAAATTAACAGGCAGGAACGACAATTGAAACTCTCCAAAAGGCTCTGATCAAATGATCTAATATGTAACTGGACTCCCTGAAGGGGTGAAGGAAAGGACAGAAAAAATATTAGCCAAAATTTTTCTAAACTTAATGGAAACTATAAAACCACAGACCTAACAACTACAACAAATCTCAAACACAAAACACACAAAGGAATCTGCACTGAAGCAAATTATAATCAAATTACTCATAAAATAAACAGAAAATTTTAAAACTTCCAGAAAAAATTACATCTTATACACAGGAATAAAGGGAGACTTCAGGCTTCTGTCAGAAACAATGTAAACAAAATAACAACATAAGAAATGAAGAAATCAATTAATCTAGAATTCTAGACACCATTTCTAATGATTTTTAATTTCAGTGCCCCTTATTTCCACTAAAAGGAAAATGATACCAGACAAAAATAAGGGCATTGAAATTAAAGATCATTAGAAATAGTATCTATACATGTGTGGTATGAAAGATTTTTTCTCTTATGATTTAAAAATGTTTAAGCAAAAGTAATAATAATGGATTACATGTTTATAACCAGTGAAAGTAAAATTCTTAAGAAAAATAACAAAAGCTTAGAGAAATTAATGAGAGTATACTATCATAAAATCTTCACAACAAATGGTATATCACTTTAACGTAGACTGGTAAAGATGTGTGCTATAAATCCTGAAGCAACAACTGAAAAACAAAACAATGAGTTGAGCCTAACAGGCCATAGGAAAATAAGTTGAAGATACCATGCAATCAAAAAGAAGTCCTAAAAGCAGGGAAAGGGTACAAAGAACACACAGGACAAATTGGAACCAAACAAATGGCAGATTTAGCCAGGCATAGTGGTACATGCCTATAATCCCGCCTACTTGGGAGACTGAGGTAGGAGGACCACAAATTCAAGCCTAGTCTGGGTAAATTGGCAAGGTCATATCTCAAAATAAAATAGGAAAAAGGGTTGGGGATGTATCTCACTTATAGGTATACACCCAAGGGAATGAAAATGTATCTCAAAAAAAGCAATAAGATATATCCACACAAAAAATTTACATGACTATTCATAATACCCAAAGAGCAGAAGCAACTCAAATGGCCATCAATTGATAAGGGATAAATAAAATATATATGGTATAATCACAATGGAATATTATTCTGCTATTAAAAATGAAGTCTTGACATATATTATAAAATGAATGAACAATGAAAACCATTCATATTAAGTAAGAAAAGCCAGACACAAATGACCACATATCATTCCTTAAATTACTCCATTTAAGAAATGTCCAAAATAGGCAAATCCATGGGGACAGAAAGCAGAGTGGTGGCTAGAGAGATTGAGGGAAAATTAGCTATCACTGCTATAGGATACAAGGTTTCTTTCTAGGGTTATGAAAATGTTCTAAAATTGGTTTGTATGGTGTTGCATAATGTTGAATACACTAAAAACCAATGAAGTGTACACTCTAAATGAACAAATTGTATATTATGTGAAGTATGTCTCAACACAGTCACAATCAAAGCACTAGCAAGACACTCTGCAGAGAGAGATGAGCCAGCTCTAAAACTTAAATGGAAAGTTAAAGGAATTAGAACAGCTAAATCAATTCTGAAACTGCATAAAGTTGGAGGACTTGTGCTACCTAATTTTAAGACACACTATAACATTGCAGTAAGAAAAACAGTGTGGCATTATCAAATAGCTAGATGCACAGATCAGGGAAACATAATAGAAAATCCAAAAACAGATCCACATAAATATGGACAATTGATTTTTGACACTGTTGCAAATATAAATCATAATTATTTTTTAAAAAAATATTAGAACTAAAAATCCATACATCAAAAAAAGAATCAGTATAAACATCATACCTTTTATAAAATTAGCTTGAATAAATGTAATATATAGATCTAAATGTAAAATAGGAAAAAAGGGCTAGGAATAAACTGATCTAAATGTAAAATGAAAAAGCATAAAATACTTAGAGAAGAAAACAAAGCAAACAATCTTTTTAGCATGGGACTAGTAAAGAGTTTTTAGACATAAAAGCACAACTGAGGAAAGAAAACAAAATTGGATTGTATCATATTTTAAAGTTTAGCTCTGACAAACACTTCAGATGAAAAACAGATCTATAATGTGGGAGAAAATATTTGAAAATTACACATCCTACACAGAATTTGCATTCAGAGTATATAAATATTCAAAATTTAAAGAAAACCAATTATGCAGTTAAAAAATAGGCAAAAGACTTGAAAGGTCACTTCATTAAAGAGCATATATGAATGGCAAATAAGCTCATGAACATATGCTCAAATTAAGGAAATGTAAATTGAAACTACAGTGAGATACCACTATACTCTATTTAAATGGTTAATTTCCCATTTATCCCAGAAATACCCGGTGACACTTGTGGTTTACCCGAAGATAACTAATTACACTCCTAACATTACCCTGAAAGCTTGCCATCTTTTAAACATTATAGTGCTGAACTCCTATATCCTGTTCAGGAAGGACAAACCTGATCACACAGTCGTATAAATTTCAGACTGATGTTGATTGAAAGAATGCTGGAAAAGCACCATTAGTCAAGGCAGCAAAGGGTTTAAGGCCCTTTGTGTTCTGATGGAGTCACACTTCTTTGCCTATCTGAAAGACATTTCCTCAAGAGCATACCATCAACATTAGGGAAACAAAATCTATATGGTTGCTGCAAAGTTTGGCAATGCCAAGGATAGCAAGAGGATCCAGAACTCTTCTTTTGTGTAGAATGTGATGTTCTGCTTTGTGTTGTTCCATGCTTTGAAATTTATCACAGGAAAAAATTAGTAAATATAGATCATGATATACATTTCTGTTACATTAGGATTAGAGACAGGATTAGAAATAACTCTAAGAAAAGTTTTTATGTTTTATTTTCACATTAAAAATCAGTCAAATTTGCTTTAGCTTCAAATATACTTTAGCATATTTATGTAAAATTAAATGAAGACTGGCAACATGCTGTACTTTTTTTTCTAAGCAGGAAATGCAAACTATTGACAATATCAAGTACTGGAAAGAATGTGGAGCAACTAGAACTCTTTCACATGCTAAATGGAATGCATCCCCTGGACTAGAAAAGAGTTTAGCAGCTTTCTTATGAAGTTAGACACACGTTTACTCTATGTCCAGCAATCCCATTCCTAGGATTTCCAATACATTTCTAGTCCACAGAAAAATGAAAATTGCATTTGTATGAAAACTTGTATACTAATGTTTGCAGTGGCCCTATTCATAATTATCAAAAGTGAAAACATTCCTCATATCCTTCAATCAAAAACTGGATAAATAAATTATAGTATAGCTTTAAAATGCAATCCCACACAGCAATAAAAATGACCTAATTATAGATACATGCAAAAACAAGGGTGATTCTCAAAGGCACTGCATTGAGCCAAGAAGCTAATCCCAAAACACCACATATTGTATGATTCCATTTATATAACGTACTTGAAAAGACAAACTACAGCAATAAAAAAAAATCAGTGATTGCCCAAGTAGGTTGACAGCACAACACAGTTGTTTAGAATGACAGAACTAGGCTTCATCTTGGTTGTGAGGATGGTTCCGCATATATACACATATTTTAAAATTTATAAAAGCAGAAAAATCTATTTTACTTGTCATCACTTTAAAGATAAAAAATAAATCTAAAAGAGTAGTGATTTTAAAAAGAGTCTCAATAAAAAATTTAAGAATCCTCAAGAATACCAAAAACTAACAAGCAGTTAACAGCTCTGCTTACTCTGCAAGAAAAAGTTAACATAGCAAGCCTTGCTGCTGTTATCTCTAAGAGGATCTGCTTACATGACTGATCCTTGTAACAGTTCCCTGAAACTTTTGCATATGCCCTAAAGTATTAGTTGATAGGTTGTTTTGTGTGCCTGGAACAAAGAATTCCACAGTAACCTAGCTAGATTATTTTTGCAATGTGATTTATAATGAATGCCTGTTTTCCTTCTAAGCATCAGGAATTTTAGCAAGAGTGCCTATGCAGCCACCAATAAAAATGCCAGTCTTTTTTTTTATCAGTACCAGGGATTGAACTCATTACCACACGCCTGCAAGGCAAAAATGCCATCTTGAGCAAGCTTCCCTAAGCAAAGAACACTGAGTGTGTGCTGCTGCATTTAGCTGCTAGAGAAAAGTTGTTCTGTGCAATCTCACCCCCAGTCTCCTACAGAAGAACTCCAGCAGCCTACTTCTAGATTCTTCCAAAATCCACTCATCATGTCTTTTATCCCTATTGATACTGCTGGGTTTCCTTTCACTGCAGTAAGTCATATCCAGGACATAGCTTATTCAACTGTCTCTGAATTTCATGAGTTTTCCTAGCAAGTCACCATTAATGTATGAGTGGTTATCAGACATCCAAAACAGTCATCAAATATAAGTGGCACTTTAAATATGAGCCCTTTCCTCAAACCCTTTCTCTGGCCCACAACTACCTACTCTTCAGCCTCCCCTAGTACCCCAAGGACTGCCACATGTATAGTAGATATGAATGTCTGCATCAGGTCTTCAAAACAGTCCTGTGTATTATATTCACATTCCAAGTGGAACTTGGGATCTGTTGTAAAAGTTACAAATAGGTTCGGCTGCAAATAGCAGATTCATTTCCCTCTCACAAACAGTACAGAAGTATACAGTCCAAGACTGGCATGGAAGCTCTAAAGTGTCAGAGATTTCAGCACCATCTATTTTATTGCACTGTCAAAGTTTTGCATTCCCAATGTTGTCTATTGATCCTTTAGAGGTGCTAGAGCTCTAGCCATTAAGTCCACAGGCCAAACAGCAGAAAGAAGACATGGTAAAAGGACATGCTCCACCTTTTAAGGGATACTTTATACAAACCCCACACGACACTTCTATCTCTACTTCTGGCTAGAACTTGGGTCACATGATTATGTCTAGTTGCAAGATAGGTCAGGAAATGTGTTCTCATTGGACAGCTATATGCTGAACTGAAAATAAGGATGCTATTAGGGCAATGAAAGGAATAATGGATATTGGAAGAAAACTACAGTCTCTGCTATCCCTCATTAGCTTTATCCTTACAACAGTGAGATGAGAATCAATCCTTTTAATAATTCAAGACAACCTAATGTAAATGTATCATTGTCCAAAATGTGCTTAAGGGGTAAATGTGGGTAGGGATAAGAAGAGAAAATTTGATGGGTATAAACCTAAACTTGTCCCAATTAGAAGTTTCTCACTTTATAGCTTCTCAGAAAAAAGAAAACAAGCAATAGGAGCCTACAGTAACATTTAACAGACTACCCTTAGGACATTACTATCTTAGTAACAAGTTGCACAAGTTTTTTTGTGTTTTTTTTTTTTGAGACAGGGTCTCACTATGTAGTGCAGGATGGCCTTGAACCTGCTTATGTAGCCCAGGCCTGGAACTCACGGTGTTCTTCTTGCCTCAGTCTCTCAAGTGCTGGGGTTATGGGCATGCACCATCACGCCTGGCTACATTAAACAAGTTTAACAAAACACAAGGTTTACCACTATTCTTCCCTGTAGACTGTAGTACTCTGAAAATATATGGAATCTTAATTTTTAAAACATTTTATATGGTAAGGACTAAAATGGCTGAATAAGCAGCTCCAAATTCCCATCCCTCCATAGAAACATTACAAAACAAACAACAACTGTCAGAACCAATTTTACCAGAACTCTGGAAAATAGTCAGTGGTCTACAGCCAGAAAGTGAACACTGAAGCAAGAACAAAGCAACTTTGAAATGTATTTTTGTGGCATTTTATTTGCCATTGCCTTACCCCTCCCTAGCTCAGTAAAAGACTTAATGACAGAAGCTCATATTCCCAGTGTAGGACCCTGGTCAATGCACCAGAGACAGCGGAGCAGATCTTACTTGAATTCTTTTTGTGTATTTGTCTGGTCTAACATCTTTGGGAGCCACTCAAAGGAATGACTGAAGGTGCTCGTCCCCATTTCATCTAACTAGGTGCTCACTCATGGTAAAGAAGCAACAGACACTGTAGAACATGGTAAGGTGGGCTGAAAAAAGCTACAGCTAATTCAGATGGAGAGTATGGCCCATTTTAAGGAAAAAAATGGAAACTGCCACGACTTGTATCTAGATGTTTCCCCAAAAACCTCATGTGGTCATCAGTGGGGTCTTTTGCCGATGGATGGATCTAAGGTGTGCGCTACTGGGATCAAGGATGCCATGCTGGGATTGATTCATGGTGCAATGTTAGGATTAAAGTTGTCCCACCTTGGGTATGACTGCAACTCACCCTGGTGGGTAGAATGGACTGCTAGTCACATGTGCCTTGCTGCTTGCCACTGCTTCACTATTTCACTGATTTGCTTTCTTCTGCCCACCATGAACTATTTCTTTTCTAGGATGTTCCTCTGTCATGCCATCCCACCTTGGAGCAAGCCAACTATGAACTGAAACCTCTACAAACTGTGAAACAAAATAAACCTTTCCTCCTTTAACTTTAGGTGTTGGGTATTTTATCTCAGCAATGAGAAAACTAAGACAGAAGCCATCTCTGATATGGTCAACACACTAGACATATTAGACAAAAACTTTAAATCAACTGCCTTAAATATGTTTAACGATCTAAAAGAAACCATGCTCAAAGACAAACTAGGAAGAAAATTCCTGAATGAGAACATCAATAGTGATAGAAACTATAAACAGTAGTAGATTTCTAGAATTGAAAAGCACAGTAACTTAATTGAAAAATTGACTACAGGGGCTCACCACCATATTTGAGCAGTCAGCATAAAGAATTATCAAACTACAAGACAGGTGACCTTATCAAGTCTGAGAAGCAGAAATATAAAGAAAAATGAACCGAGCATAAGGGACCTGGTGGGATAACAGCAAGTGGACAAACAAAAGAATATTTGAAGACATGGTGGCTGAAAACTTGCCAAATTTGATGAAATACATGAATCTATACATCCAAGAAGCTCAAAAATCTCCAAGCAGGATTAACTCCAAGTGATCTACACTAAAATATATTATAATCAAACACTGTGACAGAAGTCAAGGATAAAATCTTAAAAGTAGCAAAGAGAAGAGATTTGCCATATACAACAAATTCTTTTTTGTTACACAAAAACTGACTTCTTAGCAGAAATCCTGAAGGCCAGAAAGAAAGTGAGACAGTATCTTTAAATTTCTGAGAGGAAAAAAAATACTGTACTCTGTCAGGAATTCTGTATCTTGCAAAATGATCCCTCAAGAATGAAGAAGTTAAGAGATTCCCATATAAAGAAAAGCTAAATGAGATAATTGCTAGTATACCTGCCCTAAAAAAATGTTTAGGATTTCTCAGGGTGAAGAAATGAAAAGACACTAGATAGTCACAATGAAGAAATAAATGACATTGGTTTAAAAATAACAGATAAATGCAAAAACTTTTGGTTTATAATTCCTTTTTTCCTGTGTGATCAAAATGACAAATTCCGAAAAACAGTAATTATAAATCTATGTTAGTGGGCACACAATATATACAGATATAATTTTCACAATAATAATACAAATGGATGCATACAGAGATGTATAGGAGCAAAGTGTTTGCACACCATTTAGTTTTAGTATAGATTTTTCCTGCAGACAGTATCATGCATTAAAAGACACTATAAACATAGTGAAAAGTCAGTCCACAGACTGGGAGCAAAAATTGCAAACCACAGATCTACAAAATGATTAATGTGTAAAATATACTAAGAATTTCCATTACTCAATAACAAAATTAACAACAAAGAATCCAGTTTGAACACAGGCAAAGAACTTTAATAGAAATTTCATCGAATAAGATACATGAATGGCCAATAAGTACACAAAAGGATGCTCATCATTAGTCACTGGGGAAGTGCAAATCAATGACACAACGTGACACCACTTTAAATCTACTAACATTACTATTATTTTTCAATTGGGGAAAAAAAAACAAGTGTTGGAGAGGATGCAAAGAAATTGAAACCCATATACGTTGTAGTGAGAATACAAAATGGTACAGCTGCTGTGGGAAACAGTGTGGCAATTACTCAAAAAGTCAAAGAAACAATTATCATATAACCCCAAAATCCCATCCCTAGGTACAGTCTCTAAAGAATTGAAAACACAGACTCATATATATAGCATATGAGTATTATTCATCCACAGAAAGCAATGAACTTTATATGTGTGCTATACAACAAGGATGACAGTCTTAATTACTTTTCTTGTCACTGGGACACAATAACCCACACTCACAAATTAAAAGAGGACAGGTTTATTTTGGTTCATGTTATTAGTCCCTAGTTGGCCAGTTTCAAGTAAGAAAGACATGGTGAATGGGTCTGGCTGAAGAAATCTGCTCAGATCATGGTAGCCAGAAAGCAGAGAGCAAAGAAAGGTCAGGGATATACCTTTCTCGGCTACGCCCCCCAGGATCTGTTCATCTCTTCTGACCAGACTCTCCTAACAGCAAGTCAACTGAACTACCCCCATAATCTAATCACCTTCCACACACATGAGTACTTAGGGGGCTAGTTTAGACATAAATCATAACAATGATCCTTATAAATATCACACTAAGTGAAATAAGCGAAATATATGTGTTCATATCCACTTACATGAAATATCTAGAAGAGGCAAATTCATAGAAACAAAAAGTATTTTGGGGGCTGGAGGGAAGAATGGACAGTTATTAAAGTTTTGGTGCAATGAAAAGAATTTAAAATGGTGATGATAAAGAATTTTGTAACATATAAATGCTACTGGATTGTACAGTAATAAATAAAATGGTCATTTTAATTTATATATATTAAAAATTAATTTATATATATTTTACCAAAAGAGAAAAAGAAACAAAAAAATCATCATATGGCTTACTGACCAAACATATAAGTAAACATAAAATAGATAACCTCACCTGCCCAGGGCTTATATTTTAATGTATTTTGTTAAAGCTCACCAGGAGATTCTGCTTTGCCCATCATAACTAACAGTCAGAGTAGAGAGACAGGAGAGCTCCAAGGCCTCCCTCACCTGTCGGTAGTGAGGTCTAGTGATGAGAAAGTTTTTTGCAACTACTCACACCAAGAAGGCCTGGCACAGTCACTATGAACATGAACATTCTTCCCCTAAAAGAGCAGCTTTCTGTCATATCAATAAAGAAATACCTAGAGTATGAAATCTGGACTAACAATGAGAAGGTTCTTACTCCCACTTGGATTTAAAGCCCTCAGACCAATCTAGTATAGGAAAACCAAATCTTCTGTGCCAATCAACCTCCATCCATGCAGTTCTGCATAGGAGTTTGGGACAAAGCCCCAGCTAATGATAAAGGGTCATTTTGCTTTGTTTTATACTCTGGACACTAATTTTCCTCAAATATCTTCTAGAAACAGGTAATAGGGTAGTATTAAGGTTCTACTGTATCCTGGCTAAATATATCCTAATCCATAATGATCTGATCCCTTAATAGATCCCCACTTCCCCATTTCAAACTTGTTACTATGAACAAAGAAGGTACTTGACCCAAGATTCAGTTTATCCACCTGGAAAAATGGGAGCAATACAAATCTTTCCATACATTTCATGTGAAGGTTAAGTGGCTTAAAATACACGGAGTATTTAGCATGCTGCATAGCTATTCTAACAAGTACTCAATAAACACTTGCTATTTTTCTACTAGTTTTTCATTACAAAAAACATAGTGAATGTATTTGAATAATGAAAGCTTAAATACTTCTCTTTTTAATTGCCAAAACTTGAAGCAACCAAGATTTCCTTCAATAGGTGAGTGTAAACTGTGACATATGCAGAATATGGAGCACACTGCTAAGTGAAGAAGACAATCAGAAATGGCTCATATTGCATGATTCCAACTATACAACATTCTGGAAAAGGTAAAACTATAGAGACAGTAAAAGGATCAGTGGTTGATTTTCAGAAGGGAAAAGGATGGGATGGGAGAAATGGGATGAACAGGCAAAGCACAGAGGACTTTTAGGTCAGGGAAAGCACTCAGTATGATATAATAATGGGGGCTTCATCTTATATATATATTTATCCAACTCCACAATATATACAGCACTAAGAATAAACCCTACAACAAACTGTGGATTTTAGGTTATAAAATTTTGTTGATGTAGCAAAATGTACTACTCTGGTTAGGGATGCTGATAATTGGGGAGCCTGCACATGTTTGGGGTTATAATATATGGAATCATTTGCTCAATTTTCTGTGAATATAAAACTTTTCTTTAAAAGTCCATTTTTAAAACTTTGTACTACTAAATCTGTATTTCAGCATGAAAATAAAACCTCCTGCTAATGCCTCACTCCAGACTCTCCTGTCTTTGCTCCCACAGTAGTTGAGATTACAGACATTCACCACCATGTCTGGTATGGTTTATCAACAACCAACACTAAAAAACAAATCACATGTAAATCCTACTACCCACTTCTCTTTTCTGGATTAAGTTTGACAAAGTACTCATCAAACATTTTAATAGAGACTGGCTGGCTGCTTTCCAAACCTATCCCTGTTGTTCCAACTATACTACATACTGACCAAATTCTATCCAACAGAAATGGGCAAGAGATGTGCAACATTTCCACGTTTAGCACATGTATCTTCCCCATATGATCTTCTTGCTCTTTCCTCATTCATCATCAGGAATGGGAAGATTTCAAGTCCCAAGAATGGAGAAGCCATAAGATGGAAAGCACACTATCCCAGAATTACAAGGTGAAAAGCCCACAACTAGTCCTTTGTACCAGCCTATTACATAAGTGAAGACATGAATTTCTCTCATGCTAGATCACTGAAACATGGGGTTTTTTTAACAATAGGATTAAGCTAAGACAAATAACTATACTGATTAAAAGCCAAGAAACAAGTTTTAACCTAAAAGGTCTCCAAATGTATACTCTCTTGTAAATGAAGCAGAGACAATTTTTAAAAAGACACATGAACTTGAAAATCAAACCAAAAAATGAACTTAAAATGACATTACTGATCCTTAAGGTCGGTAAATCTAACATCATCTCCAGTAAGCTAATATCTATGTCAGTAAGTACCAAAAAGAGTTTAATGAGGCAAACAACAAAAAGATGGCGGATCGACAAGCAGTGGGATACAGAGCCTCCCTGAGAGACAATTCATGTCAGAATAAAATGTCCTGGAGAGGTCCAGACAGAGGGGGATGGATCCTCTCAATCCAGGAAGAATCTGAAAGCAAAAGAGCTGGTCAAACACACAGTCCCAGGGCTAGCATGGGAGAAGCTAGAATTAGCAGCCACAGTGCTCTCCAGATGGATGAATTCACACCACTGCCGCGACTGGCCAGAGAGCTCACACAGCTGCGACCCACCAGAGGCACCCGAAATCGTGCCACTGCGACTAGCCGGTCACACTGAAGATGGAGGTCAGCGAGCCTGACGAAGAACAGAGCCAGCAAGGGACCTGCATTAACCCATAATGAGTGCTGGGAATAAGACCCCCTCCCAACAGGAAGGGGGGGTACCAAATGGATGGCCTGTAGGAATTGGGCAGGAGGAGCCTGCACTAGGAAAGACAGTGACTTAAGTTGGTTGCTCCCTTCCCAGAGCAGATTGGTGGGATCTGCTTGGCCTGGGTCATGCCCCTGGCATGACCCAATAAGTCATCCCAAACCAATTCCCTTTGAGCAGCACATACTAACCCAGTAAAGGCCCCCAAAGGTTGACTGGCCTGGTGGGGAGGAGCCAGCATATGCTGCCTCTGCTTGCACCTCAATGACCAAGAGCAAAATGAAGAGGGCAGAAATCCCTATCCAGTGTGCTTCAGAAGAACCATAACCAACAAGGAAAGGGGATGGGACCTCTACTATACACCTGTATGGAAGAAACCAAAAACATGACAAGAGAAAGAAACAAGAAAAAGCCCCCAGCCTAAAACCCTAAGAACATTGATCCAGCATAGGGAAATACAAAAGAGACTGAGGGTAGCAAACATGCAACATCAGACACAGCATCAATGGACATTAAGAGATATCTTTGTGACCTCATAGATGAGCTCAAAACTGAAATATTAAATCAAGTAAAGCAAGACATAAGTAGATTAATAAAAGAAATGCTAAGCAACTCTCAAGAAGACACAGACAGAAGAAGGGAAGAACACAAAAAATGGACAGAAACATTTAATAAAGAATATAAAGAAAACCTAGAATACATGAAGCAGATTCAAAGAGATTACCAAGAAATTAAAAACTCCATTGAAAGCTGGCAAAACTGCTTGAAAGAAACCTAAGGATAGGCTATCAAAACTTGAAGACAGGTTTGCAATGTGTGTTCATGAAAGGAAAGATCTCTTAAAAATAACAAGGAAACAGGCAGTATCAATACAAAGGCTAGAAGATGACAAGAGAATCTATAACTTAAGAATAAAAAAGGTGAGTGAAGAAGCAGGAGTAAAAACAAAGGAATTCCAAAGGCTATTCATGTAAATAATTAAGGAAAATTTCCCAAGCATAGGAAAAGAAAATGATATTCAGATATATGAGGCATACAGAACTCCAGCCACCTACAACCAAAACAGAGCTACACCCAGACATATAATAATCAAGATAACAGAACTTCAATATAAGAACAAACTAGTAAAAGCTGCCAGAGAAAAGAAACAGATCACCTATAAAGGAAAACCCATCAAAATCACAGCAGACTTCTCGACACAGACCATCAAATCAAGAGGAGCTTGGAGCAAAACATTCCAAGCCCTGGAAGAAAATAACCTCCAGCCCAGACTGATGTAACCTGAAAAACTGCCACTAGAAATTAATGGAGAAACAAGACACTTCCATGACAAAGAGGAACTGGGGGAATTTGTGACCACCAATCCAACCCTACAGAGAATACTGAAGGACATTTGAGAAAGATAAAAAAAAAAATACCAGGATTTCAGGAACAGTGGCAGAGACACCTCAATGAAGGGTACAGGCAGTAGAATGAAGGAGAAAAGTAGACAACCAATGGCAGAAAAATAGCATAGCAGAAATGATGCAGAGAAAGTTGGCTATAATCACTAACATAGATGGCCTTGATACACTAAAAAAAAGAGAGAGAGACAGAGTAGATCAGGAGATAGGGTCTACCAAGATTCTCTGTATAAGAAATATTATCAACCTGAGAGAGGTTTTATGGACTAAAATTCAAATATGAGAAAACAATTCTCTATGTGGGAACCAGAGAGAAATAGGGGCAACTCGACCAGCACCTGCAGATAGGTTAGAAAGACAGGATACTTATGTGCAGTAGAAAACTACTCAGCTGTAATGAAGGAAAACCTTGAGGCTTTTGTAGGTAAAGGAATACAACTTGAGATCAAGTCCAGGAGTGAGAAGGTTCGGAACCACTTAGGTAAATAACAGGTTGCCCCCACCAATCTAAAAACTGAGGGAGTTGGTGTGACCCAAAATGAAAAGCACCCTGTGGGAGTGAAGGGAAGGAATAGTCTTTAAAAAAAAGGAGGAGAGGGTATTGTTAATAGTGTAGCAGGACGTAAAACCCACATTACTCACACCACTCTGTTTAGACGGATTATATTCTGTTCTAGTTTGTCTACTTGTACTAGATTTGAGGGCACAGATAGTTATCCCAAAAATAGCAGGATATAGTACAGTAATCATGCTTAATTTCCTATTAACTTAATCTGAAGCCCTGTATAACTTACACTGTTTTACCATGACTGATCTTAGTTGAATCTGGTATCTTAGATTATTGTTTTGTATTGACAGATATTATTCAAAGCTGTTATGATTGATAGTCTCAAGAGTAGAGGCAACTACACTGAAGATAACAAGATTCATAGGATACACACTCTAGTTTGATTATTATCTGCTTTTTGAGTTTTATACTGTCTACAATGTTTTGTTTTTATTAATATTGTTATGTACTGCTATATTCAATTATACTGCTATCCTCAATTATGTCTGATGATATGGACAATTCTATTGAAGATAACAAGAGACAACACTGTAGCCATTGTAGATCACCTTGTACTGTGCTTTTATATGACTTTTCATTTCATGATTTTATAGGAATTTTTTTGTTTTGTCTTGTTATGTTTTATTTTTCCCTCTAATACAGGGAAATACACATAAAGGCTTATGGATAGAAATACATGTAAAGACTCATGCATGCGCAGAACCTATAAACAGTTTATGAGAACTGATTTTGTAATGCATGATGAAATGAACAACTACTTTGAAGAAAAAGAGACACTGCAGTACCCAGTGCTGATTCCGTAGCGTCGTTATGTGAAATCCAGCAATATTACTATTCTTTGTTCAGAGTGATTTTAGCCTGTTTTGTTTAATTTCAATATACATGAAGGTATGGAAAGCTATTTTGAAGAGAATGAGAGACACTATGACAGCCATTGTTGACTTCCCCATTGTCTGGTCTTGAAGACCTAAAACACCTTACTCATCCTGTTCAGATCAGTTCTATACTATGTTATTTCATGTGAATTCTCTGTATGTGAAGATATGGACATCTAGTTGGAAGAAAACGAGACAATATGATAGAGAGTGAAGATCTCTGATGGTCTTGCTTTGAAATTTAAGTCTCTTACATTGCTTTTTCATGTTCTGTTTTGTTCTGCTTTGTTGTGTTTAATTTTACCCTCTTTAAAATAAAAAATAAAAAAAAATTTAAAAAGAGTGTAATGAGAGTAACATACATAAGGTATGCACCCTCATCTGTACAACCTTCCAGATAGGGAAGCTAACAAGTTAGCAGCTAACACATTAACAGAAAGGTTAACTTCTTTCCCAATATATTGTAATAAAAATACTTCAAAACATACAAAAATGTTGATACTGGAGCATAATACATACCATTTCATGAACCACCTATTTTAAATACTAGTGTCTTCCACATTTATTTTCCCTATATAATGTGGTATGTGTATTTTTGATGAAACTTTTTGAAAACTTGTGTACATAAGCACTCATATACTTCATCTCAATTTAGCCTGCATCTCCATGAGTACATTCTCCTACATTAACTCAATCATCCTAAGAAAAATAATAATTCCCAAATACTGCATTATCTAAATACCTAGTCCACATTCAAATATCAATAATTATCCCCAAAACATCTTTTATGCTTCATTTTCATGTTTCGAGAACTAATCAAATTCCTTGTGTTATGCTTAGTTTTACCTCTTTGGTCTCCTTTAGTCTAGAACATACCCCCACCCTGCCTTTCTATTCCCTTGATATTGATTTTTTTGAAGAAAACAGATTTGAAGACTGTCCCATATTCTAGATTTGCCCAATTGCTTTCTCATAGCATTTTATAACTTGATTTCTAGCCCCTGCATTTCCTGTAAACTAGAAGGTATGTCTACATCCATGATTAGATTCACATTAAACATTTAGGGGAAGAATACTACGTAGGTAAAAATGTATGTTTCTTACTGCATCATAGATAGCCCCAAGATGAGTGATGGTTTGGTTATGAGACAGTGACTGAAAAACCTCTCTGTAGATGAACCTTCTTTCCTTTTCAGTAGGCAAACAGTCTATAGGCAGATACTCAACACCATGCAAGTACCGTGTTACCCAACAAAATTTTGCTTCTGGCTCTGGAAGTCACTGAAAATCCATGTCTAAATCAGTTATTAGTAGAGGTTGGCAAAATGGAAATTTTATACTTATAATATTACAAAAAGGTAAAATTGTGTGTGTGTGTGTGTGTGTGTGTGTGTGTGTGTGTGTGTTTTGAGACAGGGTCTCACTATGCAGTTCAGGCTGACCTTGAGCTCACTTTGTAGCCCAGGTCTCAAATTTGCTTCAGTCTCCTGAGTGCTGGGATTACAGGCCACCATGCCCAGCTTCAAAAAGGTAAACATCTTAAGAGTTTTAATAATTTCAGGAAAGCAGTTTGTCTAATTATTAAGATACACATACCTCACTGCCACTTATAACTTTCAAATGAATAAAAGTATCTTTTATGTTCAGATATTCTTTAAAAGTAACAGTTAGAATTCAAGGAAAATGTTACCCAAACACATAACTCATATTTCTAATATATTTTTGTAGCATAAATTATTTGCTTTATTTTAATGGTGCTTAAATTGCAAAATAACAGCTTGGAATGTAGCTTGGTGATAAATTATTTATCTAACATGCCCAAGGTCCTATTTTGAACCCCAGAACAAAAAAAGAAAGAAAAAAATTAAAGTATCACTATGTGTTAAAGAAAATTCAGGCCATTCAGAAGAATATGAAAAGAGAAGTACCATCTCTTCTCTCTCTGGTTCTACTTCCAAAAGATAATCCATTGCTAAACTTGGATATCCTTCCTTCCAGAAAAACACATTTGTTATATATAATATGAATAATGTTCTGTATCTTGTTTTTTCTACAACAGTCTTACATGAACATTTGTCTTCAAAGAACATCATGAAATACCTTTTTATCAGTTGCATAATATTCCTTAAGGGATTATATACTATAACCTATCCCATCCCCTCCTGGTGAGCACTGCAACACTTTCTGCTGGAACAAATATTGCTGCCTATATTATTTAATATTTTAAAGATGCAGTTCAAGAACTGAAACTGTTGGATAAATAGGGATGATAGATATAGTATAGATTTTTCTAGGTATTAATAAGTAGTCCACTAAACATATACAAAACATACACAGTTCTCTCTCCTATTCACTGTGTCTTAGTCCACTTTAAAATTACAGCAGGCCTCTACTGAACAAAAACCTCAAGAAATAAAGCTTGCCAAAGAATCACAAATTCTAAAGTGAGAATAGGAAGCAGTATTTACCAAATGCTTAAGTGGCAGACGCTGCACTTGACCCTTTACATATCTCAACAATACTGTAACATTAACTCCATCTTCTAAAAGAGGAAACTAAGGCTCAGAGAGTTTACCCAATGTAATATAGCTTTATAAGTAGTAAGACTAGTATTTGAAACCAGGGGCAAATGGCACCAAAGCAAGACCATATAGAGCTGCCCTACTAGTTCCAAAGCAAAAGGCTTTAAAAAGCAGTGAAGGGAACTCACAGTTCACCAGAAAGGTGTTCCAAAATTTTTGCTCACAGCACCAGGGATGTAGTTCAGTGATACAGTGCCTGGCAAGTATGAGACCCTCAGTTCGATTCCTAGTACCAAAAAAGAAAATAGTTTTTTAAAAAAGACCAAAAAAAAGGCCCTTTAAAAAATGTTTGCTCACAGACTCAGATGCTAATTTCATGTTACTGCAAAAGTCTTATTTGGCCCTTTAAGATTTTACCAACAAGCCCACTCTTAGGTTGTGTTTAGCAATCCAGCTCCAACCCAGCAAGAGGGTACAATGAGCCCATGATCCACAGAATGCAGAGGGGATGACCAATGTGTCCTTCAGAAAGTTGTTAGGCATGAAGGAAGGGAAGCGAGAAGCAGGTGGTGGGCAAGCATGGCAGAGTTAGATATTTTGAACATGTATCAGTTATCACAAAAACATTATGGAGGAAGTAGAACTATTGTACACATGAAAAAGAACCACAATTAACTGACACAGTCTGTTTATGCCATTTTCCTTGCCTTGAACACTTGCTATTTCTGCTGCACAGACATGCAGGCCTAGTGACTTTAGGATGGCACTTAATCACACACAGAGCCAGCTGAGAACTCCCTGGTCTGACAAAACAGGTCAGACTGGTATCAGGCTAGTGCTCTGCCCAGCTGCCTGCAGCTGGCATGGCAGGGTCTGAGGACTGATTTCTACTTTCCTGGAGAGTCAGATACTGGGTCACCTTCCCTTGCAGCTGCCTTGGTCAGTTTTCAGGTAAGTGTGTTTAGAACTGTCCCTTGGTTGTTGGGAGAGTTCCTCTAAATTCAAATGCTAAGCATTCACCATCACCATCATCTATCTCTTAATGTCTTCAGTTCTTATGCACTCAAGCAAGAGCTTAGTATGGGATCAATTAGTACAACAACAGTACAGAGAAGGATGGAGAGAGAGAAGAAAATGCCTTCCCCTTTCCCTGATTTGTTTCCATTTCAAGTGCAGGGCTCCAGAAGTTCCATGTAGAATCAACAAATGAAAGGTCAATGAAAACTGATACTGTAACATAATGGAAGAAGTAGGCATCAGATTGAGGCAACTGATTTGAAAAATACCTTAAAATGCCATTGTGACACAAAAAGGAAGCATGAATGCATGATTAGTTGATTCCACTTCCACACTGATTCAAAAATCAAAAAGCACAAAAGGGTATATAGTGTACAGAAGTACAAAAGGGTACATAGTCCTATCTCATGGTCAGCTACCCCACCCTGCCTGAAGAAACCAACGTAACCAATCTATTCAATGTCCTTCAAGGGATATTTTTTAGCTATACCAGCTTATATACTCAGATTAACATGTTGCCTCAATATAAAAAGGTGATAGAGGGCTGAGAATATAGCTCAGTTGTGCATCTTTTGCCTGGCAGTGCAAGGCACTGGGTTAGATCTCCAATACTACAAAAAGAAAAGAAAGTGGTAGAAATTAGACTTCCTTAAATTGTTTTCAAAATAAACAGTTTTGAAATCCATAGTTAAACTCCTTTGTTAATAACAATCTGATAATATTTAAAAGTTAAATTGTTTACCTCCATAAATTAAATCAAGTACCAAGCACACTGTAGATACTTAACAAATGTTTCCATAGGTCTTTCTATCCTTTACTACTCAAAACCAAGAAGAGGATTACTCACTTCCTCTATTGATATTGAGAAATAAAAACTGATTTCCTGCTACTTAAAAATAGAAGCTTTGAAAAATCTGTACAGCATTCATTTAAATGTTCAAAGATTTGCTTGACGTAGTGATCATTTCACATGATACTTTAAAAATATTGTCAAACTGAGTTTTTAATCAGAATCTCCATCTCAATAATCTTAAATATATAAAGAATAATTAATCAGATAATATAAGAATTCAGAATGGGGGGTGTGAAACAAAATTCAAAATATCCCTGAGAGAAAAATACATGTCTTCTCATTATTAAAATCTACATCACAACAGTATTCAGCAAAACCTAAGACACCACATATTGACAAATTAAATATCTTTATATATTAAAAAGTAACACCAAGACACAAAAATATACAACAAAATTACATAGGAAGGCTCTGAGGTGATGTTACTTTTTCTGAATCAAGTAAACCAGATTTGTAACATGTTTGTCCACAAAATAAATGGTACATAGGAGCATGTCCCTAATGACTGAAATGTTGAGGAGAGCTTTAAAAGTACATATCAACAAAGGAAAATTCCACTACCACTTTAAAGCCTTAAGATATACGTATGGTAGGTGACAATTCTTAGAAATATGGAGTACTCCTCAAAAATTTTTTTTAAATCTCCATTTATTTTCCAACCTCTTACACATATATTTATGAACCTGTCAAATCTACTTATATTTCCATTAAGGAGTTGAGTCTGGAGTTTTGGGGGGTTTGTTTGGTTGATTTTCTGATACAGGGTCTCGCTACATAGTTCAGGCTGGCCTTGAGATCATTATGCAGCCAGCCTAGGCTGGCCTTGAACTGACAGTGATCCTCCTGCCTTAGTTCCCAGAGTGCTGAGATTACAGGGTAGTCTGGAGTCTTTAAAATAAATATATTTCCATGACTATAAAATATAGTCTTTTTCTGCAACATAGCTCAAGCCAATCACCTTGAAAGGACAGCATGCTTCAATTTCCTACTCACTATCTGCTTCAGAAACCTCCAGCCTTACCTGGCATTCTGGCATCAGTCACTTGTCATCAAATGACATAAACTACAGGGCTCAAGAACAGCCAGGTCTGAACGCCAAAGACTGTCCTAAAGTCCTACAATTTGTAACAACCAACTCTGTTTTAAACCCAGTACTATGTCAATTCAAAATCTATTAAAACCACTATTTCTTCAAAACTGGAGGGCTCCTGCCAGCACTTTCCCCTTTACCTGGTTTCTTTAAAAAGGTCTTAGTGGCCATGAGTCCAGGCTGTCGACAACCAAGCAACACCCAGAGAAGCAACCAGAGAAGCAAGGCCAGAACCAAGGGTAATTTTCACATTAAAGATTAAAATATCAGCTTTCCACTCTATATCATGGAGCCCTGGATGGAAATTGAGTGGAGAGATCTTTTCCAGTATAAGTGATGAAGTAAAATGCTCCCTCTTGGGAACAGTCTTAAAGTGGTTCATCTATTTACTGGAGGACACAAATAAGGGCTTTAAACCACTGAATTAAACTCAAAAAGAGAACACATGGCTTGGAGTCATGGGGAAGTGAGAGGGGGAATCTAGGAGGAAGAGTGATGATTCACATTATTAATGAGATTTGTGCTGACCACCATGCATGTAACACACTGTGTCCTTTTAAATTCAGAAAAGGATGGTGGCATCAGCCCATTTTTAATAACAAAAGAAATCTGACTCCAGAATAAAAACCACTACTTTTCCTCAGCACACTCAGAAATATATGTTCAAAATCACTCCATGTTACCATTTTAGGAATTCAAAAGCTCCTTTTGGCTTGAAGAAAGCAAGTACCTGGATATAACTTCCCACTGGAACATAAATGCAGGACATATACATAACCTGTCTTATAAGTTAGGCCCGATATGATGGTACCACCACTCTGGCTTCTGGACCATGCTCACCTTTCACAGCGCTTCACGCTCTAGCTTCATTAACAAGAAACCTGGGAACGCAGACCTCAGAAGTGGGCGCCTACTTAGGCTGGCCATGGATGTGGCACCCAAGAGAACCAGTCACCCCATAACCAAACTGAGACACCTTCAGCCCTTGTCCTTACCCTACTGCAATCTATCTTCTGGAGTGGTGCAGCCCCCCAGGAAGTCACCCACCTGCCCGCAGGCACACTATCTGTGGAGCTAAAGTAGGGGTTCGCGGGTGCAATAGAGACAGAATGGGGCAGAAGGAACCGGACCACCTCTATGCTTTTCATTTGTGTCAAGAAATGTGGAAATGGGGCGGGATTTTTTTAACGGCTGTAGAAAGCCAGGAAATGCAGACAGTTGACCTTGGAATACACACCATCGCAGCGAGAAACAGTAAAGAAACAAGCACGTTGGCAAGTGAAAAAGGAGCACAGTGCAGTGCGGGGAGAAGTGCAGTGGCCCGCCGCTCCAAGGCTACAGGAGTGGGGGTGCAGGAGGGGTGCTCACCGTAGATCATGGCCAGTCCGGTCTCGTGCAGGAAGCGCACTCGGCGGTGCTTGAAGAGCCAGATGGTGAGGATGGTGAGGGTGAGCAGCAGGATGAAGGTGAGCAGGCTCACGCTGTCCTGCCTGTGGCTCTCCTCCGCCTCCTTCTCAGTTGCAAGCTCCTCCATGGCGCTACTGTCCTCGGCCGCCGCCCCTGCAGAGGAGGCCGCGGCCCCCGCACGCAGCCCCCTACCCAGCAGCAAGGAGAGGAGCGGGAGCAGTAGCAGCGGTGGAGGCAGCGCCGGAACAGCCCGCCAGTTGCCAGGGTGCAACGCGTCACCAGGCTCCATGATCCCTGGGCCGCTCGTGCCTCGTCCACTCGGGGAGCAGCAGCCCGCGCCGTGGGTGGATTCCCGCGGCACAGCCGACCTGCCCTAGCCGCTGTGGCCACCGCAGCTCCTCCTCCCTCTCGCGCCAGGCCGGGAGGCGCGCGGGGGAGGGGCACGCGCAGTGCGCAGGATCCCCAAGCACCGCCCCCCGCCCGCGCACCTGTTCGTCCCCCAGCAGCGTGAGCCACGCCGCGTGCGCTCCCTCCCTGGGCCTGTTGTTGCCCTGGAATACGTTGGCCCGCTGTCTGTCCTTTGCGTTTTTGTTCTCCTCGTCTAGTCCAGGGGTACCTGGCCAGGACGTCTGGGGTCTCAGAGCCAATATCCGGGCAGCCACGGCCGTGCTGCCTAAAGGGAACAGCAGAGGTCGCTCGCTTCTGGTGGGAGCATCAATTTAGATTCCCTCACTGAGCGATCTCCAGTCCTGACTCTGGCACCACCCCAGAGTTTGATCTCACACCAGTGTGTAACGGTCCTCGGCCCAGTAAAGTGGGGCCTTGAGGGACCCAAGGAGCCGCGAAGCCATGTTAGCACCTGCACCTCTTTTTTTCATCTTCTCGCAAATGACCTTCCATCTCATAGGACTCCCAGAAGCTGCTGGGCTTCATTCAAACCTCTGGCTTGTAGTCTAGCCTGGCTTAATTCAAGGAGTGATAAGGGGCTGGATTTGAATAGGATGGCTTCTTTTTATAATTTTGTTTGTTTTTTATTTTTCCTACATGTATATAATTTATTTTGACTGTGTCGCCCCGTTTCCCTCCCTACATGCCCTCCCCCTTCTCTGCATCCCCTTCTCTTTACACTGATGTCTGGATGGTACAACCAAGCCCCTTGCCAAAGAGAGCTTAACCAGAAGGAACTGAGCATTTATCATTTGGATGGATGAAAACGAAGTGGCCCTAAAGCAGGATTAGTGGAGTGGGTGGACGCGATTTGCCTGATGACCGTTTTTTTTTTATTTTAAAGAGAATAAAACAAAAACGAACAGATCTAAGCGGATCAGAACAGAACAATGTAAGCAACACAGCACTTCACAACAAGACAATTGGATATTAACAGTAGCTATCATAATTTCTCTTTCTTTGAAATAGTTGAGCTTAGCTTTACACACAATAATGTCAAACATAGCAAAATAGAATAAAACCACTCAAGAGAATGAAAGTATTGCAAGGCATTCTGAACCAAATAACCGAAGATGAACAATGGCTGCTATATTATATCATTTTCCATAAAAATTTTGTTTATACAATCATACATATTAAAATCCAATAATACACAACATGATAGAACCAATGGTAATAGAAAAACAAGAGCATGGTAGGATTTCAGAGCAAGATGATATTAAATCAACAATGGCTGCCATAGTCTTCCCTTCAAAGTAACTAATCATACAATCACATATATTAAGATCAAACAAAACAGAATAAAACCATTTCAACCAATGAATGAAAACATAACACTTCAAAGCAGTATAATGGTGAACCATGATTACTATAAAACCTTCTGTACTCTTACCATTTCTTACACTAGGGAGACTATATGGTATTTATACATGTGAGTTTGATTTATTTCACTTATGAGTATAGATTCAAGTTGCATCCATTTATTTATAAATATCACAATGTGATCATTCTTTATAGCTGAGTAGTACTCCATTGTATAAAAGTACCACAATTTTTTATCCATTCTTCAGTTGATGGGCACTTAGGTTGTTTCCAAGACCTGGCTATTACAAATTGTAATGCTATAAACATGGGTGCACATATATCACTGTGGTAAGATGTTTTCAGATCTTCTGAGAATATGCCTAAGTATGGAATAGCTGGGTCAAATGGGACCTCCAAACTCAGCTTTTTGAGGAATCTCCAGATTTATCTCCACAGTGGTTGCACCAGTCTACACTCCCACCAACAGTGCAGAAGAGTTCCTTTTTCCCCACAGCCTCTCCAGCATTTGTTGTTGGTAGTTTGTTGATCCTGGTCATTCATTCTGGAGTGAGATGGAATCTCAGTGTGGTCTTAATTTGCATTTCTCTAATGACCAATGATGATGAACATTTTTTCATGTATTTATTTGCCATTCATATTTCTTCATCTGAGAACTGTGTATTCATCTCGGGTGCCCATTTTTGGATTGGGTCTTTGAATTTCAGGGGTCTGATTTTTTTTAATTCTTTATAAGTTTTAGACATAAGTCCTTTGTCTGAAGAACAGTTCACTAAGATTTTTTCCCAGTTTGTGGGCTTTCTTTTCACTCTGCTGGAGATTTCTTTGGACATGCAGAAACACTTTAATAAGACATGATCCCAGTTAATAATTCTGGGAAGTATTTCCCATGCAGTTTGGTTCTTGTACATGAATTCCCCACCTACCCCTATGTCTTCAAGATTTTTACCTAATTTGTCTTCCAACAGATTTAGTGTTTCTGTTTTAATATTTAGATCTTTGATACATTTGGATTTTAGTTTAGTACATGGTGATAGGCATTGGTCTAATTTTAGTTTTCATCATATGGATAGCCAGTTTTTCCAGCACAATTTATTAAAGAGACTGTCGTTCTTCCAGTGAACATGTTTGGCCCCTTTATCAAAGATAAGGTAGTTGAGTGTATTCGTAGTTGTATCTTCTAGCCTATTCCATTGATATTCAGGTCTGTTTTTATTCCAATACCATATTGATTTTATTACACTAGCTTTGTAGTATAACTTCAAGTCAGGGATTGTGATGCCTCCTGCCTTGCCTTTGCTGCTTAGAATTGCCTTTGGCATTCTAGGTCTCTTCTGGTTCCAGATGAATTTTAGGAGTAATTTCTCTAGATCTATGAGTTATATTTGTGGTATTTTCATTGGGATTGCATTGAATCTGCCTAATAATTTTGGGAGAATGGCCATTTTCACAATATTTGTTCTTCCTATCCATGAACAAGGGATGTCTTTCCATTTTCTAAGGTACTCTTCAATTTTTTTTCAGGGTATTATAATTTTCCCTGTACAACTCTTTTGCATCTTTCATTAGATTAATTCCTAAGTATTTCATTTTTTTGGATGCTAGTGTGAAGGGTGTGGTTTCTCTTATTTCTGTCTCTGTGATTTTGTTGTTAGTGTATAAGAATGCTATGGATTTTTGAGTATTGACTTTGTATCCAGCTACATTGCTGAATTTATTTATTATATCTAGGAGTCTTTCAATGGAGGTTTGGGGATCTTCTATGTAGAGTATCATGTCATCTTCAAATAATGATAATTTAACTTCTTCTTTTCCTATTTTTACTCCTTTTATTTCTCTCTCTTGTCTAATTGTTCTGGCTAGTATTTCCAGTACTATACTGAATAGCAGCAGTGATAAGGGACATCCTTGTCTTGTGCCTGATTTCAAGGTAAAGGCTTTCAGTTTTTGGCCATTTAATATGACACTGGCTGTTTGTTTGTCGTAGATTGGCCTTTTTCATATTGAGGTCAAGACCAGCTATTTAAATTTTCTGTATGGTTTTTATCATGAATGCGTGTTGGATCTTATCAAAAGCTTTTTCTGCATCTATAGAAATGACCATGTGATTCTTACTTTTGGCTCTATTGATATGGTGGTTACTTTTATTGATTTACATATGTTGAACCATCCCTACATGCCTGGGATGAATCCCACTTGGTCATGGTGTATAATCTTTTTGATGATTTGCTGCATCCTGTTTGCCAATATTTTATTGAGAATTTTTGCATCTATGTTCATTAGGGAGATTGGTCTGTAGTTCTCTTTTTTAGTTGGGTCTTTCTCAGGTTTTGGTACTAGAGTGATATCTGCTTCCAGGAATGACTTCAGGAGAATTGCTTCCATTTCAATTTCATTGAACAGTTTGAGGAGTGTCAGCATTAATTCTTATTTGTATTTCTTGTAGAATTCCGCAGTGAATCCGTCTGGGCCTGGGCTCTTCTTTGTTGATAGGGACTTGATGACATTTTCAATTTCATTAATAGAAATTGGATTATTCAACAGTTTTACATCTTCTTGATACAGCTTTGGTGGTTCGTATGTTTCTAGGAATCTGTCCATTTCTTCTGTGTTATCGAACCTATGAGAGTAGAGGTTTTCGATAGTTGTTGATGATCTTCTTTATTTCCACAGGGTCGGTAGTGATTTCACATTTTTCATTCTGTATTGCATGAATTTGAGTCTTTTTTTCTTTTTTTAAATTAGGTTGGCTGGGGGCTTGTCAATTTTATGTATTCTTTCAAAGAACCAACTCTTTGATGCATTGATTCTTTAAATTGTTTTCTTAGTCTCTATTGCATTAATTTCTGCTCTGATCTTTATAATTTCCTCCCTTCTTTTGGCTTTGGGCTTGGCTTGCTCTTCTTTTTCTAGATGTTTCATGTGTAATATCAGTTTCTTTATTTGTGTTTGTTCTGTTTTCCTAATGTGGGAACTCATTGCAATAAATTTTCCTCTGAGGACCACTTTCATTGCAACCCACAGGTTCCAGCAAGTTGTAATTCTATTTTCATTTGCTTGTAAGTATTGTTTAATTTCTTCTTTAATTTCCTCTGTGACCCACTGATTGCTCAAGAGTGTATTATTTAATTTCCATGTGTTTGTGGGATTTTTGCAGTTACTTTTATCATTAATTTCCAGTTTCATGGTGCTATGATCCAATAACATGCATGGGATAATTTTAATGCTTTTGCATTTACTTAAATATATTCTGTGGGTTAGTATATGGTCTATTTTAGAGAATGTCCCATGTACTGCTGAGAAGAATGTATATTCTGATGTTGTTGTATGGAACACTCTGTATATGTCTACCAAATCCATTTGTTCACAGGTGTGATTCAGTTCTGTTATTTCTTTGCTGATTTTCTGTCTAGTTGATCTATCCCTTTGTGTCAATGGTGTGTTATGTTCTCCTGTTACAATTGTGTTATTGCCTATTTGATTTTTCATTTCTGTTAATACTTACTTTGTGTAGTTGGGTGCTCTGGAATTTGGTGCATATATATCTAGGATTGTTATCTCTTCCTCTTGCACTTTTCCCCTAACTAGTATGTAGTGGCCTTCTTTATCTCTTTGGACCATTCTTGGTTTGAAGTTCACATGGTCTGCAAACAGAATAGCTACCCCCACTTTTTTTTTGAGTTCCCGTTGCATGAAGTATTGTTTTCAATCCTTTGACTTTCAGTCTATGAGTTTCCTTTTGGGATAGATGGGTTTCTTGTAGATAGCATATGTTTGGATGTTGTTTCTTGATCCATTCTGCCAATCTGTTTCTTTTAATTGGTGAATTGAGGCCATTCACATTAATGGTTATAACTGTCATATATTGGTTTATTGTTGACATGTTATCTTTCTGATGTTGTATCTTAACTTTCCATTCTGTTTGTCTGTCTTGCTTAGTGGTTTTTTCCTATGTATATCTAGAATGTCTTTCAGTATTCTTTGTAGGGTTGGTTTGATGATCATGAAGTTCTTCAGCTGTCCTTTGTCATGGAAGTATCTTATTTCTCCATCCATTTTGAAGGACAGTTTTGCAGCATACATCACTCTGGGTAGGAAGTTGTTTTCCTTTAGGATCTGAAAAACTTCACTCCATGCTTTTCTTGACTTCATTGTTTTTGTTGAGAAGTCTGCTATGATTGTGATAGGTTTTCCTTTATAGGTGTCCTGTCTTTTCTCTCTAACAGCTTTTGATATTCTGTTTTTATGTTGGATTTTTGGGATGGTGATTATTACATGTCTGGGTGTAGTTTTGTTTTGGTTATGGCTATTTGGTGTTCTACATGCTTCACTAATCTGTATGTCAGTTTCCATACTCATGTTTGGAAAGTTTTCAGCTATTACTTCTGTAAATAGCCTCTTGATGTCTTTTGTGTTGTCCCCTTCTTTTTCTTTTATCCCCATTAATCTTATATTGTTTCTCTTTGCATCATCTTGCAGCTGTTGAATTGTTATTTCTTGATTTCTTGTTATTTTTAGAATATCTTTCCTTTCCTATTCACTAGCTGAAATCTTATCTTCGAGGTCTGAGATTCTATCTTTACTTTTGTTGAGGCAGTTTTTGCAACTTTCATTAGTTTTTTATTTCCTGTATATCTCTTTGAATTTGCTTAATGCATTCTGTTTGTCTCTTAAACTGTTCATGCATGGATTCTATCATTTTACTTTGTTCATCTAATTTTTTCGCTGTGTCTTTGTTGGATGCATTCAGTATTTCTTTCACTATTTTATCATTTCTTCTTTTACCTGGGAGAATGTTTCTGATTTGAATTCCCTCATAGCTTCCCGTACTTGCTTCTTTATTTCAGTTGATATCATTTCATGCATTTCAGGTGTATGTGTAGTATTTTATTCTATATACATGGCTTCTAGGTTTTGTTGGGATGGGCTGGAGGTTTGACATTGCATTTTGGTCTTTCGCTTTGTCATTTTCTTATATTTCTGTATTTCCAGCAATTTTCCAAAGCATTCCCTGGATGTGTTGGAAATCACCTTCTGAGCCCTCTGCTACTGGGAATCACTTGGCTTTGGCTCCCCTTGTGTGGTGGGCCTGGCTCCCCTGGTTGAATGAAGTTCACTGGGCATGGTCCACTCAAGCCCTTGGAATCTCTGGAACTTAGTCCAGTGTCCTAAGCGAGCTGGTCAGCACCTAGCTGCCAGGATCGATGGTCCCAAACTTTACTTGGCCTGCCCTGGTGAGCTACAACTCACCTTGTGGCGCAGCACCAGCTTGGCTCCCCCTTCAGTGGGCCTGGCTCCCCTGGTTGAATGAAGGTGCTGAGCACAGTCCACTCAAGCCCGCAGAACCTCTGGAGCCTAGTCCAGTGTCTAAGGGGGCTGGTCAGCACCCAGCTTCCAGGATCGATGGTTCCAAACCCTTCTGGGCCTGCCCTGGTGAGCTGCAACTCACCTCGCGGTGCGGTGCCAGCTTGGCTCCCCTTTGGGCGGACCTGGCTCCCCCGGTTGAATGAAGGTCGCTGGGCACAGTCTACTCAAGCTTGTACCTGATGACCTTTTTATGTTGACTTCCTAGTACCCTAGAGAGTCTTTGGTTGAGTCTTTTTAAAATTAATTTTATTGGTACATTTTAGGTATACATAATGACCACATTCATCATAGGAAATTTGTACCTGTACATAATACATCTTGATTCTTCTTTTTCCCCCAACCCCTACTCTCCCTTCAACCCCTCTTCCTCTCCTTATTTACAAAAGCTTTGTTACCACTCTTTTTCCTTATATCAAGCCCAATTCAGTAGTAATATGATGCTGGCTCAGAAAGATGAAGCCTCATGTAACATATCTTAGGAACAAGAATTTTCAATACACACATTGCTCTTTTCATTAAGGAAGAAGAAAGATCAAAATAATTATTGAATTCATAGTGCTTAGCACTATGTTATTAAGTGTTCATTCAATCATTCTGAAATCCCTACCAACTATGATTTTCTCCCAGAAAGAGTTTGCATTTCTTAGAGGATTCATTGAAGAAGGTTGGAGAGCTGTTCAGAGCATTGCAATCTTCCTTTTCCTTTCTAGGTGAACATACTACCATGACTGTTTAGTGCTTTCTTTACAGCTAGGAAATCTTTTCATTTAAATTTTAGCCAGTGTCTTTTCCTATGCTCCAACCCGACCTCAGACTGTTACCCAGTCCCTGCCAAAAGAAAAAATTCCACGTAGGATTTGAAGTCCCCTGCCAATTCCAATGAACAAACACTCAAAATCTGTTCAGTCACAAAGAAAGTTATAAAAATCTGATCTAATTCTATAAAAATCACTAAAATCCATGTTTTCTAAAAACTTGTCATATTGATCATAATATTAGACCTCTTCAATTCCCAGAATTCAAACACAAAAGTTCTGTAGCTCACACTGAAAGCAATTAAGGAGGCTTCTTGTTGGGCATGGTGGTGCACACATGTAATCCCACCACTCAGGAGGCTGAGGTAGGAAAATCACTGAGAGTTCAAGGCCAGCATGAACTACATATGAAGACTGTGTCACAAAAAATGAAAAGACAGACTCTTTAGGTACTTATGGCAGATTATGTCTTCAAAAAATAGCCACAACCATATTCCCAATCCCAACCCTCCATCAAATAGTGGCATCTGTGTTCCCTCCCCTATTGAATTTAAGCAGAACTTTCCTATTGTCTAATGAATAGAATGTGGCAGCAGATGTTGACTTGTGAAACTAGATTGCAACTCACTCTGGAGCTCTGAATCTCCATGAGGAAAATCTAGCTACTTTGAAGCTGCTATGCTGGAGTACGGAACTAGCAACAGAGGCAAAAGAGCCCCAATTTTTTGAGTGTTCACTGCCTCCAAAAAAGCACACACATGAATGAATAAGCTTTAAAGTTATTTCATTCTAAGTCATCATCTTGCTAGAAATATGAGACTCCATGCAAAAACCACCTAGCTGAGCCTAGTCTGTGCCTGAACCTATGAGATAAAATGATTGATAGTGTTTTAAGTAATGTCACTGAGTTTGAAAGTGATTACTTTCATAGCAATAATCAGAAAACTAACTACTGTATAAAGTACTTACCTCCAGCAGAAGATGAAAAAGCTCATCTGACTACTGACAAATACAAAAAACAGAGACCCACAGCTATTCTGACCAGAGAGGAAGTATAGAGGGAGGAAGGAAGGGAGCAAAGGAGGGAAGAGAGAAAGAGAGAGAGAGATCTATACAATACAGAGGTTCTGATTCTAGTTAAAAAATAATCACATTCAGCTCATTCTCTCCCACTGAATGGAGCTATAGAATTGGGCATCTTGGTGGACCTTAGGCCCAGCTACACAGTGGGATGTGTTGTCACTTGAGTATGGGAGTTCAAGACCAGCCTGGGGGACAAAGTGAGACTTCATCTAAAAAAAAAGGAAACCAAAAGACTGAAGAAGGGGGAAAGTAAGGAACTAACAGCAGAACTAACAGCATGACAAAGATAAACCAATGCATATTAGTTATAACCATTAATGTAAATGGCTTCAATTCACCAATCAAAAGAAACAGACTGGCAGAGTGGATCAAGAAACAAACCCCAATACTATGCTGTATACAAGAAGCATATCATAGGCTGAAAGTCAAAGGATGGAAAACAATACTCCAGGCAACTGGAAACCAGAAAAAGGCGGGGGTAGCTATTCTGTTTGCAGATGATGTGAACTTCAAACCAAGAATGCTCAAAAGAGATAAAGAAGGTCATTACATACTTGTTAGGGGAAATCTTCAAGAGGATGAGATAACAATTATAAATATATAGATTTGCGGACTGCAGAGGGAGAGAACCAGGGGCCTCGCCAGTAGGTGATCCCTGCCTAGAAAGCAGCACAAGCTGGATGCTGCCAAATTGGGGACTGACACACACAAGCCTCTCTGTGTGAGTCTGCACCTTTCTGGGACTGCAGGGGAGAGAACCAGGGGCCTCCCCAGGAGGTGATCCCCACCTGGAAACCATATCATTTTCTTTGTTTTGTTGAGTTGGATTTTATTCTCTTTTGTTTTGTTTGATTATGTTAAATGTGATGGCAGGAGCAGCTATTTGAAAGATAGCAAGATATATTATGGTAGCCATTTTGGATTTACTAGTGACTTGTTTTGAAGGCCTTTATTGCATTTGTTGTTTTGTTTTTATTATTTCTATTCTATTCTGCTCTGTTAGATTTTATTATGTCCAAAAGTGTCTGCAGCAATTTTGAAGATAACAAAAGGCATTATGGTAACTATCATTGGTTTCATAAGGTTTTGAAGTCCTGTATCACTTATGTTGGTTTATTTTTTATTGGTTTTATTCCATTTTATTTTCCTTGGTTTTATACTCCTTAAATAAAATAAAGTGCTCCTGGGCTTAGCTTAGTTGGCTAAGGCCCCACTCTGTAAACGTGAGGTTGTGAGTTCCATCCCAGAGGAAGCAATAAATAAATAAAATAATTAGAAATATATATGCACCAAATATGGGAGCACCCAAGTATATGCAACAAATATTGATAGACACCAAAAATCAAATAAACAGTAACACAATTATAACAAGAGAACTTAATACCACATTGTCACAAAGACAGATCAACTAGACAAAAAATCAGCAAAGAAATAACAAAACTGAATCACACTTATGAACAAATGGACTTAGTAGGCATGTACAGAGTATTACACCCAACATCATCAGAATATACATTATTCTCAGCAGCTCACAGGACATTCTCAAAAATAAACCATATACTAGCCCATGTTCTAAGGAATCGAAATTATCCCATGCATATTATTTGATCATAGTGCAATGAAATTGAAACTTAATGATAAAAGAAACTGCAAAAGGTCCAAAAACACATGGAAATTAAACATCACCCTACTAAACAACCAATGGGTCACAGAGGAAATTAAGGAACAAATTAAACAATATATACAATCAAACAAAAATACAAATACAACTTACCAGAATCTGTGGGATGCAATGAAAGCAGGCCTCAAAGGCAAATTTAGAGCAGTGAATTCTCACATCAGGAAATCAGAACAAGCACAAATGAACAACCTAATGCTGCACCTCAAACTTCTAGAAAAAAAAAGTCAAGCCCAAAGCCCAAAGAAGGGACAACTTATAAAAATTATAAAGCTTAGAGCAGAAACTAATGCAATTGAGACTAAGAAAACAATACAAAGAATTAATGAGTTGAAGAGTTGGTTCTTTGAAAGAATTAATGAAATTGATGTTTTTAGCCAACCTTATCACAAAAAAGGAAAGAAAAATCTCAAATTCATGCAGTAAGGAATGAAAAGGATGAAACCACTATAGACCCTATGAAAATACAGATCGTCAATACCTGCTTCAAAAACCTTTACCCTCATAGGATCAAAAACACAGAAGAAACAGACAGATTTCTAAGAAACATATGAATTCCCAAAGCTGGATCAAGAAGATATAAAACTTCTGAATAACCCAAGATGAATTAATGAAATTGAAAACGTGATTAAAAACTTACAAACAAAGAAAATCCCAGGTCTCATAGATTCACAGCTGAATTCTACAAGAAATTTAGAGAAAATACTCCTCAAACTATTTAATGAAATTGAAAGAGAAGCAATTCTCCTAAATACATTCCAGGAGGCAAATGTTACCCTGATACCAAAACCAGACAAAGACCCAACCAAAAAAAAAGAACTATATGTAAATCTTTCTAATGAACATAAATGCAAAAATCATCAATAAAAATACTATCAAACAGAATTCAGCAAATCATCAAGAAAATTATACACCATGACAAAGTGGGAGTCATCCCAGGTATACATGGATGGTTCAACACATGCAAATCAAGAAATGTAATATACCATATCAACAGAGCCAAAGACAAATCATATGATCATCTCAACAGATGCAGAAAAAGCTTTTAATAAAATCCAGCACTTGTTCCTGATAAAAATCATACATAAAATTGGAATATATGTTCTTTACCTCAATCTGATAAAAGTCATCTATGACAAACCAACAGCCAACATCATACTAAATGGAGAAAAGATGAAAGATTTCAACCTAAAATCATTTACAATACAAAGATGCTCACTATCACCACTCCTACTCAGTGTAGTTCTGGAAACACTAGCCAGGGCAATTAGACAAGAGAGAAAAATAAAAGGAATAAAGATAGGAAAGGAAGAATTTAAATCATCATTATTCACAGATGACATGATACTCTGCACAGAAGACCCCAAAATCTCCACTGAAAAACTTATAGATTTAAAAAGAAAATTCAGTAGCATACCTGGATACAAAATCAACACTCAAAATCAATAGCATTCCTTTACACAAAAAAATTCACTAAGAGGCAAATTAGGAAAACCACATGCTTCACAGTAGCATCCAAAAAATGAAATACTTAGAAATCAATCTCATAAAAGAATTAAAAGATTTGTATATTGAAAATTACAGTACTCTGAAAAAAGAAATCAAACAAGATTTCTGAAAATGGAAAGATATTTCTTGTTCATGGATAGGAAGAACAATCTTTGCAAAAATGGCCACACTCCCAAAACTTTTATACAGATTTAATGCAATTCCAATCAAAATACTATTAGCATACCTCACAGAGCTAGGAAAACCATTCCTAAAATCCATTTGAAACCAGAAGAGACTTAGAATATTAAAGGAAATACTGGGCAACAAAGGCAAGGCAGGAGGTATCTAAATCCCTGACCTGAAATTATACTGCAAAGCTAATGTAATAAAATCAGTACAGTACAAATCTGAGGATCAGTGGAACAGAACAGAAGATTCAGACACAGCTACAAACATACTTAGCTACCTTATCTTTGACAAAGGGGCCAAACATATTCACTGAAAGAAAGATAGCCTCTTTAATAAATAATGCTGGAAAAATTGGCTCTCTATATGACAAAGACTAAAACTAGACCCATGTCTATCACCATGCACTAAAGTCAAAATGAGTCAAAGATCTAAATTTTAAAACAGAAACACTAAATGTACTGGAAGACAAAGTAGGTAGAAATCTTAAAGACATAGGGATAGGCAGAGAGTTTCTGAACAAAAACCAAACTGCGTGGGAAATACTTCAAAGAATCAACAACTGAGATCTCATCTTATTAAAAAGATTTTGCATGTCAAAAGAAATCACCAACAGAGTGACAAGAAAACTCATGAATTGGGAAAAAAATCTTAGCCAACTGTCCCTCAGACATATATCTAGAACATATAAAGTATTTTAAAATATCAGACCCCCAAAATTCAAAGACCAATCCAAAAATGGGCACCGAGATGAATACACACTTCTGAGATGAAGAAATACAAATGGCAAACAAGTATATGAAAAAAGTTCAACATCATTGGTCATTTGAGAAATGCAGATTAAAACAATAGTGAAATTCCATTTCACTCCTTAAAGAATGGCTATCATCAAGAAATCAACCAATAACAAATGCTGGAAAGGATGCAGGGGAAAAGGAACACTTCTGCACTGTTGATGGGAATGTAGAGTGGTGCAGCCACTATGGAAATCAGTGTGGAAATTCCTCAAAAAACTAGGATTAGAGGTCCTATCCAACTTAGCTCTTCCACTTGTGGATATTTTCCCATAAGAATTAAAACTATCATACCACAACAATAAATGTGCAACAATAAATTTGTTGATTTGTTGATATTTATAGTAGTCTAATTTATAATAACTTAATCTTGGAAACAAACCCAAATGCCCATCAACTGAGGAATGGATAAAATATATGTGGTATTTTTATACAATGGATTGCTACTCGACTAAAAGAAAGATAAATTCTAGGCTTTTATAGGTAAATGAATGCAACTAGAAACCATACTCATAAGAGAAAGAAATGAAACTAACATGTATAAACATCATATTGTTTCCCTGGTGTAAGAAACTGAAAGAGTAAAAAAGATCCAAATGATAAATAAATATTGGGAAAGATAAAGAAACTGCTCAAAAAGAAACAACAACTGGAATGGGAAAAAGAGAAAAAAAGGAAGAGGGAAAATATATACATATACACAAGATAGCTAAGATAATTGTATTACTAATTCTATTAGTTTGTAGAAATAAACTGTGAGTGCTTATATTGTTTGATCTGTTTTGCATGACTGTATCTTGTTATCTGAGCAATTATTTTGAAAATAACAATATGCAATATAGTCACCAATGTTAATTTATTATCAACTTGTTTTGAAATCCTATATCACTTTTATTGTTTTTTGTTTTAATCTCAATAAAATAAAATACTGAAGAGGATGTGTACAGCAGCTATTCAAGAACTCTAAAAAGTAACTTGTGTGAGATAAATATGTGAAGAACATCAGAACTTGAAGTAAAACTGAACTGGCTATGATTTTTCTACTTTTTCCTTCAAGTCCCATTGGACTAGACTCAAGGCAACCCAAAATCCAGAGAGACACATCAAAGTAGACAGAGAGAGCACCTCAAAGTCAGGAAATACGCCTCCAAATGTTTAAGGAAAGTAGGAAAAATACTATTTCTCTTTTTCTGTTTTAAGATTTTCTCCATTCTCTCACACATTAGCCCATAAGCAAGCCCACTGTGGCAGCAGAGTCAGTGACATGGAAGAATCAATACCACAAGTGTGCAAAATACTAACAAAGGGGAGAAACTTCCTCTCTGATTGGAGTAGTGATTCACTGATGCTCCCCTAATGATGGTACAGCCTCGGGTGTGGCTTTTCCTGGCCTGTTCTGGGCTCATAGGATCTCTCTAGGCTGCTGGTGCATAGCCTCTGAATGTGGTTTGTTACTATTAACTCTATTTGTTTGAATCAAACTCTACAGGTTTGATTCAGCTCTGATATTTATTTGTTGATCTTCTGTCGAGTTGATCTGTCTCTCTGTGACAATGGGATATTGAGGTCTCCCATTATAACTATTTTATTGTTCATTTGATTTTCCATGTCTACAATAACTGTCTTATATAGATGTGTGCTCCTGTATTAGGTGCATATATATGTATGATTGTTATGGCATTTGTGCTGTCTCCAGCTTTCTCTTTGACCCCAATCAATCTTGTATTATTCTTCATTGCTTTGTCTTGCAGCTGTTGAATTGATTTCTCATGGTCTCTTGCTATTTTTAAGATATCTTTCTTTTCATCATCACCAGCTGCAATTCTGCCTTCAGGATCTGAAATTCTATCCTTCATTCAATCTGTTGCATATCCTTTGATGGAGATTTTAATATCCTGGATCTCTATTTTGAACTTTTTCATGAATTTCATTTCTCTCCTATGTTGAGCATTTTTTGTTTCCATCTTTTTCTAAACTCACCTATTCTTTTGTGTCTTCTCTATTATCTTTGATTTTAAGCATTATTTCTTTTTATAGCTGAGAGATCATTTTCTCTATATGCTTTTCAAATTGTTCTTTCACTTCTGCTGTTATCATTTCAGATATTTTCAGTGTTTGACCTCAAAATTCATCCATCTCATTGAGTTCCAGGCCTGTCCTGAGTGAGCTGGGGGTCAGGGGATATACACTTTGCCTCTGCATTGTGCTATTCTCTTTTTTCTTTTATTTTGTCTTCTATGTTGATGCCTGCCAGTCTCCCACAATATATAACTCTACCACTAGTATTGAGGCCTCTCTCAAGGAGGAAAGGAAATGTCTTCTCCTTAGGGATGTTCTCCAGATGTACCTGGTTCTTTATAGCTATCCCAAGAATCTACCTTCTTCTGGTGTTTGCACTTCTGTGATACTGTCCATGTTACATCCCAGAGGTGTGCTGGATATGGAGCCAGTCTCGGCTTCTGGATGTGGGGGCTGGTACTGGTCTTCTGTTGGTGGAGGTCTCCAGAGTCCAACTGCTGTCTCCTTGCTGCTGCTTCACATGCTTCCACATTGCTGGCCTCACTCATTACTTTGCCCTCCAAAGGTATGTGAGCATCTGTGCACTGGGCTGTTGGCCTGGGTCTTGGAGTTCTCATCAGTTTTACACTCTTCCAGCCCCACCATCTCAAGGTTAATGGAGGAGGCCTGGAGTGTGAACTCACTGTCTCCCAGCCAGCCCTGCCATCAGGGATATAATGGAGGTGCATAGTGCATCAATTACCTGTCTTCCAGATGGCTTAGCCATCAGTAATATAATCTCAGCATCGTATCAATACTCTGGAAATGTCATTGTCCTTTCCATCTTCTATCTTTGAAATATTTCCTAGACAAATTTGAAATCTTTTCCAAGTCTTTGCATTTCTAGGGACCAGAAGAATTTCTGAGGGTTGCTGATAGCTGGTTGCTCCAAGAGGTGAAGAGACTATTAACATTAAGAGGTGGTAGTTACCGATATTCAAATTTCAGAGATGTTAACACAGGAGTTATATTTGCCAACTCATGATTTCTATATAAATTGAGTAAAAGAACCCTGAGCCAATTTGTAATGTATTAGTGGCCCATATCCAGACACTGTACTTTACAGGGCCCTAAAGAAGAGGGTAGATAATGGTGACATGTCAGCAATGAAGAGGTAACTCAAGAATTAGCCCATGTCTGATTTCCATCTTACATACAGTTAAAGACCCATGCTTACCAGTAACCATAATAGCAAGCAATCCCAATATTAATTGTTTAAATCCAAAAGAAGTGAGAAAATGTTCATATAAAAATTGGCACACACATGTTAACAATACCATTATTGGGAATAACCAAATGAACCTCAACTTGTGTATGGATAAGCAAATTGTGGTATACTCATAAAATAAAATGCAACTCAACAATAAAAAGGAATGCACAACTGATATACCTAATAACTTGGATGAATCCCCAAAGCATTGTAATACATGGAAGTATGTCTCAAAAGATTCTATAGCATATGATTCTATATTTATGATATTCTTAAAAAGACAAAACTATAGTTATGCTAAACAAGGGTTACTGGGAGGAGAATGGTATAACTATAAAGAGATGGCACAGGGACTTTTTGAGCAATGTAATTACTATATATACTTATTATGGCAGTTATATGAATCTGTGCATGTGACAATTTTATAAAATTACACATTAAAAATAAATCTTACTATAAGTTAATTTAAATAATTCCTGTCTTTTAACCATCAAATTTGGCAGATGAGGTAAAACTGAGACCTTAAGTTATGGAATACCCACAGGGTTCTATGAAATCTATAGAAATAAATATTAAAATTATGGTAGGGATCAGTTTTTCTCTAATTGGAAATGAGGAGTCCAAATGAGCTCTGTGATAGTTTTTCATAAAGAAATGGGAGAAACTTCTGGGGAGATGGTGGAGTGGTAAGCAGCAATAAATCAGCATCTCCAAAATTTAGAATCAAAACAATGGAAAATAACAACTTTGGGAAGAAAAGAAGGAAGGAGGTGGACCCTGGGTGCCAGGAATATTCTGAAGGGAAAATTGGAATGTTTAGAGAAATCGAAGAGACAACTGCAGTGCAAAGAAAAAAAGGGGCAATCTGCACTTTCTCCAAACCCTCAGCTTATAGCAAAAGAAAGGAAGATGGAATCTACAGACACACAGTGAAAGTGGGTGGCCCCAGAAGCCTTCAGGGGGAAATACATCAGTGAATGAACCACTGAATGCCATGCATTACAATAGCTGGTGAGTGACTCCAGTCCAATCATTTGTGACATCTGGAGAAAGTGCCTGGTTGGATGCCATTTTAAGAAGGGACCAACTGAAACTGGTACTCAGAACAGGCAAGGATTCGCTTTATCTCAGACTCTCACTGTTAAACTCCCACAGTGCCTGGGGGAAGGGCAACCATAGGAGATGTTCATTGTCAGGGAGCCATGGTTAGAGAGTTGTGTTCAGGAAACCATGGTCAGATCATAAGAGACATCCAGAGTGCTATAATCCAAAACAGCACTCAAGAATAATCCTGCCATCTTGGTGGGATTATCTAGTGTGGATTTGGATTCTGGAAGCCTCTCTTGTCTACCAGCAAGAGCAGAGTCACTCCTTGATTTGGAAACTGTCACAAAATTGTAGATCTCAGAAGATAACCATAGATTTAAAATCACAAAGAAATTTCTTTTCATTTGTTACTTTCCCTGTTACCATTTTCCTTGACTTTTGTCTCTATCTGCTGTTTTTGTTCATTTGGGCTTGTTTGTTTGTTTGCTTTGGATTGCTTATTTTTTTGTAAATGTGATCATTTTGTTTTAGCTTTTTGTTCTGTTCTGTTTTTGTTTCTGTTTTCCCTTTTCTCCTTCCCTCCTATTTTATTCATCAGTTTCCTGAAGCTTGAATAATCTTCCTTTGTCCTTCAGCCTCCCTTCTAATCTCTTTTTCTTATCTATTATCTCTATTTTTCCCCTTATTGCTCCCACAGTGCCTGGGGAGCAATATTTTAATTTTCTCCCCTTATTGCTCTATTGAGTAGATATTTATTATATATAATGTTCTAATTTCTCTCAGATTTTGTTATATGACTATAAGTTTTGTACCTGGATTAAAGGTGGCATTATTAGTTATCACAATTTATCATTTTCCACTCTGTGTTTGATACTATTGCTATCATTGATTGTACTACATTAGCCATGGAGACATGATGCTGTGATGAATTGACCTTATTTGTATCCCAATACCTAGATTGTCTGGGGATCATAAGCAATACTATATCCCATACCAAAGAACTGGGTGCTGGGCCAAACAGGCTACAACCTTTCATTCCTAATAAACAGAAGAAACAAAACCCTGATACAGACTCAAAGGCCAAACGCTAGCCACACCTAGAAGACATTTCTGAAAAGTAGCCTCTTCCTTAAGAGGTATCAATAGTAGTAATAAAGCTACTTACCATAAGCAATCTACAAACCTCAACACAGAAAACAAACAAATTTTAAGAATAGAAAATGGGGATACATAGAACCAAGATGCAACCCAACCCTCCCAACTTACTCAAGACAAATCCAGGGGGCTCTTAGTGGAAAGAAAACAAAAGTCACACTGTACACTTTCTGAACGGTAACAGGAGAAGTAGCAAGACAGATAAATATGTTTCTTGACAAAACCAAAACAGAAATAATTACACAGATTAATTAAAGAGATGATGAACACAATGAAGGAAATAGTGAATCTAGAATACACACTGATAAAAAAGTAAAAGAGCTTAAGAAACATGGGGAAAAGTATGAAAACTCAACTGAGGAAAGAACTGGATGCCATAAAACAGATTCAAACCGATATCCAAGAAATTAAAAATTCTATTGAAAATATACACAGCAGAATCAACCAATCTGAAGAAAGAATATCAAATCTAGAAGGGTAAGTTTGGCAATCATCAAATAAAAGACTTCTCTTTTTTAATTATTTATTTGAGGCAGTCTCACTATGTAGTGCAGGCTGTCCTTGAAATCATTTATGTAGCCTAGGCTGGCCTTGAACTCATGGTGATTCTCCTACCTCAGCCTCACAAGTGCTGGGATTACAGATGTGCAACACCACACTCAGCAGGATTTTTAAAAAACAACACCAGATCATGAAAAATCAATCTAACAGCTGCTAGATGATGCAAATAAAATATAAGATAACCTGGATTCATTAAAAAATCAAAAGATAGCACAAGGGATATTTTTTTAAAAACTTGTTTACAGAAGTAATAGTAGAATACATTTCAAGCATGGGAAAAAATTGACACAGATAAGTGAATCATATAAAACTCCAAACAGTCATGACCAGAAATAAATTGCACCAAAGCATATAATAGTTAACATATCAGAAATTCAAGATAAGACTGAATATTAAAAATGTTTGGAGAAAAAAACAAGTCACTTATAAAGAAAAACCCATCAGAAGTACAGAAGATTTCTCAACACAAACCCTCAAGTCAAGGAGCACTTGGAGTGAATTACTTCAGACCATATAAGAAAACAACCTTCAGCCCAGATTGATATACCCTGCAAAGTTATCTTTCAAAATTCATGTAAAAATGAAATACTTCCATGATAAAGAACACCTGAAGAAACTAATGCTCCCCAAATACTCCAAAAAGTTCTGAAGGATATTCTAGAAAAAGACAACAATTTTATGAATCTCAATAGAACAAATCCACCAGGAAAGGGAAGCAATTAACTACAAGGGAAAGAAAGGAAACCAACAATAGGAAAATAATATAATGATGAAGATAAATCAGTATCTATCAGTTATAACCATCAATATGAATTATCTCAATTCACCAATCTAAAGAAACAGTTTGGCAGAATATATCAAGAAATAAGACCCAACAGTATGCTGCATATAAGAAACATGTTTAACTCAAAAAGAATATCATAAACTGAAAGTCAAAGGATAGAAAACATTACTCCACAACACAGGAACCTGGAAAAAAGCAAGGGTATCTATTCTATTTGAGGACAATGTGGAATTCAAGCCAAGATTGATCAAAAGAGACAAAAAAGGTCATTATCCTTGTTAAGTATACTTTATATTTCTTCCAAGAGGAAGAAATAACAATTGTTAGTATATATGCACCAAATACCAGCATCCAACTATATAAAACAAACACTAATGAATATGAAAAATCAGATAATAGAATTTTATTATCCCAATGTCACAAATAGAGAGGTCAATTAGACAAAAAACCAACCAAAACATCAGAGCTGAACCAAACTTTTCAACAAATGGACTTAGCAGATAGTTTACAGAGTGTTGCACCCAACAAGAAAATACACATTCTTCTCAGCAGCACATAAGACTTTCTCCAAAATACAACACATACTAGCTCATAGAACATGCTTAATTAAATGCAACAGAGTTGAAATTATCTCATGCATACTATCAGATCATAGTGCAATGAAATTGGAAATCAATGGCAAAGCAAATCACAAAAACTACATAAACACATGGAAATTATAAAACCTTTATTGAACAAATAATAGTTCATATGTCAAATTAAAGTAGAAATTAGATAGTTTCTACAATTAAAAAATAATGCCAATATGCTATATTGGACACAATAAAACCATTTCTACAATGGGAATTTAAAGCAGTGAATTCCAGCATCAGAAAAACAGATAAAGCTCAAATAAATAATCTATGTTGAACCTCAAGGTTCTAGAAAAATAAGAGCAAGTTAAACCCAAAGTGCACATGAGGGAGGAGACTATAAAGATCATAGCATAAATTAATGCAACTGAGACTAAGAAAACAATACAAGGACTCAATAAATTGAAGAGTTTGTTCCTGGAAAAATTAAATAAAACTGATAAACCCTTAACCAACTTTATCCAAAAAAGGAAATAAAATACAAAAATCCAAGCAATGGAATGAAAAGAATGAAATAACAATAGATCCTGCACAAATCCAGAAGATCATCAGACCCTACTTTGAGAACCTGTACTCTAGTAAGATGGAAAACTCAAAAGAAATGGACAAATTTCTAGACACATATGAATCATCAAAGCTGAATCAAGAAGATATAAAGATTCTAAATAATCCAATACCAGTCAATGAAGTAGAAGATGTAAATTAAAAAATACCAACAAAGAAAAGCCAGGTCCTGATGGATTCACTGTGGACTTCTACAAGAAATTTAGAGAAGATCTAATGTCAGTATCCCTCAAACTCTTTAATGAAAAAAAAAGGGAAGCAATACTCTCAGACTCATTGCTGGAAGCAAGCATTACCCTGATATCAAAATTAGAAAAGGATTCAACCAATAAAGAGACCTACACAACAATCTCCTCAACAAACATAGATGTAAAATTCCTCAGTAAGATACTAGAAAAAAGAATGCAACAAATCATTAAGAAAATTATACATCATGAACAAGTAAGACTTATCTCAATATTGCAGGATGGTTCAACATATGCAAATCAAGAAATGTAATATACTACATTAATGGAGCCAAGGAAAAAAATCCACACGATTATCTCAATAGACACAGAAAAAGCATGTGACAAAATCCAGCACCCATTCATGATAAAAAAATCCTAAAGATAATTGTATTAGAAAGTCTTTATGTCAGTCTAATAAAAGTAATCTATGACAAATCAACAGCCAACATCATTTTAAATGGTCAAAAACTGAAAAATTTCACTCTAAAATGTAAAATAAGATAAGTATGCTCACTGTCACCATTCAGTTCAATATAGTTCTGGAAACAATAGCCAGAACAATTAGACAGGAGAAAAAATAAAAGGAATAAGGACAGGAAAGGAAGAAGTTAAATTATCATTATTGGCAGATGACATGATATTCCACATAGAAAATCCCAAAAATTCCACCAAAGGACTTCAAGATTTAATAACCAAACTCAGTAATGTATATAGATACAAAGTCATTACTCAAAAATCAATAGTATAACCTGTGGGCATAGACAGCCCGCAGTGACTATGGGCCATGAGGAGGAAGGTGCACCCTTCCCATGAGCCAGCCAGGGCATGAACAGGGAGACAAGAAAAGCTGATCCCCCCCAACCACCAACACAGTAAGCAACTCAGTAACTCAGAGGAACATAGAGTGAGTTGATAACAACTGTGGTACAAAAGCAACTTAATGCTTATATTGTTGGATTGACCTTGCATCTATCTGAGCATCTGTTTAGAAGATAAAAATATGCACAAAGGTAACAATGGGGGATTTTCTTCCATCTTGTTTTTGAAATCCAATAGTATTCTCACTGTTTTTTTTTTGCTTAATTTGACCATTTTGTTTTGTTCACTGTTTTGTTTTGATTGGCTTTTATCACATTTTACTGTGTTTGGTTTTATCTTTAATATAACAAAGTGAATGTAAAAAAATCAATAGCATTCCTGTACACAAGCAACCAACTCACTGAGAGAGATATCAGGGAAACAATAATTTTCACAATAGCATCAAAAAAAATGAAATACCTAGGAATCAATCTAACAAAGGAAGTAAAAGACCTTTACACTGAAAATTACTGTACCCTGAAAAAGGAGATGGAAAAGGCTATCATAAAATGAAAAGGCACACTCTGCTCTTAGATAGGCAGAAGAACCAATATAGTGAAAGTGGCCATACTTCCAAATCTGTTGTACAAATTTAATGCAATCTCAATCAAAATACCCATAATATACCTCATAGAACTAGAGAAAACAATCCTAAAATTAGTAGGGAACCAGAAGAGACCTAGAATAGCAAAAGTTATTCTGTGTAGCAAGAGCAAGGCAGGGGATGCATCAGAATCCCCAATTTGAAGCTATTCTACAAAGCTACCATTATTTAAAAAAGCAGCATGGTACTGGCAAAGAAACAGACCTAAGTATCAATGAAACAGAATAGAAGATGCAGGAAGAAGTCCAAACACATTCAATTACCTTATCTTTGACAAAGGGACCAAATGCCTTCACTGGAAGACAGCCTCTTTAGTAAATGGTACTGGGAAAACTGGATTTACACATGTCAAACACTGAACCTAGACTCGTATCTCTCACCAGGCACTAAACTAAAGTCAAAATGATTTGAAGATCTAAATATAAAGACAAAAACACTTAAACTGCTAGAAGATAAAATAAGTAAAACTTTCAAAGACATAAGTATAGGCAAGGACTTTATGAAAAAAATCCAATTACACAGGAAATACTACAAAGAATCAATACCTAGGATCATGCCAAATTAAAAAACACATTTGCACAGTGAAAGACATCACCAACAGAGTAAAGTGACAACCCATAGAATGGGAAAAAAATTACCAGCTATTCCTCAGACAAAGGACTAATACCTAGAATACATAAAGAACTTTAAAAATCAGACCAGCACCCAAATTTAAAGACCCAATCCAAAATGGGCATGTGAAGTGAATAGACACTTTTCAGATTAAGTACAAGCAGCAAATAAATATATGCAAAAATGTTCAACATCACTGGTTATTCAAGAAATTCTGATTAAAAAAACACAGATTCCATCTTATTCCAGAAATAGTGGCTATCATCAAGAAATCAACCAATAACAAATGCTGGTGAGGCTGTGGGGAAAAACTCCACTGTTGATGGGAGTGCACATTGGTCAATCCCTATGGAAATCACTTTGGACATTCCCAAAAAAAACTAAAACTAGAGGTTCCATTTGACCCAACTGTGCTCATTCTATGTATCTTTCCAAAAGAGTTAAAAGCATCATAGCACAGTGATATATGCATACCCATGTTTACAGCAGGACAATTTATAATACCTAAATCTTGGAAACAGCCCATATCCCCATCAAAAGTTGAGTGGATAAGGTAAATGTGTGTTTGAGAAACCAAGCAGATAGCCCACATCCCTGGTAAGGGGCTGTGGCACCGCAAGCCGAGGCCACCCCAGGGCAGGAACCATCAGCATCTCCTGAGATCCACGCCATGTTGGAACTTAGGGGGCTGGGTAGCCAAGCAGCCAGCTCGCCTCCTTGGTAAGTGGCTATGGCCCAACTGGGGCATGGGCTGAGATTCAAACATCCACTCCCCACCCCAAAATCCAGAGATCTGAGCATCTCTTGTGAGGTTGACTACATGCAATATAGCAAATAAGGGGGATTTCCTTCTACTATCTCTTTGAAGGCAAATACTTTTATCACTGTTCTGCTTTGTTCTGATTAATGGTATTGCTCTATTCAATATTCTGTTTTGATAAGTTCTATAATGTTCTGAATTTCCTTTGATTTTGCTATACCTGATTGAAAAAAACAACTATTGTGAAGAAAACGAGATATACTATGGTACCTATTACTATTATCCAGGTAACCTGCTATGATGTTCTATACCAATTTCAATACACTGTCTCAACTGGCTTTGTTCCATCTTGTTTTGTGGTATTTTAATACTTTAAAAATAAAAAAATAATAATAAAAGAAAATGTGTGTTTATATATAATAGAGTACTACTCTGCCATAAAGAAGGATAAACAAGTCATTTTCAGGCAAATGGATGCACCTCAAGACATTAAGTGAAATAAATCAGACACACAAGTTTAAATATCACATTGTTTCTCCTTCCATGAAAAACCCAATGTGTAAATAAGGAGCAAAACGGAGAATAAATATTGGGAACTAGGAAGAACAGTTCAAATTGGAAGGGGAACAAAGCAGGGCAGAGAAGAAAGGGAAGGCAGAGTGAAGGATTTAAAAATAATGAAAGAGAAAAATGGAAACAAAGCTTTTGTAACTGGGAAGGGAAATGGAAAAAGTAATGAAGTCATTATGTAAAGGTACAAATTCCCTATTATAAATATGATTATTATGTAATGCAAATATGTGCTAATAAAAATAAATTTAAAAATAAACTGGACAGTTCTAATTTACTCAGGATTTAATAAGAAAAAGAAAAATCACCCTGAGTATTTTCAAGGGAGAAAACTTAGTGCAGTAATTGATTTCACCATTGATAGATGAGCTGAGATGACAACTAGGGGACATGATAGACACCTGAAGAGTAGTATACATTGGAAACAGATATAGCTCAGCAGCACAGCACCTGAAGCACAAAGTCCTGAGTTTGATTTCTAGTAGAAAAAAAAAACGCAGTAGTACACAGAAGCCACTAGGCTAGAAAGACAGGAGAGATTTGATAGTTCTGACTTCCTGCTCCTTCCAAGGCAGAGATTAGACTCACATGAAAGAAGTTGGCAACTCAGGAGGCTATGGTTTTAGGTGCTGCCCATGGGAGGGACTCTTGAGAAAATAGAAAGCGTCCAGAAGAGAGAAGGGCTTTCTTCCTGTTTCCCGCTGTTCTGTCTGCATTTCTCCAGCAGCACTTTGTTTCAACCAGCAGCTTCTTTCTGTACTACCAGAGCCTCCGCAGCACACACCAGGCCACCTGAAGGTCCCAGATTCCAATTTCTGCATATCCGCAATCCCATATCTCTCTCTACCTTTTCCCCCTTGTTCTTCCAACCTCAGAGATAGTAGGTACTTCTTGTAGTTATTATCTCTGGGTTTCTTCACATTTACCTATCCTTTTGCTTTCTTAGTTCTCTAACACCAATTTCCTACATCATATCTCTATAGAAGCACCTAGTGGTTCTGTTTTCCTGACTTGATCTTAATTGATATTCTAGTTTAGGCTGACCCTGAGTTCCTTGTGCTTCTTTTGTGTCTGCTTGTATCTGTTCCTAAAATCCAGGGGAAAATCAGATTCTGAACATGTTACTTACCAGCCAGAGAAGATTTGAGTGGTGGTTCTGATTGCCTTTCTGGAAACATAGGAAGGATAGAATTTTTCATCTCTTTGAAATTTGTTGCAAATTTATGACTTGCTGTGAACAACGAAATGAAATCATTAGTGATAAATGTCACTTTGGGTCAGTTCTCTGTGCTCTCTCCACTGGTAGTAGTGAGTCTTAAAACCTCGAGTTGAGGTGCCAGATTTTAAGGCACAGAACCTGTGTATCACACGTAATCTGGGAGACAGTTTTTTTTTTAATTTTGTTTTTTTTTTTTTCTAGTTACTTGGGGTTGTTACTAGAATAATCTTCATTTTCTTTAATGGATTGGTTCTAGGAACCAAAATTTGGGGATGTTCAAGTCCCTTATACTAAATGATGTAATATTGATGTACAACCCACCACTTTAAATCATCTCTAGATGCATTATAGTTTGGATCTGGAATGTCCCCCAAAAGCCTCCGTATTAAAGGCTTACTCACCAGTCTGACAATATTGGGAAGTGGTGGAACTTTTAAGAGGTGGGGCTTAGTTTGAAGAAATTAAGTCATTGTGGGCCTACCCTAGATAGGGATATTGGGACCCTGCCCTTTCCTCTCTCATTCTCTTTTACTTCCCAAAGAAGTGAGCAGACTTCTCTGCCCTGCTCTCCTGCCATGATGGTCTGTGCTACCACTGGCACAAAACAACCAGTTCAAGTGATTATAGACTACAACCTCTGAAACAGTGAGACAAAAATAAAACTTTCTTCCATTGCTAATCTTTGGCATTTTGTGATAGTGACAAAAAGCTAACTAACACAAGATGACTCAGTACCTGGTAAAAAAGTAAATGCTGTATAAATAGGTGCTGTACTATATCGTTTAAAGAATAATGATAAGAAAAGTCTATGGATTTCAAAGACAGACAGAACAATCATAAGCCTAATTGCATAGTACACATCAGCAACAAAAATAAATATTTACTTATTTATTTATTTGGAATATTTTCAATCCACTGTTTAATCCATGGAAGCAAAAGCTGTGAATATGAGGATTTGACTGTATACTCTAGCCTGCCTTGCCAAAGTGTGATTTCCCTTTGCCTGTCTCTGTAGATTTATCTCTATCAACTGCCCTTCTTTTTCACTTTTCCCTAAGTTCATGAAATTATCTTACACCCTTAGACAGCAATATATGTTTCTTCTTTTGCCTTACCAGTCATTTTGACCTGACAAATTTGCTAGTAATTCAAAGCTTTGTGCAAATGTTACCTGCTCCAAGCAACTTTTAGAATCTAGATTTGAGATCTTTCTTTTATTTTCTTTCAATAACCCATATTCCCATCTAATATGACACTTTCCACATTATATTATTTGATCACTTGTTAATATCCCCCATTTTATATCAAGCTCTTTGTATGCAAGGATTTAGTTTTTTCTTGTTATTTTATGTTTTTGTTTTGTTTAATTGGAGCTAAACAATGCATCAATACAATTTCTGGTACATAGTAGGTGCTCAAGAATGTTGAAACAGTGATTAAACATATATAAGGTAGAATATGTTTTTAAAAATATTAAGCTATGTGTATATAATGCAATTTAATTGGTAGTCATTGGGGCATTTTATATGTTTCTACAGTATCTCATGCATATTCTTGAAAATCTACTTTAGTTTGAATTCATATTTCCTTAGCTGCCATTTGTTTTGTCTAATGTATTTTCTGCCCCTTCCTACATTTGCTAATATTTCTTGGAACATCATCTGGCAACATTCACTTAGTTGATCTGTGATGGTAAATATTTACAGTTCAATTTCAGTGCAGTGTTGAGAAACTGAATGGTAACAAATATTTTGTATGTACTTAATGCTATAATATCCGTGTAACATATTATAAATCAAGTAAAAGATACCTCTAAATATAAAAGTCTTGTTTTGCATCAGTTTTATCATTCCCAAATAGAGCTGTTTATTTATTAATATTATAATATATTATAAATATAAATTAATATTTATTAATATTACTAATATAATATTAATAAAATAATATTTTATTAATATCATTTGTTATTCTATTCCCAGACACCAAAATCCCCCTCATGACTCAACTGAAAAACATAGTCTCAATTCAGATTCTCTAGAATAAAAGCAAAGTCATTTCTTGACCCTTGTAGTTTTGTTTTGTTTCTCATTATGCATAGTGAGATTCCTCTACATGTAAGTCACTTATGCAAAGCCATGAGAAACAGCCATGGTTTTAATGATTTTAATTTCCTTAAAATCATTGGAAAATATTTAAACAAATACTTGAGAGAATGCCTTTATTAAGATGTTTTAAATCCAAGAAGAGCCTATCAGGAGTTAAAGATCCTCCTTAAAAATTTTACAAACGGTTCAACTTTGCCTCTTCTCTCTGTCTATTCCTGTGTCACTACATTAATCAGAATGTAGGTATTGTATTTTTTTAGTTCCTGTTAGCTTCCTTCAGATTTAGGCATTCATTCAGAGCTCCCACTGCACTGCACTACACTGTGAGCTGATGACGGCAAGGTCGAACAGCCCCAGGATAACTTTCATGGATGTGTTGACTAATATAGGTATAAATAGATGATACTCCTCTTAAAGGAAGATGGGCAGAAAGACATGGGGAAGAACCAAGTGTCCTTTCCTTCAAGCCTCTGCAAATACATGCAGACTATACATTTTGATTCAGCAGCCATGCTAGAAAAGTGCTGCCTCAAACTCTAAGGCACAATATACCAAGTGCTTTCTGAAGACATCATTCTTCTTCCCATGCCACTGGAAATGTTTGCCTTGACAGGTATAGGAAAACCGACCACTTAGGGAATTTGGCAGGTTATTAAAAATATGTTTGCTCTAAGTAGCAGAAACTGTTTCTCTATGGCTGAAACAAATGATATTTTCTCTTCTTCATTTAAAAAGGCATTTTGCTTAAGGAAGCTGGTAGTGCAGGCTCAGTAACTCAATAATGTTAACAACCACATTTCCCCATAGTGAAGCTGTTATGATTGGGTGACAACTACTGCAGCTCCAACCATCAGGTCTACTTTTAGAACAGAAAGAAACATCAAGCATTCCTGCAGCCTCTCATCTTTCCTCAAGGCAAAAGCTTTCCCAGCCAATCTTCCTGGGGTCAGGTCAACTTCTGCTTGAGTCTCATTTGCCAAGAGCTTGAAGAAGGGACTACGTCTGACTGCAAAGAGAAGCTAGAAAAACAAGAAACAGGCTTTTCACAGATGGCTTACTATAGTTGGCAGCCATTGATTAAATAGAGCACATAGGTTCTTCAAGGAAAATCAAGGATCCACTAGCTATGAGGAAGGTAAATGATAAGATCTGTTTCTTCAAGACAGTTCAGAAACAATGCACTCAATTATAAGGCAACCAATTCATGTTAGAACCTTTATTTAGAATGTTATGGGGTGTAATGATAAGAGTATTGTCTTCCCATATTCAGCTATACAAAGAAGTGCTACAGTGTAGATGTATCTCAAAAACATGCTAAATGCAAGAAGCCAGATACAAAAGCCACATACTGTATGGTTTCATTTATACGAAATATCCAGAATAAATCCATAGAGACAGAACACAGTTTGGTGGTTATTAGAGGTAAGAAGGAAGAGGAATAATATGCTTCATGGATTTTGGGTCCCTTTGGGGATCATGATATATTTTGGATTGAGATAGAGGTAATGGTTGCACAACTCTGTAAGTATACTAAATACCACACAATTGTACACTTTAAAATCTTAATTTTATGGTACCTCAAAAAAGGAGTATTGAATTCTGTTGAAGAAATCAGCATGTTTTATGCAAATCATCTTTGTACATGATTTATACATCAACTCCTACAAAGCCACATTGACAATGGAAGTTTCAATAATAGCATTTACCTGCAACTAAAGCAGAGATAAATAGTCACCCTCTAATATAGTATCTATTTCTTCTGCCCCTTTCTTATTTAGCTGATAGTCAATGTGCCCAACAAAAATAAACAAATCCAAAACACTACATTTCCCAGATTCTCTTGCAGCAAGGTACTATCATGAAACAAAGCTCTATTCAATGAAATGTGATACCTTGGGTAAGTCATCTAGGTAAGATCCTTAACAGTGAAAAGGCTGTTCAAACTTATCTTTTTCTTTTCTTCTAGCTTTCAGTACAGAATTGATGGCTGGAGCACCACCAAACAACTTGGACCATTAGGTAAACTTTAAGATGGAAACTGTACTGAAGATAGAAAGATAAGAGGTTGGGGCTCCAGTGACAACTCAAAGATACAATAACATTCAGTGTACCTTCATATTTCCTTTTCTTGTGAGAAATGTGAGAAAATTTTCTATCTTGGTATCTGTTGGAGGAAGGGTGTTATCATCTGCATCCAAACTTATTCATAACTGATACAACAACATAACCTTATCAGACAAGTCTTTATTCTTTAAGATATTTATAATAGTACAGCCCAAAACAAGAGTAACATACTCCACTCCAATGTAAAAATGTATATACCTACCTACAGGGAAAAATAGGTGCTACTGACACTTATTTGGTCTCTTTGATGGATGTATCAATTACAGATTTTGATCAGTTTGCCTCAGAGATCACAGATTAATCAAACCCAGTATATAAACATGTTTTGTTTGACTAGCATACTGTTGTCATTATTTTCTTTATAACTCACACTTAAATATGGTAATGAGGTATGCATTCTATAGTTTTTCATGATCCTCTCATTCTGTATTTTCTCACACTGAGTATTTCACAGGTATACAGAGCCTGCTGGTCTAGTAAAGGCATTGGTGAAAACTAACCTTTGAAATGATTTTTTTCAATTTGGGACTTGATAAACAAATGAAGAGAATTAGTCAAGAATGTCTGAAGTTTCACTGTGAATTAATTCACTAACAATGAACCTAAGTATGACTATATTGATGAAAGATTATAAATAATATGCCTTGTGGCTCATTAATTTTAATTTTCTCTATATTAAGAGAAATTCAGGATGTGATTATGGAAGTTTTTCTGCCTTTGCCCCTTTGAACTTCAGTTTCCACAGTGTCAGAGTTTGTGTTTTCTTATATCTGGACTATGTTAGTCAGTTGTATAACAAATACCTGAGATAATCAATTTATAAAGAGAAAAAGTTTATGTTGGCTCCATTTTTGGAGGTTTTAGTCCATAGTCAGTTGGCTCCATTGATTTTGGGCCTAGATGAGGTGGCACATCATGGCAGAGAGCACATGGTATATATCAAAGCTGTCTCTATCATATATGATATGCCAGAGAGAAGAAAAGGAAGAGACCAAGGTCTCACAATCCCTTTTGAGTGCATGCCCTCAGTGACCTAACTTCCCCCTACTAGGCCTCACCTCCTAAATTTCCAATGTCTCCCAAAAGTGTCATGGGCTAGGGACAAAGCATTTCAACACATGGACCTCTGAGGACATTTAAGATTCAAACTACAGTACAGAGAGGCAAGGTAGGCTACAACCAGCAAAGTCATAGAGGTGTGACTACCTTGGGTATCATGATTAGGTTGTGCTTAATAAAGGCCACTGTGATGACAGTAAAGAAAATAGATTGTTGTGGGGACAAAGTCAAAAGCTAGGAAACCAGTTGTATCGGTTTGCTTTGCTATAAGAGAAACTACTCCCAAAACTTAGGAGTAGTAAACTTAGATTATAACACACACACACACACACACACACACACACTTATCTCAGAATTTTGTGTCTTGGCAATTTGGGTTGGCATCAAGTGCACAATTCTGCTGAAATGGGCCAAACTTAGCTGGGCTTGGCTGAGTTTGCTCCTACATTTGTTGTCAGCAGCCAAATCAATTGGGGGCAGGCTGGTCTAGGGTGGTTCAAATGGGATCGGTTGTCTCTTGTAGGGAGCCGCTGAAGCTGGAGTTTGATCACATGTGTGGGGCTAAAGCAAGGCCAGCCCAGAAAAAACAGAGACTAAAACAAGCTATGTAAACAAGTTATTCCAGCACCAAGAAGGCAAGGGGCCCAGGCCTGCCAAGCAATGGGTTGCTAGGCAGAGGGGCTGAAATTGACATCATCTTTCCCAGTATATAAATAAAGGTGCTACAGTGGTTGAGCAGTTCCTTTCCTCCCATCAGGAGGATAAGGGAGCCACCTGACTCCAGCTTTGTCTTTTCTTTGTTTTTCTCATCCTCTCACCAGTCCTTAACCCCAAGAACCTCAGGAGCCACAGTGGATCACAGGAGTCTCTGTTAGATTTTCCCACATGGAAGGGTTGATAAGGGTTCCCAAAATCATGCTGGCAGAACACAAGGCCTCTTGGTGCTCACATTTAGAACTCACAACAATAATACTTCCACCACAAAGCAAGTCTCAGGCCCAGCCCAAATTCAAAGATTAGAGAAAGATTTCACCTTTTGATGGAAAGCTGCAATTATTAGTGTCCATCTCTGCAGCCCACCTTATTGGTTAGGTGGTAACATTTTGTAACTCAAAAGGAAATAAATAATAAGAATAGAAACAAATTAATGGCTATGTGAATGGATGAGAGATTGACATGGAAGAAATCAGTGATCAGAGCCATAGAGGATCAACCAGGCCAACATGGATAACAAAGAGGTTGGTGGCATGATTTAGAGGATGAGCGAGAAGCAGCAGCATAGATGGTCATTCTTACCAGATCATATCATTAATGTGTTCAGCTCAGCCTATCATTGTTCTAAGCTCTTCTTGCACGAAAAGTCTTTATACATTGCTATGATTATGAAACATTGCTATTTTTTCATGAATGAAATAAAAACAACAGAAGTGAAAAGGTTACCACTGGGTAGTTTTTTCTTTTCTAGAAATAACACTTTTGCTATGTTTCTAAGTAGTAGGGAAAGCGAGGATTTTCCTATTTTGGAGCTTACAACTGGGACTTCGCACATGCTGTTGTCTATCCTTGAAATGCCTTATCACCCTGCCTCTCTGCTGGTCCATCATCTGGCTCCTTCTCATTGTTCAAGAGTCAGTTTACATATCATTCTCATTAAAAGATCTTTCCCCATGACCCAATCTAAGTGTGCATCTACGTTGCCAATTACTTTTTAATACAGTATTTCTTTAATTCTTTCTCAGAAATTTTCACAATCTTTTGATGTCTTGCTTTACCTTATTTATAATTCTTTGGCTTTCTGATTACATTAAAATCAATCTTTGAGAGTAGGAATATGTTTTCCCTTCTTCATACCACTCAGAGCTTGGAAGACAATAGTTGTTTTATACAGTACATATTAGTTGAATGAAAACAGACTATTTTTTTAAAGAGAAACAAAAGCATGTAAAGGGTAGAGATAATGCAGAACTCCAAAAAAAAAGATAAACAATAAGAAATCACTTATGCTGGGCCCGCCTTCCCACCTGGAACATCACAAGACCTCAGCAGGCTCCAGTTAGTGTGAAAAAATTTGGAACATGGATCCCAGGCAATGAACCTTCACTACAGCAGATTAACTGTATCACTGTGGTGAGTATAACCCTAAAATAGAGGTGTACAGTGGATAAATAGGGACAGTAGTAAAACTCCCTCCAACTAGTTGTAAGACTTTGGTGAGTCTGAAAAGAGTGTGTGTGATCCCCTCCTACACATTGAAAACATCAGGCAGAGTGAAAATGGCAAAACAAAAAAGCAAAATGCAGTCTCAAACATATAGTTTACCAGAAGCAGGTACAGGAGACATTGAAAAAGAGGACCCCAAAAGTAACACACAAGGAATCTCTGAAAAGATAGCCAGGGAAATAAAAAAAAAACAACTCCATCAGGCTATAGAGGAAATCAAATTAGAAGTACTCTCCCATGTAAAGAAAGAAATAACAACTTTAGTAAAGGAGTTGTTGAATGCAGCTAAAGGAGAAAAAGGGAAAAAAAGTACATGAGCATGGGAAACTGATTGAAACTTTGAACAAAATAGAAATAAACATAATTCATGAATCAAACTCAAAGAGACATCCAAGAAACAAAAAATTCTATTGAAAGTGTGAAAAACCGCCTAAAGGAAGCTGAGGATAGGATTTTGGACCTTGAGGACAGGATCACAATTAGTTATCAGGAAAGGATAAAACTTTTAAAAATAACAAAGCAGCATGAAATGACAATCCGGAAGCTTCATGATGATGCCAAGAGCAACAATATAAGAATAATGGGCATTAGCGAAGATACAGGAGTACAGGCAAATGACACATGTATTTACAGAAATAATAGCAGAAAATTTCCCAAACATGGGGAATGAATCTGATATGCAGATAAGTGAGGCATATAGAACACCAAACAGTCACAATCAACATAAATCCACACACAGAAACATAATAATTAAGATCTCAGACATACAGCATAAAAACAGAATACTAAAAGCTGTCAGAGAAAAGACACAACTCACCTATCAAGGAAAGCCCATTAGAATCACGGCAGACTTTTCAGCACAAACCCTCAAGTCAAGAAGAGCTTGAAGTGAGGTATTTCAAGCCATGAAAGAAAACAACCTACAACCCAGACTGATGTATGCAACAAAACTTTCATTCAAATTTAATGGAGAAACAAGATACTTCCATGACAAAGAACAACTGAAGAAATTCATCTCCACCAAACCAACCCTAGAAAGATTGCTGAAAGACACTAGACAGAGAGAAAAATGACTGCAATCCCTAACACAACAACAGAAAGAAACTTCCAGGTAGGATAAGCAATTAAATAAGAGGAAAAGGGGAAAGAAAGAACTGGAACATAACATGGCAAAGTCGAGCCAGTACATATCAGTGCTATCCATAAATATAAATGGCCTCAACTCACCTATAAAAAGAAACACATTGACAGAATGGATCAAGAAACAGGATCCCACAATATGCTGTATACAAGAAACACATCTGACCCAAAAGAAAACTCATAGATTAAAAGTCAAAGGATGGAAAACAGTATTCCATGCAACAGGAACCCAAAACAGACCACATATTATCCCATAAAACATTCTTAACTAAATGGCAAGGTATTGAAATCATACCATGCATAATATCTGACCATAGCACATTGAAATTGGAAATTAATGGCAAAAGAAATTGTAAAACCTGCATAAATACATGGAAATTAAATAACAGCCTTTTTAACAACCAGTGGACTACAGATGAAATTAAAGAAGACATAAATGAATTCCTACAACTCAATGAAAATATAGAAACTACACACTGTAAACTGTGGGATGCAATGAAAGCGGTCTTAAGAGGGAAATATATAGCAATAAATTGTCATATCAAGAAAACAGAATGAGCACAAATAAACAACCTAATGCTCCTTCTCAAGCTTCTAGAAAAAGAAGAGCAAGTTAAAGCCAAAGCTCACAGAAGAGAGGAATTGTAAAGATTAGAGCAGAAATCAATGCAGTGGATACTAAAAAAAACAATACAAAGATTTAATGAATTGAAAAGCTGTTTTTTTTGAGAGAATAAACAAAATTGATAAACCACTAGCTAACCTCATCAAGAGAAAGAAAGAAAAAAAACCTTAATTCATGCAATAAGAACTGAAAGGGGAGAAATTACTACAGATCCCATGGAAATTCAAAAGATCAGAAATACCTACTTTGAAAATCTCTACTCATATAGAGTGGAAAACACAGAGGAAACAAGCAAGGCAAACAATTTAACTAAGCAAGGCAAACAATTAAACAGAGTGGAAAGGTAAAAAATCAACAGTAGAAATATAACATGTCAAAAATAAACCAATGTATCAGTTATACCCATTAATGTAAAGGGCTTCAATTCACCAATTAAAAGAAACAGACTGGCAGAAAGGATCAAGAAACAACATCCAACCATATGCTGTATATAGGAAACCCATCTAATCCAAAAGGAAGCTCATATACTGAAGTCAATTGGTGGAAAACAGTACTCCAGGCAAGAGGATTCAAAAAAAAAGCAGGGGTAGCTATTCTGTTTGCAAACAATGTGAATTTCAAACCAAGAATGATCCAAAGAGATAAAGAAGGCCACTATATACTAGTTAGAGGAAAACTTCAAGAGGAAGAGATAGCAATCTTAAATACATACGCACCAAATTTGGGAGCACCAAACTATACAAATATTAGAAGAAATGAAAAATCAAATAATCAATAACACAAATATAACAGAAGACCTTAACACACCATTGACACAAAGGAACAGATAAACTAGTTAGAAAATCAGCAAAGAAATAACAGAACTGAATCATACCTGTGAACAAATGGACTTAGTCGATGTATACATAGTATTCCACCCAACATCAGAATATACATTCTTCTCAGCAACACATGGAATATTCTCTAAAATAGACCATATACTAGCCCACAGAACATGCCTAAGTAAATGCAAAAGAATTGAAATTATCCCATGCATGTTATCGGATCATAGTGCCATGAAACTAGAAATTAATGATAAAAGTAACTGCAAAAACCCAACAAACACATGGAAATTGAATAATACACTCCTGAGCAATCAGTAGTCACAGAGGAATTAAAGAAGAAATTAAAAAATATTTTCAGGCAAATGAAAATACAGATACATCTTACCAGAACCTGTGGGATGTAATGAACGAAGTCCTCAGAGTAAAATTTATTACAGTGAACTCCCACATCAGGAAAACAGAGCAAATGCAAATAAACAACCTGCTTCTACATCTCAAACATCTAGAAAAAGAAAAGCAAATCAAGCCCAAAGCCAAAAGAAGGAAGGAAATTATAAGGATCAGAGCAGAAATAAATGCAATAGAGACTAAGAAAACAATACAAAGAATCAATGAATCAGAGAGTTGGTTCTTTGAAAGAATACATAAAATTGATAAGCCCCTAGCCAACCTAATTTAAAAAAAGGAAAGAAAAGACTCAAATTCATGCAATACAGAATGAAAAATGTGAAATCACTACCGACCCTGTGGAAATAAAAAAGATCATCAACACCTATTTTGAAAACCTCTACTCTCATAGGTTCCATAATACAGAAGAAATGGACAGATTGCTAGAAACATACGAACCACTAAGTCTGGTTCAAGAAGATGTAAAACTGCTGAATAACCCAATTAATATTAATGAAATTGAAAATGTAATAAAGTCCTTACTAACAAAGAAGATCCCAGGCCCAGATGGATTCACTGCAGAATTCTACAAGAAATACAAATAAGAATTAATGCCGACACTCCTCAAACTGTTCAATGAAATCAAAAGGGAAGCAATTCTCCCTAAGTCATTCCTGGAAGCAAATATTACTCTAGTACCAAAACCTGAGAAAGACCCAACCAAAAAAGAGAACTACAGGCCAATCTCCCTAATGAACATAGATGCAAAAATTCTCAATAAAATTTTGGCAAACAGAATGCAGCAAATCATCAAAAAGATTATGCACCATGACAAAGTGGGATTCATCCCAGGCATCCCAGGCATGTAGGAATGGTTCAACATATGCAAATTAATAAATGTAATCCACCATATCAATAGAGCCAAAAATAAGAAACACTTGATCATTTCTATAGTTGCAGAAAAAGTTTTTAATAAGGTCCAACACTTATTCATGATAAAAACCTTACAGAAAATTGGAATAGATGTAGCTGGATACAAAGTCAACACTCAAAAATCAATAGCATTCCTATACACTAACAAGAAAACCACTGAGAGAGAACTAAGAGAAGCCATACCCTTTATAATAACATCCAACAAAATGAAATACTTATGAATTAATCTAGTAAAAGATCTATTCACGAAAAATTATAATACCCTGAAAAAAGAAATCAAGGAGGACCTCAGAAAATGAAAGACATTCCTTGTTCATGGATAGCAAGAACAAACATTATGAAAATGGCCATTCTCCCAAAATTGTTATAAAAATTTAGTGCAATCCCAATCAAAATACCACCAGCATACCTCAGAGATCTAGAAAAATCACTCCTAAAATTCATCTGGAACTGGAAAAGTCCAAGAATAGAAAAGGAAACTCTGGGCAACAAAGGCAATGCAGGAGAGATATCACAATCCCTGACTTGAAGTTATACTACAATGCTACTGTAGAAAATCAGCACAGTACTGGAATAAAAACAGACATGAAGTTCAGAGGAATAGATTAGAAGATACAACTACAACTACAAACATATTCAGCCACCTTATCTTTGATAAAGGGTCCAAACACACCCATTGGAAGAACAATAGTCTCTTCAATAAATGGTGCTGGAAAAATTGGTTCTCAATATGCCAAAAACTAAAACTAGACCCATGCTTATCACCATGTACTAAACTAAAGTCTAAATGGATCAAAGATCAAGATATTAAAATAGAAACAGTAAATTTGTTGGAAGACAAAGTAGGTAGAAATCTGGAAGACATAGGGGTAGGTAGAGAATTCATGAACAAGAATCAAACCGCACACAAAATACTTCACAGAATCAATAACTGGCATCACATCCTATTAAAGAGTTTTTGCATGTTGAAGGAAATATCCAGAATAGCCAAAAGGAAACCCACAAATTGGGAAAATATCTCAGTGAGCAGTCCCTCAGGCAAAGGACTTCTGTCTAGAATATATAAAGAATTAAAAAAAATCAGATCCCCAAAATTCAAAGACCCATTCCAAAAATGGGCATCCAAGATGAACACACAGTTCTCAGATGAAGAAATACAAACGGCAAATAAATACATGAAAAAGTGTTCAGCATCATTGGTCATTAGAGAAATGCAAATTAAAACAACACTGAAGTTCCATCTCACTCCAGAAAGAATGGTCAGGATCAATAAAACTACCAACAACAAATGCTGAAGAGGCCATGCGGAAAAGGGAACTCTTCTGCACTGTTGGTGGGAGTATAGACTGGTGCAACCACTGTGGAGGTCAATCTGGAGATTCCTCAAAAAGCTGCGGTTGGAGGTCCCATTTGACCCAGCTATTCCACTCTTAGGCATGTTCCCAGAAGAACTAAAAACATCTTACCACAGTGATATATGTGCACCCATGTTTATAGCAGCACAATTTGTAACAGGCAGATCTTGGAAACAACCTAAATGCCCATCAACTAAGGAATGGATAAAAAAAGATGTGGTATTTTTATATAGTGGAGTACTACTCTGCTATAAAGAATGATAACATTGAGATATTTATAAGTAAATGGATGCAACTCAAGACCATACTCATAAGTGAAATAAATCAAACTCACATGTGTAAGTACTGTATAGTCTCCCTAGTGTAAGAAATGGTAAGAGTACATAAGATACAAAAAACACAATAAATACAGTGAAAGGATAAGAATCTGCTTAAAAGGGAAAAATAATATCTCAGGGAAAATGAGAAAAAAGAAAAAGTAAGAGAAAAGAAAAAAATGTCTAAAATTATATGAACAGACTTAGGATAGCTAAGATGATTGTGCTACAAATTCTTTAAGTTCCTGGAGCAAAATAGTAACATTCATAGGATTGGAGCAATTGTGCATATTATTGTATAGTGATCTGAGGAACTCTTGAAGATCATTATGTAAAATAAAAAACCTATTTATTCTCCTACCACTTTGTTTTGAAGGCCTATAATGTCACTGTTCTGGGCTCTTTACTATTGCTGTTCATATGTGTTTTTTGTTTCATGTTTTTCTAGGAATTTGTTTTTGCTTTGTCTTGGTTTGTTTTGCTTTTCCCTCTAATACATAAAGGATAGGTATACATGTAGAGACTCATGCATGCATAGAACTTCTAAACAGTTTATGAGAATCAATAATATAACACACGATGAAATGAACAGCTACTTTGAAGAAAAAGAGTCACTAAGGTACCCAGTGCTGATTCTGTAGCATCATGATGTGAAATCCAGCAATAGTATTATTCTTTGTTTAGAGTGATTTTAGTCTGTTTTCTTTTGTTTAATTTTAACATACATGAAGGTATGGACAGCTATTTTGAAGAGAATGCGAGACATTATGGCAGCCATTGTTGACTTCCTTATTGTCTGGTTTTGAAGACCTAAAATGCCTTCATCATCCTGTTCTGATCAGTTCTATATTATTTTGTTTTGTATGAATTCATTGTATGTAAAGATACGGACAACTATTTGGAAGAAAACAAGACACAATATGATAGTGAAGATCTCCAGTTGTCTTACTTTGAAATCTGTGTCTCTTACATTGTTATCTCAAGATCTGTTTTGTTCTGTTTAATTTTATGCTCTTTAAAAATAAAAATAAAATTTAAAAATTTAAAAAATAAATTTAAAGAGGTTTGTCACCTATTTACTGGTATAAATCTGTTTGCAGAGTGACTCTAACTACATATTATATCAACTTCCTTCCCAACCTTTTAAATTAATAAATGCATAGCCATCTGAAATGTTCTGTAAACCTAAAATAAATTCTAACATTAGTTCCTATTTGTTTATATTGATAGCCTACTTGAACCAAGTAATAAAAGTTAAATCTTCAAAAATTTGACTATACTATGAAACCATTTTTTTCAATTTTTATTTTTTTTATTTTGTACATGTTTGCAGCACAAATTATTTCATTTCTCATGGGGAGTTGCAACATGCATATATCACATTTTAATTCTTTTTTCATCCCCTTTCCGTCTCCTCCAGCTTCCATCCATCCCTTAGTCCCCTTCACTTTTGCAAAAAGATTTATTTTTCTGTTTCCTATTATTTGTGTCTTATTTTGCTCTTTATTTATATTTTGGGTTTCTCTTAACACAACACATGTGATACTTAAGCTTGTGTGACTGATTGCATTTATCATTATGATCTCATGGTGCTCTATTTTCCTACAGATGACTAAAATTAATCCTTCTCTATGGCAGAGTAGTACTCCATAATGTCCACACTTTATCAATTCATCTTTTGGTGAACAGATGGGCTCCTTCCAAGATTTAGCTATTATGAATTGTGGTTCTATAAACATGAGGATGCACTGTAATTTCACATTTTTAACTCTTTCAGGAAGATATCTAGAAGGGAAATAGCTGGATTTAAAGGATTTTCTAGTTTTAGGGTTTTTTGCTACCAATACTACAGAAGAGTTCCTTTCTCCTCTCCAACTGTCCAGCATTTATTATTTGATCTCTTGATGGTAGTGATTCTTTCTGGAGTGAAATGAAATCTCAGTATAATTTCAATCTGCATTTCTCTAAAGGCCAGAGATTTTGAATTTTTTTCATATATTTGTTGATCATTCGCACTTTTCTGAGATGTGTCTATTCACTTTGGTTGCCCATTTTTTGATTTAGCCTTTTATTTTGGGGAGTCTAATTTTTAAAATTCTTTATATATTGTAAATATTAGTCCTCTGTCCAAGGAATAGCTCATTTCTCATTTTCCTGTACCATATTTTATTTCCTCACTCTGCTATTTCTTGTGTTGTGGAGATTTTTAATTTGATATGATCCCATTTCTTTATGTTTGATGTTATATCTTCTGCACTTGAGATTCTATTCAGAAAGTCCTTGCCTATGTCTTCAAGAGTTTTACTTATTTTATTTCCTAATGGGTTAAATATTTCTGTTTTAACATTTAGATCTTTGATCCATTTTTATTTTAATTTAGTACATGGTGACAGGTATGGGTCTAGACTCAAATCTTCTGCATGTGGATAGCCAGCTTTCCTAGCACCATTTATTAAAGAGGCTTGTCTTTCCTCCAGCATATGCTTTTGATTCTTTTGTCAAAGACCAGATGGCAGAATGCTTCTGAGGTTGACCTGCATCCTCTCTTCTGTTCTCTTGATCTACATGTCCATTTTTGTGCCAGTAGCATGCTTCTTTTATCACTGTAGTATTGTAATATAACTTGAATATAACTGAAATCAAGGGTTGTGATGCCTCCTGTTTTACTCTTATTGCCCAGGATTGCTTTTGCTATTCTGGGTTTCTTTTGATTCCATAAGAAATTTCAGGATTGTTTTCACTAGTTTTGTAAGGAATGCTATTGGTATTTTGATTGAGATTACACTAAACATGTATATCGGTTTTTGGAAGTTTGGCCATTTTAACAATATTGTTTTGTTTGGGGATGTTTTGTTTTGTTTTGCTATATTTTGTGTCTGAGACAGGGTCTCACTTTGTAGCTCAGGTTGGCCTTGAACTCACTATGTAGCCAAGACTGGCCTTGAACTCATGGAGATCCTCCTGCTTCAGCCTCAGTGCTGGAATTATTGGTGTGTGCCACCACATACAGCCTCATTTTGACAATATTGATAATTAGTAAATTATCAAAAATGTAACTAGTTAAAACAGTATTCTTAAAATGTGGTTCAAACTACCAGTGCGATAAGACAACTTTCTTACTATTCCTATAAGTCTCACGCCATCAGTGAAAATGTTATTGCTTTTAGAAACAAACTTTCTTGCATGATGGGCTCATATCCATTATCTATTGCTATATAACAAACCATCTTAAAATTTAATTACTTAAGATAATTATTCAACATAGATTAAGTAAATTAGCTACAAAAGACAACTGCTGAATGATTCCACTTAAATGAGATAGCTAAAGGAGTCAAATTCACAGAAGCAGAAAGTAGAATGGTGGTTACCAGGTGTTGGCAGGAAAGAGAATGAAGAAGATTTTCTTAATGGGTACAGTTTTATTTTTACAAGGTGAAAAAATTCTGGTGATCTGCTGCACAATGGTGTGAACATAACACTACAGAACTGTACATTTAATGATTAAGATGGTAAATTGTATGTTTGTGGTTTTACCACAGTTTAAAAACAATAACTTTTCTCAATTCTATGGTATGGCTGGAACTCAGCTGGGAAGTTCTTCTGGTGGTCTTACTTGGGATCTTTTATGCAGCTCTGTTTGACTTTTTCCCCTCAAGTTCTGGTATCCCCTAGCCTGAATCGTCAATGCAGCCCAAAATACATAAGCTGGCATTAGTGCCAACAAAGAGAGATCCAAAAGAACCTCTAGCTGGGAAAAATACAGAAATCTTAGGGCACATTTGCCTTTCAGCTTTTTAGTTCTCCCACCTTCCAATTTATAAGCAATCCTTGATGGTAATGGTAGGATTTCTTCATTTGACATGAAATTTCTAAACATATTGATTCTTATTAAAGAGAGTGGGGTTTTGGCTTTGTTTTCTTTTTGAGTGGGTATTCTTGAAAATCACAAATCTTAGGGAAAAAACATTCAGACTTCCCCCATAAAGTATGAAGTCAACTATAGAAGTCATTTGTTTTTATATGTCCTTTATGATATTTTCAACTTCTCTTGTATTTCTAGCTTGCTGAGATATTTTCTTCTATGAATGGATGTTGAATTTTGTCAAACGTTTTTTCTACATCAACTGATATGATCGTGTGGGTTTTCTTCTTTTAATATGGAGGAAGTCATTGACTGATTTTTGAGTATTGAACCAGTCTTGTATTCCCATAATCATGGTACATTATTAAAATGTTATCTATAAATAGGGACATTACTGGAAGTCCTAACTAATGCAATAGGCAAGAAAAGAGGAAATAGATTTGGAAAGAAATAAAACTGTCCCTATTTGTACATAACATAATGGTTGTCTACAATGAAAATCCCAAAGAATCGATAAAATGACTTAAAATGAATAAATGAGTTTAGTAAGATCACTGAATATAAGGCCAACATACAGAATTCAGTTCTTTTTAATATATTAGTAATAAATAATTGCAAATAAAAATTAAAACAATGACATTTAAAATAGTTACAAAAATAAAATACCGAGATAAAAATCTAACAAAACATACACAGACCTGGTATGCTGGATGACTCTATTGGAAAGCAGAAGTATGAGACTAGTAATGGAGACAGAGTGTGGGTAGAGGGCAGCCTCTGCCAAACCATCTGCTCTCCTCTAGAGAAGTACCCTTCCCCTCACATAACTCATGGATATTATTACTCTGTCTCTTATCTTTGGTTTTATTTACCTACTATTCCTTTCTGTGCACACTCTCAAAATATGTTGTCTTGACTGCAATTTTATTTCCACAATATTTCTGAATAACAATTTACCCAAAAAATCATTGCTTTAAAATAATAAGCATGTATTTAGCTCAAAAATATGTGGCTCAACAATGCAGACTGTACTCAGATGGGAAGCTTCCTCTGGTCTTCATTGGAATCACCCTGCTGTCTAGGGTTTGGCTAGCTATTATGTTAGTTCAGATATCCTTGGTTGCAACTGAGGTGATGTGATTGCTCCATGTGCATTTTGTCCTCCAATTGGCTAGGCGAGATGAAATCAGAGAGTTAGAGCAGAAGCAAATACCTCCATATGCTTTCTGAACCTTCTGCATGTATCATATCTGTCAATGTGCCACTGGCCAAAGAAAGTTATATAAGTCATAATCAGGCAGCACAGAAACGTATTCTATCACCTCAGTAAGGGGAGATTCAAAGTTACATGTCAAAGGGTAAGGAAAACAGGGAGAATGAATAATTGGAGGCATTAATGCAATCAATCTACTGAAAACAATGGTGGCATCTTTAGCACTCTCCCTTTCCACAAGCCATTTGTAACCTCGGTTTTCATTTTGACATAACCTTGATATCATCATTGCTCTTCCCTGCACATCCCTTCAAGATTACCTACAGCTGGTCTAAAACTCTCAGAGATGTCTGGACCACTGATTTTTCTTCCAGGCTTACAGCAATAAGTTCTGAAAAGCACTAAACTCATGCTAGGTTGGTCTATTGATCTGAAGGTGAGAAAGAAAGGCTGTTTTCATGCCTGAGCACTCTGATCTGAACTGTACTGTTACCATACTGCTGAGATTCCAGAATCTTAGATGTGACCTTACTTCACTCAGACTTATTATTCCCAGATATGTTTCCACTGGTGCAGCCCCTTGCAGAATCTAGATTTAAACACTTTCCTCTGTCACTGGAAAATATTACTTATTTTGAATTGTGCATCTGACCATACTAACTTCTTTTTATGCTCTTTAGATCAGTCACCATCTTCATGTTCTGCCTTGCTATTTGAACCAAATTATTTACTTTCTTCAGTCTTATGATTGTATGATTCTTAAAATGGTCTAAAACACTATTACTGTTTTTCTTCCATGTTAATTTATCCTAAACTCTTGATCTCATCTTCAGTAAGGACTTAACACTAGTGAATGCTGTGTTCCAAACTGATTACCATACTCAAGCCATGTTAGGGTTGAGTGGTGGAATAAGACTTCAAGAGTACTCAGTGAAATAAAAGTAGAGATTAAAGCTGGTCAAAACTTAGGCTAACAGATACCACGAGTAAGCAGAAAATGTATGAGAATCCATTACTTTGGATCGAGCAAGGGAAAAATTTCATAGGCAATAACATGGAGGTAAAACTCAGGTGTCCAGATGCCAAACATTAGGTTCCCTAAGAAGCAGACTCTGAGGCACAGTCTAATATGCAGAGTATTTATTAAAGAGCACATTTGCAAATAATACCAGATGGAAAAGGAAGAACAAGGAATGAGACAGAGAAACAAGTCAACTGCAAAATAGGTTCAACAGACTTTTCAAGCCCTATGAAAATAATGGAGCTAAAACAATTCCTCATAGTTGTCTTGGGCTGAGCAAGAATGGCCAGGGTTTCTACTCCTTCATCCATTAGTCATTAGATGTGAGCCAACATGAGGAGAATCATCTGGGGCTCAGAAGCTCTGCAACTGAGGCCATCTCTGAAAGGACTGAGCATTAATGGTTGCATACCCACAACTCTCCTAGCTACCAAGACAAGTTTCCCCTTATCTGAGAGGCATGTGACAGTGCCCAACCAAAGTGATTCACAACGCCTGAATTCCTTTAAAAGACTTAAGTTCCTGCTCCTGTAAGTTTACTGAGTCAACCTTAAGCACAAGGTCCAGTGTTAGTCGCTGACAGTGATTCTACCATGCTTCATTCCTTCATCTCTGAAAATAGAGTTCTTTCTTCCTGTCATGTTTATGCTGCTTGATGTATTGTTTGAGAATCATGACATACTTCTGCAGAGATAAGCACAGAGGTCTTAACACATTGTGGCAATTTAAAAATCTGTCCACAATTTTTTTTTTGATTCTCCTTCCATCAAGAAGTATGGCTGACTGGGTTTGGTGGTATGTCCTGTAATCCTAGGTACTCCAGAGGCTGAGGCAGAAGGATCACAAGTTTGAGCCCAGTCTGAGTAACTAGTGAGACCCTAACCAAAGAAAGGAGAGAGAGAGAGAGAGAGAGAGAGAGAGAGAGAGAGAGAGAAAGAAAGAGAGAGAAAGAAAGAGAGAGAAAGAAAGAGAGAGAAAGAAAGAAAGAAAGAAAGAAAGAAAGAAAGAAAGAAAGAAAGAAAGAGAGAGAAAGAGGAAGAGAGGTGTAGTTCATTGCTAGAGTGCTTAGCACATATGAGGCTGTGAGGCTCTGGGTTCAACCTCTACTACCAAAGTGGAGAAAAAAGAAGCATAGTCTATGCACTCTCTCTTTGTCCTGGAACAAACTGTCATTGACTTGTAGACAACAATGCTACAATGTTGCAAAATGATGCAAAAATGATAGAGTGACCTCCAAAGTTAGCTCAGAAAAGGTGATGCAGTTTCTGCCTTGTTCTCTGGAATGCTAACTTTTTTAATGTTTTAATTGACACACATAATAATTATACAAATTCATGAGGTAATTGTCATAACTATCACCTCAAGCATTTATACACTTAAAAATAGGTAATAATGAGAATTTTTGACTAGACGCTCACTTTTGAGGCCTTGATTTATTGTACAAAAACTCAGACTAGCTTCAGGCCTATTCTGTATGGCAGTCCAGGTGAGATAGAAAGGTCACAAAGAGGAACTCTAGTCAGCACTCCCAGCTGTGGTCACAGCCAATAGCCAGACATGTGAATAGTGACCCTTTCGTATGATTTTTAACCCTAGCCATTGAGCTCCAGCCATCAAATGTTCCCAGCTTAGGTTGCAGTTATCGTGAAACACTGACAAATGACTCCTACTGTGCTCTGTCTGAATTCATGACCCAACAAAATCAGTGGGCACAATAAAATGATTATCGGAAGCCACTAAGTTTGGGGGTGATTTGTTACTGAGCAATAATAAGCCATACACACAAGATACAAAGCTGACTATGATAAATGCTCAGACTGTCTGCACATACTTACAGAATATGCTCTTGTGCATCTTTTGGCACTGCAGGAACCTGTGAATGACTCAAAAACACTCGCCCTTATGGAGAGTTAAAAAAGAGTTTCTGGATGTAAAGTATCATTTTATGAGTCTAACAAGTGCTTTACTTAAAGAAGCAATATGGGACAAATGGAGTCCAAGAATGAAGACACCTCAGGAAAGGTGAGAAGTCAGCCATTTACCACACAAGTTTAGTGTCTGATCTTAAATATGATGTGAATGTTTTGAAATTTAATTTGGTTGGCACTAGGTTTTCATTTATTTTTGCATTAATTCAGCATAAGATACAAGTCAACCCAGTTACATGAGTCATAAAATATATCGTCATCTTAGTCAAATAGGTTTTAAAGTTGAGAATTTTCTCTCTGTACAGTATAAGATAATCTCCTTTAGATATTGTTTTCAGATACACTTAAATGAGCAGTGCATATCAGCATGTGAGAATCCAAATTAAGGAAGTCTTTATTTTATAGCAGCTAAAGTAATTTATACTGTGAGCAAGTATAAAGAAGTAAGGAATTTCAAGTTAGTTTTTGTTTTGTTTTTGCGGAGGGCGGGTACTGGGGGTTGAACCTAGGGCCTTGCAAATGCTAGGTAAGACTTTGCCCTGAACTATACTCCCAGTTCCCATTTTAGGTTTTAATTAGAATGTCAAGACTCATCAAATGGGATGACTGGAAAACCATCATTACCACAGGTTAAAATGTGCCCAGTGTAACAAGCAATACCTCTGGAAATTTCAAAGCCAAATTGTCCTGGTGTCCAGTGTGATTAAAACTCTGTGAACTGGAATAATAAAAAGATGTACCTCATTTCTCATAACATCACCCCAGCTGTTGTAATCAGGTATGTTAGGGAAAGTTTTGGAGATCACCTGACAAAATATCCTTCAAGGTTTGCATTTGACCTTAGAAAACTTTGTAGAATCTTAACTCTACAATCCAGTCAACTGTTTTCTCCCAAACCCTTCAAGCCATTCAATTTCACTGAACATGAAGGCTCCATGTGGCAAATAATTTCTCTTCCTACTCAATGACACTGGGGATCTTCTCAAGATCCCCAGCTGAGTGTGGTGGTGTACTTGAAATTCTAACACTCTCAGAGGCTGAGGTATGAAGGTCTCAAGTTTGAACTTACCCTGAGCAATTTAGCAAGACCTTGTCTCAAAATTGAAAGGGGAAGAGAGGCTGAGGAGATAGCTCAATGCAAAGGCCCTAAATTCATTTCTCAGTGAAAAAAAAGCTATGACAGACAAACTGAAAGAAGAAAAACCCCAAAGAGTTTTCCATGACCCTTTCAGGCAGTAGACAGCATTTGCTCCTGAGGTTAGAGGGCTAAGAAAAAATTTTTGAAGGTTTAAATGTGGCAGCTACTATCATTATCACATAAGAAAACAAAAAGTAAAAGAAATAAGCAACCTTCCCAGAATCACACAATCAGGAGGGATAGTGCCAAATTTTGAACACAGCCCCTTTAACTACAAAGAAGTACTGCTTCTTAGAAGAAGGTATGTAAAAAACTGGCCCCCAAAAGTAGAAACTTTTTAATACATAAGATGGCGGTTTCACCTATCACAACCAAGGAAAAACAGAGGAATCAAGTCAATCATAAGCTTTTCCTTTGCTTTTTTCTCTTCCATCTCTTCCATATCCACCTGCCTATTCTAGCATTTATTCCTTCACTCCTTGCTGTCCACATTTCTACTCAGCCTTCATGTGGCCCTTCTGTTACTTTTATCATAGACATTCACCCTACTTGATACTAGTTAGGAGAATCTAAAAATTGAGGGATTTCCACAATAGAAATATGCAAAAAAGAAATATTCACAAGTGTGAATAGCAAAGTGCCAATTAAATGTAAGGTATTATTATTTTATACCAACTTAATGTCATATCTTGCCAATTAAATGTAAGGTATTATTATTTTATACCAACTTAATGTCATATCTTGTCCATTACCCTGCTTGGAATTGTTTACAACTTCTTAAGAAACAAGAGATGGAACCTTATTTTAAGGCATTTTTTAAGATTGTGGTAAAGTACATCTTACATAAACTTTACTATCTTTTGGTTTTTGTGAGACAGGGTCTTGCTATGTAGTTTAGGCTGGCCTTGATCCTGCAAGCTTCAGATTCCCAAGTGCTGGGATTATAGATGTATGCCACCATGGCCAGCTTCCATAAATGTTACCATCTTCCCCATTTTTTAAGCAACAGTTTTACATAACAGTTCAGTCGTGTTAACTATATTCACATTGTTATTCAACCATTATCACCATCCAACTCTAGAACTTCTTCATCTTGTAAAACAACTTTATTGAGCAGTTTCTTGCATATTCATATATTTGTGTATATATACAAGATAGAAAACTATACCAACAATCTCTGTTAATCCATCAAAAAGAACTTTGTGTTTTCATTGTTCAATCATTGATAATTTTTCTCATGTCTATATCTTGTAATCTGAACAACCACTCTGAAGATAACAATACACAAGGTATTAACCAGTGTTAATCTCTTATTATTTTGTTTTGAAATTCTGCATCATTTTTGTTCTTTTGGTTTTTAAAATTTAAAAAATTTTAAAAGTATACACATTAAACACTAACTTTCTATTCCTAAATGCCCGCAGCCCATAGCAACGAACATTCTATTTTCTGTCTCTGAATTTGACTGCTCATATAAGTGGAATCATACAACATTGGTGTTTTTATGTCTGGCTTATTTCAATTAGCATAATGTTCGCAAGGTCCATCCATGTAACATAACATAATTTTCTTCCTTTTTAAGGTTCAATAATATTCCACTGTATGGAGAGATCACATTTTGCTTATCCGTTCCTCTGTCCATGGACATTTAGGATGCTTCCACTTATCCTGAGAACTTTTTTTTCTTTTTTTTTTATTTAAAGAGAAACAAAAGAATGTAAAGGGTAGAGATAATACAGAATTTTAAAAAAAGATAAACAATAAGAAATTACTAGTTGATAAATTACATATTGTCCTCTCAGAAATAGTTGTTCAAGTTACAAAATTAAAGCATACAAAGTAGATAGTCAAACAGTGAGACAGTAAACAGCTTCATATGCATGGGTCTCTACATGTATTTCTATCCTTTCTGTATTAGAGGGAAAAACAAAACTTAGCAAGACAAAACAAATTCCTATAAAAATATGAAACCAAAAAGTCATATAAACCACAGTACAAGGTGATCTACCATGATTACAGTGTTGTTTCTTATTATCTTCAATAGAATTGTCTATATCATCAAGCATAATTGAATATAGCAGTATAATTGAATATAGCAGTACATAACAATATCAGTAAAAATAAAACATTGTAGACAGTATAAAACTTCAAAGGCAGGTAATAATCAAACTAGAGTGGATATTCTAGTGAATCTTGTCATCTTCAGTGCAGTTGCCTATACTCTCAGACTTGATATGATCAATCATAACAGCTTTGAATGAAATCTATCAATACAAAACAGAGATCCAACAAACCAGATTTGATTACGATCAGTCATGGTAAAACTGTGTAGGTTTTACAGAGCTTTATATTAAGTTAATAGGAAATTAACGATGATTAACGTACTATATCCTGTTATTTTTGGGATTACTGTCTGTTCCCTCAAATCTAGTACAGGTAGATTGACTGGAATAGAATAAAATACATCTAAGCAGAGTAGTGTAAGTAATGTGGGATTTAAATCCTGGTGCACTATTAATAATATAGTCTATTAAGGCCATCTATGTTAGAGATTCTAGCCAACCTTCTCTGCCTCGTTTCTGCTATGCTATTTTTCTGCCTTTGTTTGTCTTGTTTTCTCTTTCATTCTACTGTCTGCCCCACTCATTGAGGCCTTTCTGCCACTGTTCCTAAAATCCTGGTATTTTTTCTCTCTCTCTAGAATGTCCTTCAGTATTCGCTGTAGGGTTGGATTGGTGGTCACAAACTCCCCCAGTTTCTCTTTGTCATGGAAGCATCTTGTTTCTCCATCAACTTCTAATGACAGTTTTGCAGGGTACATCAATCTGGGCTGGGGGTTATTTTCTTTCAGGGCTTGTAACACTTCACCCGAACCTCTTCTTGATCTGATAGTCTGTGTTGAGAAGTCAGCCGTGATTATGATGGACTTACCTTTATAGGTAATCTGTTTCTTTTCTCTGATGGCTTTTAAAATTCTGTTTTTACATTGAATTTCTGGCATCTTGATTATTATATGTCTGAGTGTAGATCTGTTTTGGTTGTAGGTGGCTGGAGTTCTGTATGCCTCAAACAACTGAATGTCATTCTTTTCCCATGTTTGTGAAGTTTTCCTTAATTATTTCCATGAATAGCCTTTGTAATTCACCTGTATGTATTCCTGCTTCTTCATTCATGCTTCTTATTCTTAAATTGTAGATTCTCTTGTCATCTGCTAGCCTTTGTATTGTTACTGCCTGTTTTCTTGTTATTTTTAAGAGATCTTTCCTTTCATGATCACACACTGCAAACTTGTCTTCAAGTTTTGATAGTCTATGCTTAGTTTCTTTTAAGGAGTTTTACCAGCTTTCAATGGAGTTTTTAATTTCCTGGTAGTCTCTTTGAATCTGCTTCATGTATTCTATATTTTCTTTATAGTCTTTATCAAATGTTTCTCACCTTTTTTGTGTTCCTTCCTTCTTCCGTCTGTATCATCCTGAGAGTTCCTTCCTGGGAGCATTTCTTTTATTACTCTACTCATATCTTGCTTTACCTGATTTAATATTCCAGTTTTGAGCTCATCTACAAGGTCCCGAAGATATCTCTTAATGTCCATTGAAGCCATGTCTGATGTTGTCTGATTGCCGCCCTCAGTCTCCCTTGTATTAACCTCTCCTGGATCAGTGCTCTCAGGGTTCTGGACTGGGGGCCTCCTCTTTCCTCTCTCTCCTGTCATGATCCTAGCTTCCTCCACACAGGTTACAGTGCAGGTCCCAGCCCCCTTCCCTGTTGGCCACGGTTCCTCCAAAGCATGCTGGAGAAGAATCTCTTCCCTCAACTGCCTGACCCTCCCCACTGGGCCAGCCAAACTTCAGGGGCCTTCACCCGGTTAGTGTGTGTGCTAGGCACAGGGAATCAATTTGGGATGGCTCATTGCGTCCCGGCCAGGGGTGCAGCCAATTCCAAGCAAAACACAAATCTGCTCTGGGGAGGGAGCAACCAACTAAAGTCACTGTTGCTCCAAGTTCAGGCTCCTCCTGCCAGATTCTAACATGTTACTTTTGGTCGTGCCCTTCCCACCGGGGCAGTCTCATTGCCAGCACTGACCCTAGATTAATGAAGGTCCCTTTGCCGGCTCCGCTCTCTGTTGGGCTCGCCAACCCCCGACTTCAGTGCTGCTGTGGTTCCTGTGAGTGGCGGCGGGAATGAATTTGGGTGGCTCTGCCAGCCGGCATGGATTCAAGCTGGCGGAAATTCAGGCCGGTGCATACTTGGTGGGTTGCAGCAAAAACGCTGTGTCTCGTAATTTTTAGCTGTTCCAGTTGTAGTCCCGAAGTGTTTGATGAGCTTTTTTATGTTTTAATTTCTTCCTGTGTCAAAAGGATCCATCTCCCTCTATCTGGGTCTCTCCAGGGTGTTTTACTCTGGCATATGAGTTGTTTCTCCTGGGAGGCTTTGTATTTTGTTGCTCACTGATTGGCCATCTTGACTTCTTCCTCTATCCTGAGAACTTTTTAAAGTGAGTCCCTCAGCACTTTGCACAAAAATCTACCGTCACCCTTTCTTTCCTGCTACCTACTCTGCATTGCCATCCACGCATCACAGGCTGACCTTTCTCTCTTCTGTTTTGCCTGTGTTCCCTCCTTGCCCTGGGCATGATTTCACTAATATGTCAACATTCCTCTCTTAGTCATGTGTATGTCCCTACATCCTGTCAATCAACCCCTACTCTGTGCCTTTGTTTTAGATGCCAGACTCTAATTCTAGGTTTCTAGAAGATTCTGTCACTATTTCTTTTTCTGCTCAGAAACACACCAAATCTCTACCAAGTTCCCATAGATGCTGCTTCCTAGGCCCAAAGATCCCTGGTTTTCCTCTACCTGGGGTCTTTCCAAGTTAGTGGATTCCCCTGGTGTGGCTGCCTGCTGCCACCTGCTGGCTGTAGCTACCAAAGCAGCTACAAGCCTGTTTCCTACCTAAAGGACCAGCCTGAAAAAGATCAAAACCTCCCCATCCCATCCTGCATCATGGGATAGGACTTTCAATTATGTACTTAAATTTTTTTCCTTTCAGCACTTTCATCTTGTCCTGGTGGTTTTTTGTTTTTGTTATTTGTTGGTATTGGGAAATTGAACCCAAGCCTGCAGCATGAGCTACATCCTCCCTTTTCTTTCCCCCATTTTGAGACAAGGTCATGCTAATGGGCTAAACTGTCCAGGTAGAGCTTAAATTTGCAATACTGCTTCAGCCTCTCACAGTGATGTGTTTCCAGGTGTGTGCCATCAGGCTAAGTTCATCATGTCCTGTTTAAAAAGAAAGACCTTTTAGCAAATCCATGTGCAAGTCACAGATAATATAATCAGACTTGCCAAAGTATAGAGAAAAATAGCTATATTGAGACACTGAAATTTTCAAAAGGACAAAAAAGTCCTACACATTAGTTCTCATTCGCTCCCTGACAGCACTTGTGTTATATTAAAAATAAACTGAATTTTAAAAAACATATATAACCATATTTTTTTCAAAACTCATGAATGTTTTTTAAACTCTTTTTGAAAACATTTCAATATACAAGATGATTTTTATTTTAACTTTACCTTGAACACAGACATAAAATACTGTAGAAATATAAGAATTACTTTAAAGATTCTCAGACCCTTTTGAAATAAGGAGAGTCAAGAATGGAGAGTAGATTTGGGTGCTATGATTTGGCTCTTAAATGTCCCCAAAAGCCATATATGCTACAGGGTTAGTCACCAGCCTATGGCGCAATTGGGAGGTGGTGGAACCTTTAAGCAATGAGGCCTGCCTAATCAAAGGAAGTTAGGTCATTGGGGACATGCCTGGCCCCTTCCTCTCCTCCTCTTTCCTTCCCTCCCCTCTCTCTTCCCAGCTACCATGAAATGAACACCCTCATCCACCATGCACACCTACCATGATGTGCTAGGTGGGCCAACCACAAACCTTTCAAAGCAACATGGCCAAGTGACCATGAACTGAATATTCTGAAACCATGCAACAAAATAAGCCACTCCTCACTTTAAATTGATTTATCTCAGGTACTTGTCACAGCAGTGGCAAGTGACTAACACAGTGACTGAAGTAATTTGTGAACAGGCAAAACTGAAAGTGCATAAAACTTGGGCACTAGAAGGCAAGGGATTAAAACCATATGCTGATGTCAGTTTCTTGATTTTGACTTCTCAGTCCCCAGAAATGTAAGAGAAATAAATTTCTTTTCTTTATAAATTACCTAGGCTCAGGTATTTTTATAGCACTACAAACATACTAAGACAGTGACAACCAATGGCACAAAATTCAAAAGGAACAAAAAATATTTATAGCAACAAAACTCTTTCCACCACTTATCTCCCAAAAAACAGTTCTTATTCCATTATGCCACCTGTATTGCCAGCATTTTTCAGATGTATCCTATCCATATAAAAGCACAGGTATATTTTTCTTTTTCCCATTGTTAGGTACGTGGCACTCTATACACTGTTTTGTACTATGCCTACTCCATCAAACAGTATTTTAAATAAATCATTCCAGATTACTAGATGAATACATTTTTCCCAACCTGCAGCTGCATATTTAATTAAATAAATATCACACAGAGTAGCTCTATTGGTATCCATTTAGATTGTTTAAAGATCTTTTGTTAGTATAAAATATATGGCTCAATTTGTATGCAATTCTAAATATTGCAAGCTGATCTATAATGATGGAAAGCACATCACTAGTTGATTGGAGAAGTAAGATGTTGTGCCAACTGTCAAAAGTCATTGAATTGTACACGTGAGATGGCTGCAGTTTATTGCCTAAATTATGCCTTCAATAAAGTTGCTTTTAACAGATCTAGTGCTATTACAAGCAACACTGTAATAAATAATCTTTCCACATTGTGTCCATTTCCTCCATCTCTGTTTCTTTTTGAAAAGGATGATTTTGATACAAACCCAAAATGATATTAATTTCATTCATTGTTCATTTTTTTAAAATCTGTCTCCATGCTCCCAGGTGAGAACAGACCGTTATCTATATCATTCACCACTTTGTCCCCAGAGCACAGAGTGGTGCCTAGCACAAAGCAGATGTTGAATGAAAAGGTGTTAAAACATGTATACTTAGGCTTCATACCTAGGGATTCAGATTCAGGACATCTATTATAGGAATATATTTTTAATAGGCTCCCCAAGTAATTCCAACTTCTTCCCTAGGTAACTGTGGCCTCCATTTCTTCTTCTTGTTCTTCTTGCTCTTGTTCTTGTTCTTCATATTATTAGTATTGGTTTTTCATTGGTGGTTTAGCTTGGTTTTTGCAGTGCTGAGGATCAAACCCAATACTTTGTACATGATAGGCAAGTGCTCTATCACTGAGCTACAATCCCAGCCCCTGCATCCTGTTTTAAAATATTGCATTATAGGTTTCTTCCAAAGATTCCCACAACTCTCCTTCCTATCCTAAATTTTTTTTCAATATGATTTTGCCATTCCTCCAATCAAGAAAGAGGTGTAGCCTTGCTGGCATGTAGTGGTACACTCCTACAATCTCAGCTACTCTGGAGCCTAGAGCAGGAAGACCATGAGTTCGAGACCAGAAAGTCAGTGAGATCCTGTCTCAAAATAGAAAAATAAAAAAATCTGGGGATTTAAATGTAGTTCAGTAGTCCACTACTTGCCTAGCATGTTCAATTCCAACAGCACAAGGGAAAAATAGTATTGCTTATTTCTCTCCCTTTGAATCATTTTTTTTCTGGTACTGCAGATTGAACTCATGGCCTTTGTGCTGAGCTACATCCAGAGACTTTTTAATTATCATACTTTATTTTGAGATAGTGTATCATAAAGTTTCTAAATAGCTCAGGCAGGGCTCAAAATTGTGATCCTTTTTTCTCAGCCCCCAAGATTTCTGGATTCTAGTTACGTCTCACCTTGCCCAACTACCCTTTGAATCTTGTCCGGTCTTTAACCTGCTTTGACCAAGAGAATGTGATGGAAATGATGCTATGCCACTTAAATGACTGGCTCTTGAGGAGCCTTGTAGCTTCTATTTGTGCTGTTTTGGAAGTTATGTAGAAGAAAACTGAGGCAGCTATCCAAAAGGCTCCACTAAATTCCTATACAGGTTAGTGAAGTTGGCTAGAACCCTTCATCATTGTATGCACCCCCCTAGCTGGCAGTCACCACACAGAGAGGAGTCCAGACTGTCCTGTTTAACCTTCCCCCAAATTTCTTTTTTTTTAAATTTTATTTCAAGAGAAACGAAAGCATGTAAAGGGTAGAGGTAATACAGAATTCCAAAAAAAGACAAACAATAAGAAATCACTAGTTAAAATTACATATTATCCTCCTAGAAATAGTTGCTCAAGTAAAAAAATTAAAGCACACAAAATAGATAGTCAGTGAGAGTGTAGACAGCTATCCATGTATGAATATCTGCATGTATTTCTATACTTTCTGTATTAGAGGGAAAAACAAAACTTAGCAAGACAAAACAAAACAAATTCCTAAAAAAACGAAACCAAAAAGTTGTATAAAACCACATTACAAGGTTATCTACAATGATTACTGTGTTGCTTCTTGTTATCTTCAATGGAATGTCTATATCAACAGGCATAATTGAATATAGCAGTATGATTGAGTATAGCAGTAAAAAATAATATTAGTAAAAATAAAATATTGTAGACACTATAAAACTTCAAAGGCAGGTAATAATCAAACCAGAGTGGATATTCTAGTGGATCTTGTCATCTTAAGTGCAGTTGCCTATACTCGCAGACTTGATACTATCAATCATAACAGCTTTGAGTAAAATCTATCAATACAAAACAGCGATACAACAAACCAGATTCAATTACGATCAGTCATGGTAAAACTGTGTAGGTTTTACAGAGCTTTAGATTAAGTTAACAGGAAATTAAGGATGATTACCATACTATATCCTGTTATTTTGGGGATTACTGTCTGTGCCCTCAAATCTAGTACAGGTAAAAATGACTGGAACAGAATATAATACATCTAAGCAGAGTAGTGTGGCTAATGTGGGTTTTAAATCCTGGTGCACTATTTACAATATAGTGTATCAAGGCGATCTATATTATACTTTCTAGTTATCCTTCTCTGCCTCATTTCTGCTACACTATTTTTCTGCCTTTGTTTGTCTTGTTTTCTCTTTCATTCTACTGTCTGCCCCACTCATTGAGGCCTTTCTGCCACTGTTCCTAAAATCCTGGTATTTTTTCTCTCTCTCTAGAATGTCCTTCAGTATTCACTGTAGGGTTGGATTGGTGGTCACAAACTCCCCCAGTTTCTCTTTGTCATGGAAGCATCTTGTTTCTCCATCAACTTCTAATGACAGTTTTGCAGGGTACATCAATCTGGGCTGGGGGTTATTTTCTTTCAGGGCTTGTAACACTTCACCCGAACCTCTTCGTGATCTGATAGTCTGTGTTGAGAAGTCAGCCGTGATTATGATGGACTTACCTTTATAGGTAATCTGTTTCTTTTCTCTGATGGCTTTTAAAATTATGTTTTTACATTGAATTTCTGGCATCTTGATTATTATATGTCTGAGTGTAGATCTGTTTTGGTTGTAGGTGGCTGGAGTTCTGTATGCCTCAAACAACTGAATGTCATTCTTTTCCCATGTTTGTGAAGTTTTCCTTAATTATTTCCATGAATAGCCTTTGTAATTCACCTGTATGTATTCCTGCTTCTTAATTCATGCTTCTTATTCTTAAATTGTAGTTTCTCTTGTCATCTGCTAGCCTTTGTATTGTTACTGCCTGTTTCCTTGTTATTTTTAAGAGATCTTTCTTTTCATGATCACACACTGCCAATTTGCCTTCAAGTTTTGATAGTCTATGCTTAGTTTCTTTTAAGGAGTTTTACCAGCTTGCAATGGGCTTTTAATTTCCTGGTAGTCTCTTTGAATCTGCTTCGTGTATTCTATATTTTCTTTATAGTATTTATCAAATGTTTCTCTCCCTTTTTTGTGTTCCTCCATTCTTCCATCTGTATCATCCTGAGAGATGCTTCCTGAGAGCATTTCATTTATTATGCTACTCATATCTTACTTTACCTGATTTAATATTTCAGTTTTGAGCTCATCTACAAGGTCCCGAAGATATCTCTTAATGTCCATTGAAGCCATGTCTGATGTTGTGTGTTTGCCACCCTCAGTCTCCCTTGTTTTTCCTTCTCCTGGATCAAGCCTCTCAGGGTTCTGGGCTAGGGCCTCCTCCTGCCTCTCTCTCCTGTCATGGCCCTGGCTTCCTCCACACGGGTTACAGTGCAGGACCCAGCCCTCTTCCCTGTTGGCCATGTTTCCTATGAAGCACGCTGGAGAGGGGACTCCGCCCTCTCCTGCCTGCTCTTGTCACTGAGGTTTAAGCATTTGCATATGCCTGCCCTCCCCACCGGGCCAACCAAACTTCAGCTGCCTTCACCAAGTTAGTACTTGCTAGGCGCAAGGAATTGATTTGAGATGGCTGATTGTGTCCCGGCCAGGGGAGCATCTCAGTCCAAGCAAATCCCATGAATCTGCTCTGGGGAGGGAAGAACCAACTGAAGTCACTGTTGCTCCCAGTTCAGGCTCCTCCTGCCCGATTCCAACATGTCACCCATTTGGTCGTGCCCTTCCCATGTGTGGGGTGGTCTCATTCCCAGCACTGACCGTGGATTAATGAAGGTCTCTTCACCAGCTCCGCTCTCTGTTGGGCTCACCAACCCCCGACTTCAGCGCTGCTGTGCTTCCTGTGAGTGACGGCGGGAATGAGTTTGGGCAGGTCTGCTGGCCTGCACGGATTCAAGCTGGTGCAGACTTGGCAAGTCACCACGAAAATGCTGTGTCCCTTAATTTTTAGCTGTTTCAGTTGTAGTCCTGAAATATTTGACAAGCTTTTATACGTTTTAAATTCTCCCTGTATCAAAAGGATCCATCTCCCTCTGTCTGGGTCTCTCCAGGGTGTTTTATTCTGGCATATGAGTTGTTTCTCCTGAGAAGCTTTGTATTTTGTTGCTCACTGATCGGCCATCTTGTCTTCTCCCCCAAATTTCTAATTAAGAGTAATGAAATAGTATTCACTGTAAGCTACTAAATTTTGGAGTTGTTACAAATTATACATAACAAAAACATATTATTATATTGGTTTAAGACTAAATCCCTAAAGGCTTGAAGGGCTTGAAAGACCTGTGATGGTCTGACGCCTGGTCACCTCTCTAACCTTACTTCCTGCTAAACTCCCCTGTCCAGCAGAATTTACCTGCATTCTGAGGCTTCAGATATCACTGCATTGTGCTTTTGGCTTTGGAGTAAAATAGCCATGGAATTGCCCAAATTGTATGCCCTTGGTTAAGTTACCAAAACTCTCTTGGTTTTATTCTTTTCATCTTTGACATAGGAACAATAGTAGTACTTACCTCACAAGGCTGCTGATGGAATAATAGAGAGTGTGGGAGATAACCCATGATAAGTATTTAAAATAGCATCTGGCATAGAGCGAGCACACAATAAATGCATCTAATAAAAATAAGGAATGTTAGCCATTGATATAGCTCAGTGGCACAGCATCTGCCCGGCAGGTGTAAGGTTGTGAGTTCAATCCCCAAAACCAAAAATTAAAAATAAAAAATAAAAGATTAGGGAAGCCTGGGGATCAGTCATAAAGCATGTGCATGAGGTCCTGGTTCCATCTCTAGCACCACCAAAACTCATGATTAACAATCACTACACTGTCTTATTGTTGTTTATTGGTTAACAAGATCCATGAGAACAACATAAACCACACTTTGTCTATTCTTGTGTCTCCAGGGTCTAGCATAATAGGCATAGTCAAGAAATAATTGTTGAATGAATACATGACTGAGTCAATCATTATGTAAGGGGAATAAACAGACTTATTAGTTATGTGTTGTGAATGAACAGAACTGCTAAAATTTGTAAGTTGGTGTTGACCTCTTCTTTTTCTTTTGGTACTAGGGATCAAACTCACTACCTCATGCTGGTAAATCAGGCGCTTATACGGCTAAGCTAAATCCCCAACCCTGACCTCTTATACTTTGAGAACAAAGTTTTAGGTACTTGTTGGATCCAGTTATTATAACAATGTGATGAAGTTGTCTCAGGATCCTGATTAGATGGAATTATAGACTGCTGACTTGATTTTTTAACTATAGATTTTTAGTCTTGATTTTTCCTTCCAAAGTGGATACTGTAGCTGAAATCTCAGTGAATTCTTCCTCTAAAAGTGGCAAATAGGGAGCTGGGGATTTATCTCAGTGGGATAAGCACCTGCCTTGCAAGCATGTGGTCATGAGTTCGATCCCTGGTACCGATAAAAAAATAAAAATAAATAAATAAATAAAAGTGGCAAATAAGAGGCATAGGATGCTCAGGACCTCCACCGTGCCCTGCCCTGCCTCGGGAACTTAGCAGAGGCCAGCATCAGGGGTAAGCTGCCCAGAACCTCCACTGTGGGCCCGCCCTGCCTACAGGAACTGAGCAGAAGCCTGCATCAGGGGTAAGCTGCCCAGAACTTCCACCATGGGCCCACCCTGCCACCTGGAACTTAGCAGAAGACTGCATCAGGGGTAAGCTGCCTGGAACCTCCACCGTGGGGCCCCCCTGCCTCCGGGAACTGAGCAGAAGCCTGCATTCTCCACCGTGGGCCTGCCCTGCCACCTAGAGCTCAGTGCAAGCCAGCCTCGGGTAGGCTACCCAGAACCTCTTCTGTGGGCCTGCCCTGCCACCGGGAACATCGAGGAGGCCCGCCCAAGACTGAAAACTGCCTGGACTGCTACAGATGGGCCCACCTTCCACCTGGAATATCAGAAGATCTCAGTGGCATCCAGTTAGAGTGAGAAAATTTGGAACTTTGCTCCCAGGTGGTGATCTTTGGACTACAGTGCATTGAATGTATCAATGTGGTGAGTATACCCCTAAAATAGAGGTGTACAAGGGAAAAATAGGGCCAGTAGTAAAACCCCCTCCAACTAACTGTAAGACTTTGGTGTGTCTGAAAAGTGTGTGATATCCTCCTACACATAGAAAACACCAGGCAGAGTGAAAATGACAAAACGGAAAAGAAAAATGCAGTCTCAAACATATAGTTCACCAGAAGCAAGTATAGGAGACATTGAAATAGAGGACCCCAAAAGTAACACACCAGGAATCTCTGAAAAGATAGCCAGTGAAATAAAAAAACAACTGCATCAGGCTATAGAGGAAATCAAATTAGAAGTGGTCTCCCATGTAAAGATAGAAATAACAACTTTAGTAAAGGAGTTGTTGAATGCAGCTAAAGAAGAACTAGAGAAAAAAGTGCATGAGCATGGGAAACTGATTGAAACTTTGAATGAACAATATAGAAAACAAGCAGAATTCATGAAACAAACTCAAAGAGACATCCAAAAAAGAAAAAATTCTATTGAAGGCATGCAAAGCCATCTAAAGAAAGCTGAGGATAGGATTTCAGACCTTGAGGACAGGATCACATTTCGTGATCAGGAAAGGATAGAACTTTTAAGAATAACAAAGCAGCATTAAATGAAAATCCAGAAGCTTCATGATGATTCCAAGAGCAACAATATAAGTATAATGGGCATTAGCGAAGATACAGGAGTACAGGCAAATGACATACATAGAGTATTTACAGAAATAATAGCAGAAAATTTCCCAAACATGGGGAAAGAAACTGATATGCAGATAACTGAGGCATATAGAACACCAAACAGTCACAATCAATATAAATCCACACCCAGATGCATAATAATTAAGATCTCAGACATACAGCATAAAAACAGAATACTAAAAGCTGTCAGAGAAAAGACACAACTCACCTATCAAGGAAAGCCCATTAGAATCACGGCAGACATTTCAGCACAAACCCTCAAGTTAAGAAGAGCTTGGAGTGAGGTATTTCAAGCCCTGAAAGAAAACAGTCTTCAACCCAGACTGATGTACGCAGCAAAACTTTCATTCAAATTTAATGGAGAAACAAGATACTTCCATGACAAAGAGCAACTGAGGAAATTCATGTCCAACAAACCAACCCTAGAAAGAGTACTGAAGGACATACTAGACAGAGATAAAAATGACCACAATCCCCAAAACTACAACAGAAAGAAACATCCAGGTAGAATAAGCAACTAAATAAGAGGAAAAGCAGAAAGAAACAACTGGAACATAACATGGCAAAGTCAAGCCAGTACATATCAGTGCTATCCTTAAATATAAATGGCCTCAATTCACCTATAAAAAGAAATAGATTGACAGAATGGATCAAGAAACAGGACCCCACAATATGCTGTATATAAGAAACACATCTGACCCAAAAGGAAACTCATAGATTAAAAGTCAAAAGATGGAAAACAGTATTCCATGCAACAGGAACACAGAAAAAACAAGGGGTATCTATTCTATTTGCAGACAATGTGAACTTCAAACCTAAAATGATTAAAAGACATAGAGAAGGTCACTACATACTTGTTAGTGGTAAAATCCAAGAGGAAGAACTAACAATTATAAATATATATGCGCCAAATACAGGAGCACCCAACTATATAAGACAGGTACTAATGGCCATGAAAAACCAAATACACAAGAACACAATTATAACAGGCGATTTTAACAGCCCATTGTCACAAAGAGATAGATCAACTAGACAAAAAGTCAGCAAAGAAATAACAGAACTGAATCATACCTGTGAGCAATTGGACTTGGTAGATGTTTACAGAGTGTTCCACCCAACCACATTAGAATACACATTCTTCTCAGCTCCATAAGGGACGTTCTCCAAAATAGACCATATATTATCCCATAAAACATTCTTAAGTAAATGCAAAGGTATTGAAAACATACCATGCATAATATCTGACCATAGTGCAATGAAATTGGAAATTAATGGCAAAAGAAATTGTAAAACCTACAGAAATACATGTAAATTAAATAACAGCTTTTTGAACAACCAGTGGGATGCAGATGAAATTAAAGAAGAAATAAAACATCTACAATTCAATTAAAATATAGAAACAACATACTGTAATCTGTGGGATGCAATGAAAGCGGTCTTAACAGGCAAATATATAGCAATAAACTGTCATATCAAGAAAACAGAATGAGCACAAATAAACAACCTAATGCTCAATCTCAACCTTCTAGAAAAAGATCAAGCTAAATCCAAAGCTCATAGAAGAGAGGAAATTGTATTGATTAGAGCAGAAATCAATGCAATTGAAACTAAAAATCAATACAAAGATTTAATGAATCAAAAAGCTGGTTTTTTTGAGAGAATCAACAAAACTGACAAACCCCTAGCTAACCTTATCAAGAGAAAGAAAGAAAAAACCCAAATTCATGCAATAAGAACTGAAAAGGGAGAAATTACTACAGATCCCATGGAAATTCAAAAGATCATGAATATCTACTTTGAAAATCTGTACTCACAAAGAGTTGAAAACACAGAGTAAATGGACAGATTTGTAGAAACATATACACTACCAAAGCTCAACCAAGAAGATATAGCAATTTTGAACAACCCAATATTAGCTGTTGAAATTGAAAATGCAATTAAAAACTTACCAACAAAGAAAATCCCAGGTCCTGATGGATTCACAGCATAATTCTACAAGAAATTTAGAGAAGATTTGATGCCAGTACCCTTAAACTCTTCAATGAAATTGAGAAGAAAGCAATCCTCCCTAAATCATTCCTGGAGTCAAGTATTAGTCTGATACCAAAACCAGAGAAAGACCCAACCAAAAAAGAGAACTATAGGCCAATCTCAATAATGAACATTGATGCAAAGATTCTCAACAAAATACTGGCAAATAGAATGCAGAAATTCATGAAGAAGATTATACATCATAACCAAGTGGGGTTCATTCCAGGAATGCAGGGATGGTTTAACATACACAAATCAATAAATGCAATACACCACATCAACAGAGCCAAAAACAAAAACCACATGGTCATCTCGATAGATGCAGAAAAAGCTTGTGACAAAGTCCAACACATGTTCATGATAAAAACCCTTCAGAAACTCGGAATACAAGGCATCTATCTCAACCTTATAAAAGCCATCTATGACAAACCAACAGCCAACATTATACTAAATGGACAAAAACTGAAAGCTTTCACTTTAAACTCAGGAACAAGACAAGGATGTCCACTATCACCACTCCTTTTCAACATAGTTCTGGAAACACTAGCCAGGGAAGTCAGACAAGAGTGAGAAATAAAAGGAGTAAAGATAGGAAAGGAAGAAGTTAAATAATCACTATTTGCAGATGACATGATACTCTATATAGAAAACCCAAAAAACTTCATTAAAAGACTGCTAGATGTAATAAACAAGTTCAGTAGTATAGCTGGATACAAAGTCATTGCTCAAAAATCAATAGCATTCCTGTACACAAACAAAAAACTCACTGAGAGAGAAATTATGGAAATTTCGCCCTTTACAATAACATCTAAAAAAATGAGATACTTAGGAATCAACCTAACTAAAAATGTAAAAGACCTATAGGCTGAAAATTATACTATGCTGAAAAAGGAGATTGAACAGGATATTAGAAAATGGAAGAACATTCCTTGCTCTTGGTTAGGAAGAACAAACATTGTGAAAATGGCTATACTCCCAAAACTGTTATACAGATTTAACGCAATCCCAATCAAAATACCATTGACATACCTCGCAGATCTTGAGAAAACACCCCTAAAATTCATTTGGAAACAGAAGAAACCTAGAATAGCAAAGCAACAAAAGCAAGGCAGGAGGCATCTCAATTCCTGACTTGAAACAGTACTATAAAGCCACAGTGATAAAATCAGCTTTGTACTGGCAAAGAAATAGTCCTGAGGGTCAATGGAACAGATTAGAAGATGTAAGCACAACTACAAAGACACTCAGCCAACTGATATTTGACAAAGGGGCTAAATATGTCCACTGGAAGAAGGATAGTCTCTTTAATAAATGGTGTTGGAAAAATTGGCTCTCTACATGCCAAAGACTGAAAATAGATCCATGCATATCACCATGCACAAAACTAAAGTCTAAATGGATCAAAGACCTCAATATTAAAACAGAAACACTAAATCTACTGGAAGATAAGGTAGGTAGAAGTCTTGGAGACATAGGGGTAGGCAGAGAATTCATGAACCAAATGCAAACTGCATGGGAAACACTTCAAACAATAAACAAATGGGATCTCACATTATTCAAAAGTTTCTGCACTTCAAAGGAAATCATCAACAGAGTGAAAAGGAAACCAACAGAGAGGGAAAGAATTTTAACTAGCAATCCCTCAGACAAAGGACTTGTGTCCAGAATATATAAAGAATTGAAAAACATCAATACCCCCTAAATTCAAAGACCCTCTCCAAAAATGGGCATCTGAGATGAACACACAGTTCTCAGAGAAAGATATACAAATGGCAAATAAATACATGAAGAAATGTTCACCATCACTGGTCATTCGAGAAATGCAAATTACAACAGCATGGAGATTCCACCTTACTCCGGAAAGAATAGCTGCCATCAAGAAATCAACTGATAACAAATGTTGGCAAGGCTGCGGGGAAAAAGGAACACTGCTCCATTGTTGGTGGGGATGTAGACTGGTTCAACCATTATGGAAATCCATATGGAGAATTCTCAGAAGACTAGGATTGGAAGTTCCATTCAATCCAGCTATCCCCCTCCTGGGTATTTTCCCCAAAGAACTGAAAAGTTCTTATCACAGTGATATATGTGCACCCATGTTCATAGCTGCACAATTTGTGATAGCTAAATCCTGGAAACAACCAAGATGCCCATCAACTGCAGAGTGGATGAAAAAGATGTGGCATTTTTATACAGTGGAATATTACTCAGCTATAAAAAAGCATGATCTTGAGGCCTTTATAGGCAAATGGAGACAACTTGAGACTATCTTCGTTAGTGAAATAAATAAGAATCATATTTATAAATATCATATTGTGTCTCTAGTGTAAAAAGTAAATAAGAACTACAAGTGTAATAAAACCAAAATGCGTAAATGCTATTGCAAAAAAGAGAGGAAAAGAAAGTACTCTAAGGGATATAACTGCATGTATGTTTGAGTGTGTAAAATAGATGACCATATTGCTGAATCTTTGTGGGATCTTTGAGCAAAACTGTTTGTAGTCTGACTGTTTGAATATTTAATATGTACCCTTTAACTTTGTGACTTGAACAACTACATCCAGGATGACAGTACGTAATTTATATATTACTGATTTCTTAGTGGGGCTTTTTTTCATTCTCCTTTTTCTTCCTTTCTTGTAGAATTCTGTATTGTTGCTACCCTTTTTTCTGTTTTGTTTTGTTTTTCTTCTGTTTAAATAAAATTTTAAAAATGTATAATTGCTATTGTAAAAAAGAGGAAATAGGAAGCCCTATAAAAGATATAGCTGCATGTATGTTTAGATGTGTGGGATTCATGACCATATTTCTAGGTTTTTGTTGGATTATTGAACAGATCGGTTTGCACTCTCCCTGCTTTAGTGTTCACTTTGTGTGTTTTAATTCTGTAACTTGAAAAGCTATTTCTAAAAGAACAATATGTAATGCATCAACCAGTGATTTCTTACTGTTTATCTTTTCTTGAAATTCTGTAATATTTCTACCATTTTCCTGTTTTTTATCTGTTTAATTAAAAAATGTATAATTGCTATTGTAAAAAAGAGAAAATAGGAAGTTCCATAAAAGATATAACTGCATTTATATTTATGTGTGCAGGATTGTTACCCATATTTCTTAGTTCTTGTTTGATTGAACAGATCTGTTTGCAGTCTCACTGCTTGAGTGTCCATTTTGTGTGCTTTAATTTTGTAACTTGAACAACTATTTTTAAAAGAGCAATATGTAATTTATCGGCTAGTGATTTCTTACTGTTTATGGTTTTTTTTAAAATTCTGTAATATTTCTCTCCTTTTTCTGTTTTATCCCTTTAAATAAAAATTTTTTTAAAAAGTGGAAAATAAGTCTCTTAATTTTGTCTATTGTAAGATTTTCATCTTTTATTTATGTCACTTATCTGTATTGTATTGTTGTGATAAGGGGACATCTTAGTGGCATTTTTGTTTGTTTTGAGAATAAAGACAATTTCTACATATCTTTCCAGCTTAAACTTTTACAAGACTCTTTATTTTGAAAGCAGTCATGAACAATTGCTGGTAGTCAAGGAGATAGTATCATTACTGAAGTCTGGGAGCTAAAAATATCCAGATGTGTCACATTATTAATTAATCTGCTGCATTATTTTTCCATCTAATCTTCAGACACAGTCCCTTGCTACCCTGGTTACTAACCAGCAGTGTAATTTATCCCTCAGAGGCCCTCAGAGTGACATAATTCAGAACTACAAAACAAGGCTGCACAGTATCATATATTTTATAACATCAGAGCCCAGTTATAAAATTAATCAGTTGTTTTGTCATAATTTAATGGTGAATTAAAACTTAATGTTTAATTTAGGAAGAGAAAAATTAATGAAATGGAAATTACAAAGGTTTTCTTTCTTTACTGTTTGGTTTTTATTTATTTATTTTACAAAATGAACCTTAAATTTTTTTCTACTTCCTTTCCTTCCAAGCTCTCCCAACACACTCCAGTTGTGCTACTATCCTTACTTCTTTACCAGAACTGTTCTTGTTTATGTCCCTAACAACTTCCACATAACCAAATCCTGCTGTGCTCATGTCAGACTTTTTTTGCTTGTTTGCTTCCTGTCTCTTCTACTTCACTGATGGTTTCTTGTTTTTTTTTTCTTAAATAGAGCTTTAACCCAGACGTTTGCAAAGAGTTACATTCCTAGTCCTTTTATTGATTTATTTATTTATTTTAAATTTTTACACAGGGTCTCACTAAATGGCTAAATTGCCCAGTGTGTACTGCAACTTGCCTTGCTCTTGCATCAGCTTCTCAGGGTGTGGAATCACAATTGCATGCCACCATTGTCCGGCTCTTAAAGTTCTTATTTTAAATAATTTAAGACTCACAAGAAGTTACAAAATACTGTAGAGATGTCCCATGTGCCCTTCACCCAGCTTTCCCATGAGATAATCATAGTATAGAATCAAAATCAGGAAATTGATACAATACTGTATGAAACTATAAATCTTGATTTCACCAATTTTCACATGCACTTATTTTGAGAGAAGAATGTACAGTATAGATTCATGTAACCACCACCACAATCAAGACAGAACTGCTCCATTGCCACAAAAAAAATCTCTTGCCTGCTATCTCTTTGCCATTATCTCTACTCCTACCCTCAGCAACCACCAATATGTTCTCATCATTAAAATTTTATCCTTCCAAGAGATAAATCATACAAACAAGCTTAAATATTACATGGTTTATCTTATATGATAAATCTAGATTAAAAATAAAAAGCATCATAAAAGACATGATAGGAAATAAGGAGATAGATTGTTCTCACAGGGACAGTAATTAAGAGATGGATGGAAGGTGGAGAGGGAAAGGATAAGAGATGAAAAAAAGGAATTGCGATGTGTTATGTGCATGCACCACACAAAGGGTGTAAACATGTACTGCAAACATGTATGAAAAAGGAAGAGGATTAAGGGATATGTGGAGCAGGGAGGGAGAAAAGGGAACTATAGGAGAAAAGGAATTAAGAGGTGTTCTGTGCATGCACCAACATCCCACAAGGAGTGTAAACATTATATACTAATGTACCAATAAACTAAACTAAGTAAAAAGATACATAAAAATAGTTTCATAAATTTGAATTTTTGAGATTGCCTTTTTTATATTCAATATAATATCCTTGTAAGATGAGGGAAAAAACAATTCAAGTTATTACATTGATAAATAGTACATTCCTTGTTCTGAGTACTATTCCATTATATGGATATACCAGTTTTTGTCTATTTGTATGTACACTAAACATATTTGGCTTAGAGATTTTGCCTGTTACAAATAAAGCTTCTGTGACTATTGCCTATGGGAGTGTATTGTTTCTCTCCAGCTACTTTTTTGTTGTTTCTAATTGTTGTTACTTGTTGGGTTTGGGGGGTTGTTTGTGTGTTTTTGCAGAGCAATGAATGAACTCATGGCCTTATTCTACAAAAGCTACAGTCCCAGCACTTTTTTGGGAGGTCAGGGTTGTGCTTCTTTTTCAGATTGGCCTTTAACTTGTGGTCTTCTTGCTTCCAACTCCCAAGTAGTTGAGATTACAGCATGCACTACCACACCTCATTTCTTTTTTTCTAGATTTTAACCAGGATGGGGTAGGTGGTCACTGGGAATTAAAGCCAAGGCTTTCACAATTGACTACATTCCCAGCCCTTTTTTATATTTTATTTTGAGACAAGTTCTCACTGAGTCACTATGTTGGCCAGGCTTGAGTCAAACTTGTGACCCTCCTGCCTGCCTCATCCTCCCAAATCACTGAAATTCAGGTGTGTGCCACCTATACCAACTGCCCATAGAACTTGAACAGAGACACTGAATGCAAGGTTGTTTTACAGAAGGTCTGGCTCCGATCTGGGACATGCTATTCTTTTTTCCTTTTTACAAACACTTCAGAGAGATTGTGGCAGGTTTAGCTATGAATAATCAGTAATAAATTCTGGAGCTGGTCCACTCAAAGTCTTCTGGTTCTTGTCACTCTGAATAACAAACTCTTCTGCCTTTTGTTGATGTTCAAAATTAATCTATTGGAGAATAGGCAGACTACTCACCACCCTGGTAAGCAGCTGGGGGCCTGGCAAGCCACCAGTGCACCAGTGAGAACCATCAGAGATTCCTGAGCTCTGCCTTATTTTGGAACTTTGGGCCCTGGGAGATCAGGCAGTCTACTCGCTGCCCTGGTAAGCAGCTGGGGGCCTGGCAAGCCTCCGGTGCACCAGGGTGATAACCATTAGCTATTCCTGAGCTCTGCATCATGTTGGAACTTTGGGCACTGGGAGATCAGGCAGTCTACTCGCCACCCTGGTAAACAGCTGGGGGCCTGCTGGTGCATCGGGTAAGGATCAGACATCGATTCATTCCCCCCACCCACCATTAGCAAGTCAGTACCAGTGGTCTGAGTATCTCTTGGGAGGATGAATTTATGCAGTGTGGCAAGTAAGGGGCATTTCCTTCTACCATCTCTTTGAAGGCAAATATTTATATTTTTATCACTGTTTTGCTCAGTTTTGATTAATGGTACTGCTCTATTTCATATTCTGTTTTTATAAGTTCGATATTTCCTTCCATTTTGCTCTACCTGATTGAAAATATAGCTAATGTGAACAGAATAGGATGTATTATTGTGCCTATTGCTCGTGTCCTGGTGACCTGATGTGAGGTTTTGTGCTAGTTTCACTGCACTGTGGTCGCATGGGTTTGTTCTGTCTTGTTCTACTGTATTTTGCTACCTTCAAAAAAATTAGATAACAAAGTAACAAAATACCTCCAAAAAACTCCCAACTCCACCAAAGCTGATCCATGGAACATGGATGAGGAGAAACTCAAAAACAAGGCAATAGAATTATATAAGGTAATTAATAAGTAAATAACAACAAAACAAGTCAGTAAGCTACTGAGCAACCTGAAACAGGATATAACTAAACAGATAATTTACTTAAAAAGTAAAAGGAAGAGAAAAGACTGAATCTACAGAGACAGTGAAAGCAGGAGACTCCAGAAGCCTGCAGGGAGAAACACAGCAGTGCAATAGACCTGCAGATGCTGCCTGTTGCAATAGCTGATAAGTGACCCCAGTCCAAGCTCCGGCCATATGACCTGGAGAGAATTATCAGATGCCATTCCAGGGAAGGGAACTCAGGACTCAGAGTAGCAGCATGTTGGCTTCATTTCAGGGCTCCTGGTGTTATGCTCCAAGAAGCACTGGGTGAGGGACAGCCACAGGAGACAGACATGGCCAAAGAGCTGTAGTCAGGCTGTCAAGAGATCCCCAGAGAGGTTTATTCTAAAGAACTCAGGCCCCCACCCAATGGCCAGAGGCCAAGCTCAGCCTAAATTGCTCTGGATTTGAAAGTCACAGAATTGGCACCATTACCCTAATCCTACTGTCCGCAGGTGACTACATCCAGCATGGATTTGGGATCTGACTATCTTCTTCAGCTACCAGCATGAGCAGGAACACATCTTGAATTGAACATTGTCCCAAAATTGTAGAACCTGGAAGAAAAAACATACAGAGAAATTTATTTGTTTGTTTTTGTTTGATTGGGTTTGGTTTTGGTTTTGTGGATGTGTACCTTGTTTATAGTTTTTGATTTGTTTTGTTTCAGGTTTTTTCCTCTTCTTTCCTTCCCTCCTTTCCTCTTTGCTAGTTTCCTTGGGCTTGGGAGATTTTTTATGGGCTTCTATTTTACTTTTACCTATTTTTAAAGCTTCTATTTTTCCTCTTCTCCCTTTTAAATTTTTTACTCTCTACATGATTTTTCTCCCTCTTTTCCTATTATATTTTGTTTCCCACCAGGTGTTTTTTAATCTTACCTTTACCTAATTCTATAAGCATCCTTCTACTCCTCTATAAGATCCTTTGTACCACTTCTCTCTCTTCCATCTCATTTTATAGAATTTAAGGTTTAAAAACATTCCCCCTTGTATTCCCCCATTTCTAAACCTTATATCTTTAATAGTATAACTATAAAGCTTTGTTAGTTTTATAAATTATTGTTGAATTTTTTCTACCATTAGCAGAGATGTAGCTGTCAGATGTAGAACATACTAGCTGTAATTCAATAGTCGAGTAGTCTTAATGTTTACATCATAATTGCACATTTGTTCTCTAGAATTAAAGGTGGTAAACAGTTGGTTCTTATGGTATGTTACTATCTGATCTGTCTTGGACAATACCACTGTAGTTTATTCATTTGGTATTAACAGGGTCACATAATTGTCACTATTTCTATGTAAGCCAACAATCAAATTACCTTTGTGACACTAGTAATACATTTCCGAGAACTTGGTTGCTGGGCTATCTACATTGCATCCTTCCTTCCCAAATCAACCAAGGTCATGGGAATGGATTATAGTTAGTTATGCCAAAAACATAGCTACTGCAAAGCAACTGAAGAGCTCTCTATACCAGCAGCAAAGCCTGGGATTTAGCTCAGTGTCATAAGCACCTGCCTGGCACACACAAGGTCATGAGTATGATCCCCGGTACCAAAAAGAAAAAACGAAAAGAGCCCTCTACACTAGCAGCAAAATCTTTATAACTATCTGAAAATCTCCCCACAAAACAAAACAAAAACAATAAGAAACATGAAAAGAAATGGCAACAAAATGCCTCCTCAAACTACCAATTTTCCTGAAGCCAACCTGCAGGGCACCAAAGAACAGAACAGCATAAGCTACACACACACAAATTAATTGAAAGGATAACCGAGGAGTTTATTAAAACAGTTTAAATGACATACTTAGCAAAATTAGAGAAGATAAAACTAAACAGATAGTGGAAGTATTAACCAGAAAGATGCAGAAGCTTTCAGAGGACACTAATAAGAAGCTAAATAAATTAAACAAAATGATACAAAACAATAATGACCAATTTACCAAAGAATTAGAGTTCATGAGAATATTTCAACAGAAATCCAAGATATTAAAAATCATGTTGAAAATATAGGCAACAAAACCAACAAATGTGAAGACAGAATTTCAGAACTAGAAGACAATGATGCCTTCAAAGACCAACTACTCAAAAAAACCTTAGAAACAAGAAAACATTAAAAATATATACAACTGCTAGATGATAAAAAGAAAAATCTAAGAATAGTCATTGTACGTAAAACATCAGAAGACAAAACAAATGCCATAAAAATTTTTCACAGAAATAATGACAGAAAACTTCCCAAATATAGGGACAGAAACAAACATACAGATAAGTAATGCATATAGAACACCAAATAGCCATGACCAAAAGAGAACCTGAGCCACATTACATTCAAAATACCAGAAGTTTGTCACAGGACAAAATCATAAACACTACTAGGGAAATGTAACAAATCACACATGAAGGTAAACCCATTTGAATCACAGCAGACATTTCTGCATAAACCTTAAAGTACATAAGGGCTTGAGTGAAATTTTTAGGCCCTAAAAGATAGTAACTTCTAACCTTGACTTATGCATCCTGCAAAACTTCCCTTTAAATTTGATGGAGAAACAAAGTATTTCCATGGCAAGGAGCACCTCAAGAAATTCATAACCACCATACTAGCATTACAAGAAATTCTCAAGATTATTCTAGAAAGAAACAATGAAACCAATAATGTTGAAAAGAATGAATGTACCTAGCAGAATAAGGAGCTAAGCAAAAGGAAAAACTAAAGAAATTAGTAACAAGAAAATAATGCAATGACAGAAATAAGTCAATAGCCCTCAGCAATAACTCTCAATGTGAAGGATTTCAATTCTCCAATTAAAAGGCACAGATTAGAATGGATCAAGAAACAAAACCCAATAATAAGCAGTGTATAAGGAAAACATTTAACTAAAAAACTCTCATATATTAAAAACTGAGGATGGAAAACCATATTCTACACAATATGAAGTTGGAAAAAAGAAAGAGTTGCTATTCTAATTTCAGACAGTGGATTTCAAGCCAAGACTGATCAGAAGAGACAAAAAATGTTACTACATATTGGTCAAGAGAACAATTCAACATGAAGAATTAAGTTATAACTATATATGCACCAAATATTGGTACACCCAACTTCATAAAACAAACACTAATGGACATGAAAAATCAGATAAGCACCAGTACAATTGTAATAGAAAACATCAAAACATCACTGGTCACAAATGGACAGATCAAATACACAAAAAAATCAACAAAGAAATATCAAAATGACATAGGAGATTAGGGCATGGCAAAGATGACTGGGGAAGTAGGTGTGACCTACTCATTACAATATTCTGGACACATGCACAGAATAGTTCCCAAACCCTTGCACCTGGACTTCTTCTGAGAACTAAAGCAGGTCTTAAATAGAATGGCCTAGAACAGACACCTTCCTGAGGCATGGGATCCCAGCACTGCCTCTCAGGAACTGTGTGTAGAAGTTCTCCTTGAGATTTGGATAGTACAAAAGGACACAGATGCAAAGAAAAACTTACTATCATGGCTTTCCTCATAATAGCTTGCCCTACTTTCTACAGGGTGTACTTTTACCTTGCCTTTTCCTCTTTTCCTCAACCCAAGTTCATTCTGCAGAACTGGTTTTTCCCTCACTTTTCACTTTTACTTTTTCAAATAAATTTTTACACATTCTTAGAAAAAAGAAAACATTAAAAGTATATATAACAACTGCTAGATGATGAAAATAATAATCTAAGAATAGTTGTTGTATGTAAAAAATCAGAAGACAAAATTTGCTAATTTTGTTCAATTCTTTGAGATAAGAAAAGCCTGGAATTTAACTGCAAAAGTAGAGGTGAGCAATCCAGAAACCAGTAATGTTTAATTGATTAAATTATTTTTATAAGGATCTACCTGATAATATTTTGGCATACTGATTCAGAAAATTCCAATAACAAGAGTTGAACCATACCTGAATAAATGGACTTAATAGATATCTATAGAATGTTTCATTCAACAACAGAATACACATTCTTCTCCATAGCAAACAGAACTTTCTACAAAATTGACCACATACTTGCCCATAAAGAATGTTTCAGTAAATGCAAAGCAATTAAAATTATCCCATTCATATCATCAGACCATAGTGCAATGAAACTAGAAATCAATAGCAAAAGACACCACAGAAACTATGCAAACACAAGGAAAGTAAATAATATCTTCTTAAATAATCATCAGGTCACAGATGAAATTAAAGAAGAAATTAGACAGCTTCTGCAATCAAACAAGAATAGCAATAAGACATACTAGAACCTATGGAACACAATGAAACCAGTCCTAAGAAAGAAGTTTATAGCAGTGAATTACCATATCAGATAGGCAGAGACAACTCAAATAAATAACCTAATGATGCACCTCAAGGTACTTGAAAAACAAGAACAATCCAAACCAAAAGCTAGTACAAAAGGAGGAAATTATAAAGGTTGAGCAGAAATTAATGAAATTGAGACTAAAAAAATACAAATAATCAACGAAATGAAGAGTTGGTTCTTGTAAAGATTAAACAAAATAGACCCTTACCCAACCTTATTAAAACAAGGAAAAGAAAAGATCCAAGACCATGTGATTAGTTTAAAAGATGAAATCACAATGGATTCAGCCAAAATCCAAAAAAGATTATCAATATGTCTTTGTTACATCATTCTTGTTGCTGAGACAAAATACCCAATGCCCAAAATTAAACAAGGAAAGGTTTACTTAGCTCACAATTTGTGGAGCTTTCAGTCCATACTTGGCTGGCACCAAGGCCACAGAGTGGCACATGGTGGAGGATAACAGAAAACAATAAAAGTAACAAAGGTGAAAAGGAAAGGAGCACAGATAAAAGATTCTTTCTGTCCTTTATATTGCATGTAGGCCACCCACACTAGGGTAGGTATAGCACTCACACCTGTAGTCCCAGTATTGGATCATGAATCAATCACAATTATAGAATCCAATCTCTATGACCGTATGAGGCTTTGGGGGACACCCAGGTACAATAGCAATTACTTGGAGGACCTGTACATTACTAACATTGAAAATTCATAAGAAAAGGATAAATTCCTAGATACGTATGAACTAAAAAATCTGAGCCAAGTAGATATAAGAATTCTGAATAATCCAATGTCAGTCAGTGAAATTAAAGAAATTTAAAAAAAACTATCAACCAAGAAATGTTGGGTCCTGATTAACTACCAAATTCTGTGAGAACTTTAAAGAAGATCTAATGCCAATACTTCTTAACTCCTTTAATGAAATGGAAAGGGAAGCAATACTCACAAGCCAATCCTGAAATCAAGAACTACCCTGATTTGAAAACCAAAAACGACTTAATCAATAAAGATAACTTAAAGCCAATCTCTGTAATGAACATAGGTGCAAAAATCCTCAATAAGATACTGGTAAGGAGAATGCAACAAATCATTAAAAAGACCATACATCATGACGAAGCAAGCAACGACGCAGGTATGTTTCATCATATGCAAATCAATAAATGTAATACACTACATAAACAGAAGCAAGGATACAATCACATGATCATCTCATTTAACAAACAAAAAAGCATTTAATAAAATCCAATATCCATTAATGATAAAAACCCAGAAAAAAATAAGAAGCAAAGGTACTTATCTCAATCTGATAAAAGTTATCTATGACAAACCAATGGCCAGCATCATGTTAAGTAGAAGGAAACTGAAAGTTTTCTTTCTAAAATCAGGAACAAGACAAGGTTGGATGCTATCATCACTCCTGATCAATATAGTCCTCTAAACATTAGCTAGAGAAATTAGAGAAAGAAATAAAAAGGATATGGATAGGAAAGGAAGAAATTACCTCAACATTATTTGCAGATGACATGATCCTCTAGATAGAAGACCCCTAGAACTCTGCCAACAGACTCTTTGAATTAATAACCAAATTCAGTTGCAAAAACAACACTCAAAACTCAATAGCAAGCTGCATGCCAATAACAAACTCACTGAGAAAAAAAAAGGGAAAACAATACCTTTCACAACAGCATCAAAAAAATGAAATATGTATTAATTAACCTCACCAAGAAAGTGAAAGACTGCTACAATGAAAACTAAAAGGAAATCAAAGAAGATAACAGAACATGAGAAGATATCTCCTGTGCCTGGATAAGCAGAACCAATATAGTTGAAATGGCCATACTCCTAAAACTGTTATACAGGTTTAATACAATCCCAATCAAAATACCCAAAATACCAATAGCATTCCTTATGGAACTAGAGAAAGCAATCCTAAAATTCCTATATAACCAATAAAGACCTAGAACAGTAAAAGCAATTCTGGGCCTCATCATGTCAAGTTATTCTACATAGCAACCATGATAAAAACAGCATGATATTGTTGGGAAAAACCAGACTTGTGAATCAACAAAACAGAATAGAGGATGCAGAAATAACTCCAGATACATTCAGTTATATTGTCTTTGACAAAGGGGCCAAATTCTTTCAGTGGAGAAAAGATAGTTTCTTTATCAAACACTTAGAAAACTGGCTATCTACATATCCAAGTTTGAACCTAGACCCATATCTCTCACCATGTCATAAACTAAAATCAAAATGAATCTTAAGACCTAAGCATTAGAACAGAAACAATCTGCTGGAAGACAAAATAGGTATACCACTTGAAGGCATAGGTATAGACAAAGACTTCTGAACAGAACTCCAGTTGCATAAAATATAACACCAAGAATCAACAAATAGGATCATATCAAATTTAAAAACTTCTCCACAGCAAAGGAAACCACCAACAAAGTGAAGAAACAACCTACAAAATGGGAAAAAAATTCCAGCTACTCTTCAGAAAAAGGACTAATATCTAGAATATATCAAAAACTCAATTACCTCCCCCAAACTTAAAGACCCAATCAAAAAATAACCAAATAAAATGAATAAACATTTCTCAGAAGTACAAATGGCTAATATATACATGAAAAAATGTTCAACATAGCTAGCCATTCCAGAAATGCAAATTAAAACAACACTGAGATTTCATATCACCCTTAAAGAATGACTGCTATCAAGAAATCAGCCAGTAACAAATATTGGTGAGACTTTGGGAGAAAAGGAGGATAGGGAGTATAAACCGGTGCAACCACTATGTAAATCATTATGGAGATTCAAAAAATAACAAAAATAAAATTCCAATTAACCAGGGTCCAATGATATGGCTCAGCAGCATAAGCACCTGCCTGGAAGTACAAGATTGTGAGTTTGATTCCTGGTAACCCCATCACACCAAAAATAAAATTCCATTTAACCCAGCTATTCCTCTTCTAGGTATCTTCCGGAAAGAGTCATATTACAGTGAAATATGTATACCCATGTATATAGCAGCATAATTCATATTAGCTAAATCTTGGAAACATTCCATATCCCACATCAACACATGAGTGGAAAAAGAAAATGTGGTATTTATGCACAATGGAGCACTACACTGCCATAGAAAAGAATAAACTTGAGTCATTTGTAGGAAAATGGATGTACCTTGAGACCATAATGTTAAGTGAAATGAATCAAACACACAAGCTTAAATATTACATAGTTTCTCTTATATGAGAAACTCAATATATAAATACAGTGCAAAATAAGACAGAAAACAGGAAAAAAGGTGAGAGGAAAAAGTTATTTTAATCTAGCATGGACAACATATATAAAAGTTAGCCTGATTTAGTATAATTGTCCTATGTATTTTATATATATTTTTAGCCCATTAGTCTGGTTGTTAATTTGTATGTATGATAATTAAACTTATAAAGATTTATTAAATAAATAAATGAAGCTAGTAGTGGCAAAAGGAATTGAGATGTATTATGTAAATATATCAGTTACCAACAATGAGTGTAACTATTATGTACTGTAAATATGTACTGAAAAAAATTAAAAATCAAAATTTATTTATTTCTGCAAAAATAAAAAGAAGTGAGTCACTGTAGGCATGGGCTGGGAGGATCTACCTACCCTTCTGGCTCCCTTGACTTTCTCTGCCTCCTAGATGCCATTTCATAAGTAGCTCACCACCATGTCCCTCTGGATCCTGCCAGCAAAATATGGACTGAACCTCTACAAACTGTGAGCCAAATTAAATTTTTCCTCCCTTAAAAATTTGTCAACCTACAAAGGACTTGTGTCCAGAATATATAAAGAATTTAAAAACATCAAGCCCCCCAAATTCAAAGACCCTCTCCAAAAATGGAAACCTGAGATGAACACACAGTTCACAGAGAACGATATACAAATGGCAAATAAATACATGAAAAAATGTTCACCATCACTGGTCATTCGAGAAATGCAAATTACAACAGCATGGAGATTCCACCTTACTCCGGAAAGAATAACTGCCATCAAGATATCAACTGATAACAAATGTTGGCGAGGCTGCGGGGAAAAAGGAACACTGCTCCATTGTTGGTGGGGATGTAGACTGGTTCAACCATTATGGAAATCCATATGGAGAATTCTCAGAAGACTAGGATTGGAAGTTCCATTCAATCCAGCTATCCCCCTCCTGGGTATTTTCCCCAAAGAACTGAAAAGTTCTTATCACAGTGATATATGTGCACCCATGTTCATAGCTGCACAATTTGTGATAGCTAAATCCTGGAAACAACCAAGATGCCCATCAACTGCAGAGTGGATGAAAAAGATGTGGCATTTTTATACAAGGGAATATTACTCAGCTATAAAAAAGCATGATCTTGAGGCCTTTATAGGCAAATGGAGACAACTTGAGACTATCTTCATTAGTGAAATAAATAAGAATCATATTTATAAATATCATATTGTGTCTCTAGTGTAAAAATAAATAAGAACTACAAGTGTAATAAAACCAAAATGTGTAATTGCTATTGCAAAAAAGAGAGGAAAAGAAAGTGCTCTAAGGGATATAACTGCATGTAAATTTGAGTGTGTAAAATAGATGACCATATTACTGAATCTTTGTTGGATCTTTGAGCAAAACTGTTTGTAGTCTGACTGTTTGAATATTTACTATGTACCCTTTAACTTTGTAACTTGAACAACTACATCCAGGATGACATTACATAATTTATAAATTACTGATTTCTTAGTGGGGCTTTTTTTCATTCTCCTTTTTCTTTCTTTCTTTTAGAATTCTGTGTTGTTGCTACCCTTTTTTCTGTTTTGCTTTTTTTTTCTTCTCTTTAAATAAAATTTTAAAAATGTATAATTGTTATTGTAAAAAAAGAGGAAATAGGAAGTGCTATAAAATATATAGCTGCATGTATGTTTAGGTGTGTGGGATTGATGACCATATTTCTAGGTTCTTGTTGGATTGTTGAACAGATCTGTTTGCACTCTCACTGCTTGAGTGTCCACTTAGTGTGCTTTAATTCTGTAACTTGAATAACTATTTCTAAAAGAAAATGTGTAATGTATCAACTAGTGATTTCTTACTATTTCTCTTCTTTTCTTGAAATTCTGTAATATTTCTACCTTTTTCCTGTTTTTTTCTCTTTAAATAAAAAAAATAAAAAAAAATTTGTCAACCTAATTTTAAATGTCTGAATAATATTCCATTGATGGCCATCTCATAATTTCCCAATTATCTCAAACTAATGAATATTTAAAGTATAATCATTTTCATTTATTACTTAAAATATGAAAACAAAAATCTTTTTTTATGAGTTTTTTATTCCTTTCTCTGATCATTTCAAATCAGCTTCCTATAAGCGAAGTTATTTGATCAAAGTAGACCACAGTAAAAGAAATCCTTGCCAGAGCACTTAAGCAAGAGATAGAAATAAAAGGCTTCCACACTGGAAAGGAAGATGTGAAATCATTTGTTTTTGATGACATAATCATATATATATATATATATATATATATATATATATATATATATTATATGCCTATAAAGATACTAATAAAAATCAAAACGTTTAAAATTAAACAAATTGAGTAAAGTTGCAGAATTCTAAATCCACGTGCAAAAATCAGTAACATTTCCATACACTCTTGATGAGCTACCCACAAGAAAACACCAAGGACATTATTCCATCAGTCTCATTGATAATACACACACACACAGGAACAAAGTTAGCCAAGAAAGTAATATATATATTTAAAACTATTAAAGAAATGGAAAAAGACATAAATAAATGTAAAGATATTCCATGTTCATGAATTAGCAGTGCTATATTTATATTATTAAATGTCTGTGTTTCTGAAAGTGATGTACAGATTCAGTGCAATTTTTACTAAAATCACAAATGTCATTATTCACAGAAATAGAAACAACAATCTTAAAAATGTATACAAAACCACAAAAGGCCTCAAAAAGTCAAAGCAACCTTGAGCAAAAGGAATAAAGGCAGAGGCACCACATTACCCTATTTCAAAATATTTCAAAGCTATGGTTATCAAAATAGCATTAAAAACAGACATATTAACCAATAAAACAGATTACAGAGCCCAGAAATTACACTTATGGTGAACTGATTTTCAACAAAGTTACCAAGAATACACATGGGAAAGGATAGTCTTTTCAATGAATTGCATTTTTGAAAACTAGCAAAAAAAAAAAACCAATGGGCAAAAGACAAAGTATAAAATTCTCAAAACATGACATATAAATGGCCCAACAGATATATGGAAAATGCTTGAGAACAGTAACCATTAGGAAAATGCAAATCAAAGCCACATAACAAATCACACCTGTCAAAAACACTACTGTCAAAATACTAAAGATAATAAGGAATGGTGAGGATGTGGGACTCATACACTGTCAATAGGAATGTATATTAGTACTGTCTTTATGAAAAATAGTATAGAGATTCTTTGAAAAATGGAAAATAATGATCTAGCTATTCCACTACTGCTATTTGTCCAAAGGATTAGAAATCAGTACTGTATATTGGAGAAATATTTTCATGCATCATGCATTGCAGCACTGATCACAATAGCCAAAATATAGAGGTCAGCCTGACTGCTCAGCAATGGATGAATGTATAAAAAATATGGCATATATACACATTGGAATATTATTCAACCTTTTAAAGAAATCATGAGATTTGTGCCAATGTGGATGAGCCTAGATGATGCTATATGAAATAAGCCAGGGACCAAAAGACAGAAAATACATGATCTCACTTATACTATATGTGGAATCTAAAAAGGTTGAACTCAGAAGAAAAGAGTAGAATGGTAGGTACCAAGACTATGGGGTGAGGAAATGAGGAAATATTCTAGAAAGATGCAAAGTTTCAATTAAGAGTAATGTTTTTTGAGAGCTACTGAACAACATGGTGACTATAGTCTTTAATATTGTATCATGTGCTTCAAAATTGCTAGAGTAAATTTTAAGTGTTTTCATCACCAAAAAAAGGATTATGTTTTTTCTTGTTGGTTTCCCATACAAAGAATTAAACCCAGGATCTTTGCAATGAACTATAACCTCAGGCTTCTTTTTTATTTTCTAGTTTGAGACAGTCTTACCAAATTGCTAAATTGTCAGTCTGGGCCCAAGCTTATAATCCTCCTGCCTCAGCCTCTCAATTTACTGGGATTACAGGCATAGACTATCATTCCAGCTCAAAAACTGATTGGTATCTGAGGTAATGCATATGTTAATTAGCATGATTTAATTGTTCCACATTGTATACATATATCAAAATATCACACTGTACTCCATAAATGTATAAAATTATAATTGTCAATTAACAATTTAGCAGGTTTGGTGGCACATGCCTGTAAACCCAGCATTAAAAGGCTGAGGCAGGAGGATCACTGAGTTTGAGACTGGCCTGAGCTACAAAGTGAGTTCAAGGCCAGCCCTAAACTGTATAGCAGAACCCTGTTTCAAAAAGACAAAAAGAGCAATAAAAAAGTAAATAGTAATAAATTAACAACTTAAAAATAAATTAAATAAAAATTAGCAACTTCAAAGTTTATAAAATGGAACAGACATTTTAAAATCTCTTCATTCATATTGTCAGTTTGTTTTCCTGAAAGGTGTTACCTATATGCTCCACTCCATACTATCATCAGGACTTTGCTAAATTAATGTTTTTATAATCTTCCCATTTTCTTTACTAGTGAGACTAAAATATTTTAAATACTTAATTGCTCTGTGGTTCCATAATTGTAAATGGCTTTGTCATTTTTTGTGTATTTACCACTCATTTTAATCAAAGGCTACCATATTAAAACATTCAAGGACTGAATAGAGATAGTTTTGGGGCAAGAAAACAAGGAAGTTCTGAGGTTTTGGGAATATATTCTGACTTGCCCCAGATAAACTTTTCCATACTCTCCCCTCCAACTTAAATCTTGACCTTTGTACCCATCTAAATAGCAGGTGAGATATATATTAATACCAAGGCCTGACAGATTCTACTGATACAGAAACCGTTCCTTTTAAGATTCAGACAGTGAATCACAGTAAAAACACAATAAAAGAAAAACACAGTAAAAAAAAAAAAGCAGTCATGGGTGTTAGTGCTCCATGGCCTGTATGTGTAGTAACACTCAAAAGGGCCAAATGACTATAACACAAATGACAGGATATCCTGTTGCTGAGGAACTCATTGAATATAATTTGTTAGTACATGTTTGCAGTACATAGTGATTACATTCATTTTGGGGAGTTAGTACATGTATGTAACACATCTTAATTATTTTTTAATTCCCTCCTCTTCCTCTTCTTTCCCCTCTTGTCCCTCCCTCACCATCTCTTGGTCCACTTCTCTTTGAAAATGATTTATCTCCCTGTTTTCTGTTAGCTTTTATTTTGATCTATAATTGTTTATATTTTGGGTTTCTAATATAAGAGAAATCATGTATATTCAAGCTTATGTAACTGATTTATCTTACTTATCATTATGATCTTAAGGAATAGCCATTTCCCTACAAATGACTAAAGTTTAAACCTTCTCTGTGGCACAGTAGTACTCTCTTGTGCATAAATACCACATTTTCTTTATCCATTCATCTGTTGATGGACATATATGCTGCTTCCAAGATTTAGCTATTATGAATTGTGCTGTTATAAACATGAGTGTGTATGTATCACTGTAATATTATGTATTTAACTCTTTCAAGAAGACACCTAGAAAGGAAATACCTGGATTGAAAGGAATTTCTAGTTTCAGCCTACTGAGAAATCTCCATAGATTGATTTCCATAGTGGTTGTGTACCAATTTGCATTCCCACCGGCAATGTAGAGGGGCTTCTTTTTCTGAAGTTTCACTAGCACTTATTATTGGTTGATATCTTGATAATAGACATTCTTTCTGGAGTGGGATGAAATCTCAGCATTGTTTTAATTTGCATTTCTCTAATTACCAGTGATGTTGAACTTTTTTTCACATGTTTATTGGCCATTTGTACTTCTTTTGAGAAGTGTCCATTCATTTCATCTGCCCATTTTTTCAATGGGTCTTTTATTTGGGGGATTTAATATTTTTTTAATTCTTTGTACATATTTATATTTTCTAATTCCTTAGGTTGTCTCATCCTTCATCCCTCATTCCTTCCTTTTCTGTACACAAGCTTTTTAATTTGATACGATCCCTACTGTTGATTCTTAATATTATTTCTTATGCAACTGGGGCTCTGTTCAGAAAGACCTTGTCTATGCTTATGTCCTCAAGTGTTTTCTGTCTATTCCATCTTCTAGCAAGTTGTTTCTGTTTTAACATTTTGATTTTAGTTTAGTACATGATGAGAAATATGCTTGTGGATTCAATCATCTGCATGTGGATGACCAGTTTTCCCAGCACTATTTGTTAGATGATCTCGTCTGAGGAGCCCATTTTAGACTTCCAGTGACCTTGGTTTTATTGTCTACATCTGTGTACAAAGTAAATTCTCTTACCTCATCAAAATCTAAAACACTATATTTTTTGAAGGGCTGTTGATGGAACCTAGAGCCCTACACATACTAGGCAAACATTCTACCACTGAATGACATCCCAAGTCCAAGACACTTTTGTGATATCCTTCCAGGTATATATCCTCCAGGGTTGATAGGGAGGGAATGGGAAATGGCCACATAGCAGCTCCTGACAAGCCTTCTGTCCTTTAGTGTTCCAGAAAGATCACAAGACTTTATGCCAAGACTTACTTTTAGCTGTGGCCTCTGTGGATATATGTGAGGTTACTAGAGCATCATGGTGGAAGTCTTGGGATTCTATCTAGATTTTTTTTTCAACTTACAGGGTTTTGAGAAAATTTCATGCCAAGAAGAACACTGTCTTCACTAAGGTCAATGAAAAACTTTTACTTACAGCAATTATTCCATTAGCAGGAAGTTCCTAGATGCCACAGATAAAAATCCTTCTGTTATTTTAAGCCATAACATGACCCATAGGGCAGGTACATAGAGCCACATCAAGATTACCATGACCTATTAATTGGGCTCATGCAGGACTCTAAAATTCTCAGTGACCTTGTTGGGTCTTAATGTACATTGAAGATATCAGAGTGTATCTAAAAGGGATAATATACATCAGTTAATGTGCTACCATGCTACCTAAAATATTTTTATTATACATGCCTTTGTATACATATTTAGATTATACATGCTTTGATTAAAATTTGTTCTTGCCTAAAGGATGCCAAGCCCCAAGTAACCATACAGCTAATACCAATAACAAATATGCTAGATACCTTTTAATGGAATCCACCACATCTTGTCCAGGGAGAAAGTTACATGACACATATTGAGGCCTTAACTGACTATACTCAACAGACCTTAAATGACACAGCACTTGGTCTCTCTCTTCTAAATGAAGAAGTAAAATTAATGAGGCAGGCCATCCTCCAAAATCAGACGGTGTTAGACATTCTAATGGCAGCACAGCAGATACTTACAAATTGTAAAAATTAAATTGTTTGTACATTCCTGATCTGTTTGATAATCTCTCATTATCAGTTCAAGATATTAGATGAAAAATTAATAACATGTTAGATTCTAAAATTCCCTATCTTGGCCCTATCACGGGGAACATGGAGGAAGCCTGCCTCAGGCGTAGGCTGCCTGGAACCTTCCTGAGGGCCCACCCTGCCACTGGGAACATAGAGGAGGCTCACCTCAGGTGTAGGCTGCCTGGAACTACCCCTGTGGATGCACCCTGCCTCCTGGAACATCTCGGAAGCCTGCCCAATACTGAAAACTACCCTGGACTGCTTCTGCTGGGACCGCCCTCCCACCTGGAACATCAGAAGATCTCGGCAGGCTCCAGTTAGTGTGAAAAAATTTGGAACATGGCTCCCAGGTGGCGAACCTTGGACTACAGCAGATGAACAGTATCTGTGTGGTGAGTATGCCCCTAAAATAGAGGTGTACAGTGGATAAATAGGGCCAGTAGTAAAATCCCCTCCAACTAACTGTAAGACTTTGGTGAATCTGAAAAGAGTGTGAGTGATCCCCTCCTACACATAGAAAACATCAGCCAGAGTGAAAATGAAAAAAACTAAAAAGCAAAATGCAGTCTCAAACATAGAGTTCACCAGAAGCAAGTACAGGAGACTCTGAAATAGAGAACCCCAAAAGTAACACACCAGGAATCTCTGAAAAGATAGTGAGTGAAATAAAAGAAAAAAAAACCTTAATCAGGATGTAAAGGAAATAAAATTAGAAGTATTCTCCCATGTAAAGATAGAAATAACAGCCTTAGTAAAGGAGTTGCTGAATGCAACTAAAGAAGAAATAGAGAAAAATGTGCATGAGCATAGGAAACCGAAACTTAGAATGAACACTATAGAAATCAAGCAGAATTTATGAAACAAACTCAAAGAGACATCCAAGAAACAAAAAAATCTATTGAAAGCATGCAAAACCACCTAAAGAAAGCTGATAGGATTTTGGACCTTGAGGACAGGATCACAATTAGTGATCAGGAAAGAATAAAACTTTTAAAAATAACAAAGCAGCAGGCAATGACAATCCGGAAGCTTCATGATGATGCCAAGAGCAACAATATAAGAATAATGCGCATTAGCGAAGATACAGGAGTACAGGCAAATGACACATGTATTTACAGAAATAATAGCAGAAAATTTCCCAAACATGGGGAATGAATCTGATATGCAGATAAGTGAGGCATATAGAACACCAAACAGTCACAATCAACATAAATCCACACACAAAAACATAATAATTAAGATCTCAGACATACAGCATAAAAACAGAATACTAAAAGCTGTCAGAGAAAAGACACAACTCACCTATCAAGGAAAGCCCATTAGAATCACGGCAGATTTTTAAGCACAAACCCTCAAGTCAAGAAGAGCTTGGAGTAAGGTGTTTCAAGCCCTGAAAGAAAACAACCTTGAACCCAGACTGATATACCCAGCAAAACTTTCATTCAAATTTAATGCAGAAACAAGATACTTCCATGACAAAGAACAACTGAAGAAATTCATCTCCACCAAAGCAACCCTAGAAAGAGTGCTGAAAGACATACTAGACAGAGAGAAAAATGACCGCAATCCCCAACACAACAACAGAAAGAAACCACCAGGTAGAATAAGCAATTAAATAAGAGGAAAAGGGGAAAGAAACAACTGGAACATAACATGGCAAAGTCGAGCCAGTACATATCAGTGATACCCATAAATATAAATGGTGTCAATTCACCTATAAAAAGAAACACATTGACAGAATGGATCAAGAAACAGGATCCCACAATATTCTGTATACAAGAAACACATCTGACCCAAAAGGAAACTCATAGATTAAAAATCAAAGGATGGAAAACAATATTACATGCAACAGGAACCCAGAAAAAAGCAGGGGTAGCTATTGTATTTGCAGACAACATCAAATACAGGAGCACACAACTATATAAGACAGATACTAATGGACATGAAAAACCAAATACACAAGAACACAATTATAACAGACCTTAACAGTCCATTGTCACAAAGAGATAGATCAACTAGACAAAAAGGCAGCAAAAAAAAAAATAACAGAACTGAATCATAACTGAGAGCAATTGGACTTAGTAGATGTTTACAGAGTGTTCCACCCAACCACATCAAAATATACATTCTTCTCAGTTGCACAGGAGACATTCTCCAAAATAGACCATATAATATCCCATAAAATATTCTTAAGTAAATGCAAACGTATTGCAATCCTACCATGCATAATATCTGACCACAGTGCACTGAAATTGGAAATTAATGGCAAAATAAATTGCAATACTTATGCAAATACATGGAAATTAAAAAACAACCTTTTGAACAACCAGTGGGCTACAGATGACATTAAAGAAGAAATAAAGCAATACATAAAATTCAATGAAAACACAGAAAAAAACATACTGTAATCTATGGGATGCAATGAAAGCAGTCTTAACAGGCAAATATATAGCAATAAATTGTCATATCAAGAAAACAGAATGAGCACAAATGAAAAACATAATGCTTCATCTCAAGCTTCTAGAAAAAGAAGAGCAAGCTAAGCACAAAGCTAATAGAAAAGAGGAAATTGTAAAGATTAGAGTAGAAATCAATAAAATTGAAACTAAAAAAACAAGAGAAAGAATTAATGAATTGAAAAGATGGTTTTTTGAGAGAATAAACAAAATTGACATTCCTCTAGCTAACCTTATCAAGAGAAAGAAAGAAAAAACCCAAATTCCCGCAATAAGAACTGAAAAGGGGGAAATTACTACAAATCCCATGGAAATTCAAAAGATCATGAATACCTACTTGGAAAATCTCTACTCACATAGAGTGGAAAACACAGAGGAAATGGACAGATTTCTAGAAACATATGAACTACCAAAGCTCAACCAAGAAGATATAGCACTTTTGAACAACCCAATATCAGCTATTGATATTGAAAATGTGGTTAAAAACTTACAACAAAAGAAAATCCCAGGTCCTGATGGATTCACAGCTGAATTCTACAAGAAATTTCAGATGTTTTGATGCCAATACTCCTTAAACTCTTCAATGAAATTGAGAAGAAAGCAATCCTCCCTAAATCATTCCTGAAGGCAAGTATTACTCTGATACTAAAACGAGAGAAAGACCCAACCAAAAAGAACTATAGGCCAATCTCACTAATGAACATTGATGCAAAGATTCTCAATAAAATACTGGCAAATAGAATGCAGCAAATCATCAAGAAGATTATATATCACGACCAAGTGGGATTCATTCCAGGAATGTAGGGATGGTTTAACACACTCAAATCAATAAATGTAATACACCACATCCACAGAGCCAAAAAGAAAAACCACATGGTCATCTCAATAGTTGCAGAAAAAGGTTTTGACAAAGTGCAACATATGTTCATGATAAAAACCCTTCAGAAACTCGGAATACATGGTGTCTACCTCAACTTTATAAAGGCCATCTATGACGAAACAACAGACAACATTATACTAAATGGACAAAAACTGAAAGCTTTCCCTTTAAAATCAGGAACAAGACAAGGATGTCCACTCTCACCACTCCTTTTCAACATAGTTCTGGAAACACTAGCCAGGGCACTCAGACAAGAGAGAGAAAGAAAAGGAATAAAGATAGGACAGGAAGAAGTTAAATTATCACTATTTGCAGATGACATGATACTCTACATAGAAGACCCAAAAAACTCCATTAAAAGACTACTAGAGGTAATAAACAAGTTCAGCAGTGTAGTTGGATACAAAGTCAATGCTCAAAAATCAATAGCATTCTTGTACACAAACAAAAAACTCACTGAGAGAAAAATTATGTAAATATCGCCCTTTACAATAACATCTAAAAAAATAAAATACTTAGGAATCAACCTAACTAAAAATGTAAAAGACCTATATGCTGAATATTATACTACACTGAACAAGGATATTGAAGAAGATAGTAGAAAATGGAAGGATATTTCTTGATCTTGTCTAGGGAGAACCAACATTGTGAAAATGGCTATACTCCCAAAACTGTTATACAGATTTAATGCAATCCCAATCAAAATACCATTGACATACCCCACAGATCTAGAGAAAACACTACTAAACTTCATTTGGAAACAGAAGAAACCTAGAATAGCAAAAGCAATTCTGGGCAACAAAGGCAAGGCAGGAGGCACTTCAATTCCTGACTTGAATTTATACTACAAAGCCACAGTGATAAAATCAGCATGGTACTGGCAAAGAAATAGACCTGGGGATCAATGGAACAGATTAGAAAATGCAAGCGCAACTACAAAGATACTCAGCCAACTGATATTTGACAAAGGGGCTAAATATGTCCACTGGAAGAAGGATAGTCTCTTTAATAAATGGTGTTGGAAAAATTGGCTCTCTACATGCCAAAGACTGAAACTAGATCCATGCATATCACCATGCACAAAACTAAAGTCTAAATGGATCAAAGACCTCAATATTAAAACAGAAACACTAAATCTACTGGAAGACAAGG